>CAWUFW010007353.1:600000-1020253 GCA_963921515.1 Calotriton arnoldi
TGTGGGCTGTGTAATTGAGGGGCATATTATCAAGGGCCTTATCTCCACTTTTTTGGCTTTTAAAGCCAAAAAAGCGGAGATAATGCTTTCGCCCTATTTACAAGGCAGTGCTAACATGCATTAGCGCATGTTAGCAGCCTTATTACCGACGCCTCGCTTTGCATCTCTAATGAGATGCAAAGTGGGCGTTTCCTACTAACACAACACGGGAATCAAGGAGTTACAGCACTACTCCCTATCAACAAGCTGGCCCAGGACACCAATTCCGACGTTAGAATCCGCGCTAACCGCGGATAACGCCCAAGCTAACGTCTGCTAAAAAGCAGACTTAGCTATACATATGATGGGAGGTGGATTCTATGGCTGAATCCACATCTCCCTATTAGCAAGGATTACCTGATCGCTTCCGTTGTAGCGCTGGATTTCCTGCGATGTGCGCGGATTTCACCGCTATCGCCGGATTTAATATCGCTGTGGAGATATGCGTTGTTAATAACGCGATATCTCGGCGATTAAATCCGGCGATAGCCGGCGTTAAGCTAATCCGCGCTATGCCTGCTCAGCGATGTTTATCGCTATTCTTTGTTGATATGCCCCATAGTTCTTAGTTCACGTTTTACATAGTCAATATATGACTTTTCTCCCAAAGCACAATATGGATTTTTTCACACAGGAATACAAAATCCAGATCTGGAATAATAATAAACCAAATGTCAGCTTGATGCATAGATTCTTAATGTTACATATTCTTATTTAAAACAGGGAACTTTGGACATGTTCCAACAATACAAGATCCGCTATAGCGTAGGACAGTAGACAGTAAACAAAGGGGCAGATTTACAAGCCCCATGCGCCACATTTACGCCGCCGTTGCGTCACTTCTGTGACGCAGCGGCGGCGCAAACCATGCGCCACGTTGCGCCTTATTTACAACGTGACGCATCTAAGGAGATGCGTCACGTTGTAAAGCCCTGCGCCACATGAAACCTGCGTTAGGTTTCTTGTGGGCGTTCGGCACAGGAGTGGGCGTTCCGTCGCAGGAACGCCTCGTAAAGTGACGCAGTGAAATCTACAAGATTTCACTGAGTCACTTTACGTCCATGCTGCGTCAATACCCTGCGCCTGCTTGAAGCAGGCGTAAGAGTGATGCAGCATGTTAGGCATAGGCGCCCCTGAGCATTGCTGGAGCCGCGTCGCGCTTGCGACACGACTCCAGCAATGCGCCGCCCTTACGCCACAGGATGCGACACGCATCGCCCTATCCTTGCGCCACGGTGCGCCGCATTGTAAATGCGACGCATTTGTGGTGGCGCAGGGAGGGAATTGCGTGTCGCATCTGTTCTGGCGCATCCCTGCGGATTTGCAGAGATGCGCCAGAACTCGTAAATCTGCCCCATAGTTAGCAGAGGCAGTGTTGACAATCCTCGTCAATGCCATGGGACGTACAGCAGTGTAATAGAATATAACACAACAACAACAAACCCTTTACTGTACGTAAAGAAGACAAGTTGTTCTCAGATGGAAAAGCTATAGGCAGAAAATAATCTACATACTAGAAACCATAATACGCAACTAAGGTACAATGAACTGCATCTTCCCAGGCTACCAGTCGTCCAGTGTGGGTAAGGAAACTCCCTCCTGGGATAAGGTTAAAACTGTGGATCCTCAAAGGGTAGGCTTCACGGAGGGGACATTCAACAATCATGGAGCTTGGTGCCATATACTGGAGGGAGAAAACGAAGTACACTAATCCTGCATAGTATTCCAAAAGTTTAACGCCAAAGTATGGGGCTCATGCTAGCGATGGGGGCCAAATTTACAAGAAAGTGCCACGGCGCAGCACTTTCAGAGCACACGGATGCGGCAGATTTACAATAATGTCGCATTCCACTGCTCTCCCCAGGGCTGGCGCACAATGGGCTGCCATGCGCCGACGCAGGCACCCTTACACCATGGTGCAAGGATGCCTGCGTCACGAAGATGATTGTTTATGTGCGGGGTTCCCTTCCTGCACATAAACAATCTGAAATGGCGTTTTTCAACTTCTATGTGTGCTACATTAGCACACATAGAACTTTCAAAACGTCATTTTTTTAATGATCGTTTATGTTCAGGAAGGAAAACCTTCCTGTACATAAACAATCACCAGAGGTGATTTCCTTGTTCTATGTGTGCTGCAGAATGCAGAACGCATAGAAAGAGGAAAAAAAACGAGGAGAAATGAATACATTTCTCCTGGTTGCACCACCCTACGCCTCCCCTGGGGAGTCGTAGCATTCAGACGCATTTCCAGGTTTACGATTTCTCGTAAATCTGGAAATGTGTCAGGTTCCATGAGTGTTGCGTGGGAACACCCACAGCAACACCCATGGAATGCCCCTTTCACGCAAAGTGCTGCGTGTAAAGGGGCCATATTTACAAGTACAGGAAAAGCCACGCAGGGTGGCTTTTCCTGTCCCTGTAAATATGGGGCAGTAAAATGCGCCGCCGGTGCGTCACAAAACGTGACACACCGGTGGCGCAAGGGGCTTGTAAGTAAGTCCAGGGTGTGTAAAAGGGAGGCTAGCGAGGTTATCAGTGGGGTATCATATACTTTGTTCTTCCTAAGGGTTGATACACCATGTATGTAATAATTGGTGGAGGAGGTTTCAGAGGGCGGGAAGATTGAATATAATGGCTGGAAACCATGGCATGGAAGGGAGGGAGGGGGTAAGAAAAATGGGATAAAAGTGGGAAGTCAAGATATTGTAGAAGCCAGCCATGATGGCTTTGAAAAACCCCAGTGGTGTAGGTACTGCTCTATAGGAGAATCTCAGTATTTTTCCAAGTCTACTCCATATGTAATGCTGTAGTTGAATATATCTCCATATCTAGGAGGCAGGCAGATTAAATTCCTCCTGCAAAGGATTTAGGATCACTTCACAATGGAAGCTGTCCCAGCATGCGGATACCTGCCATTTATAACTGCTCCCAAAATATGGACAGCCACCCACGCATATGGCGGTGATGTGCCAAAGGACTGCGTGAATATTGAGATGAGCATTCTCCTGTAACAGTATATGGGTGTGGAATCAGGAGGGCACTGCCGAACGGACCACCGGGTTCAGTCCAAATCTGGACTTCACGGCTCCCCAGACAAAGGTATTCATGTCTTTATCAATGGCTCTCAGTTTGGAAAGGGTGACAGACAACGGTAACATGCCCCACAAGGATAGCTGTAAGAGTGCCCATTTTGCGTAGTCTGCCCTGGCAATGAGGTGATCGATATTGTCTGGCACCAACCTCTATAGTCCACTATTGAGATACATCCCAAAGTATTTGAGATTTTTTGATTTCCATTGGAATGGATAGGCTGCAATAGATGCCTCAGTAGTAATTTGGGACAGGGGCACTGCTTCGCTTTTGTCCCAGTTGACTTTGTAGTCTGATATCTATGCAAAATCCGAGATAATGGACATAAGAGATGAGAGGGAGTTGCACAGGTCTGTAATCATGAGTAAGACATCATCCACATATAAAAGTATTTTAGAATGACCTGCAGGGGTAACCCCATGATATCAGAAGAATGACGGCTAGCAGCTGCTAGAATTGCCATCGCCTGAAGAAATAACAAAGGTGACAGGGGACACCCTTGATGTGTGTTCCTTTGGATCATTAAGGCGTCCGATAGAAAACCTCCCCAGTCAATCTGGGTGGACAGGGCATCATAGGGTCATTGCACCTTAGCAATGAAATCGTCCCTGAGAACAAATTTCCTTAGAGTATTGAACAGGTAGGACCACTTAATCCTATCAAATGCCTTTTCGGCATTGAGAGAGAGGGCCAAGGCTTTATCCTATACGTATTGGAAGAGCCACAACAGATGACTCAGGGTATGTAGATGGTTGTGGGACATGCATCCCAGCACAAAGACAACCTGGGTATGATGGACGAGCATAGAGATCACTGTTTTTAAGCAGGCCAAGATTTTTATAACTGCATTGAGAAGGGACATCTGGCTGTAGCTACTGCACAATAGCGGGTCTTTGCCCGGTTTCAGGAGGACATCTATCAATGCCCTGTTAAATAGGCAAAGTAATCTACCAGTATGGTCCATTTCTTTGCATGCGGTGGATAATAAGTCTATAATTTCTTGTTTTGTCCGCTTATAGAACTCTCCGCTGAAGCCATTTTCACCAGGGGCTTTGTTGTACAAGAGATTGGAGATGACTTGAGCTATTCCCCCTTTAGAGATTTCCCCACTCAGAAACGCTAAGTCCTCCTCATTTGAACATGGTTGGGGTAGGTTCTGGAAGAACCTGTCTTCTTTCTCTCAATCATCCACGAGTTCCGAGCTGTACAGGATCCAATAGTACTTGCCAAACTTGGAGGCTATTTCCTAGGATTCCTAATCAAGTAGCCTGCAGCAGACCTTATGGATGGGATTGCCTGGCTGCCTTCCTCTGGGGAAGTTGTGCAGCTAAAAGCCTGCCAATCTTCACGCCCTGCTCATAATGTCAGGGTCTGAGGTGCTATAACATATATTCAGCTTTGCATGTATATAGGTTATTCAATTCCATTTTGCATGTTCCCAGCAAGCATCGGTTGGACGGGGAAGGGTAAGCAGAATGTAAGCGAGTCTTGAATCTGATGTGTGCCTCAAGCTGCTGGGTCTACTGGCGTGTATTGGCTACAGCAGCATCCCTCATTATTTGCCCCCTTAGTGTCCTTTAGATGCTGCCCACCGGGTTTGTGCTGAGGTGACAGAGTCTGAATTTTCTGTCATGTAGGTGGTGACATGTCGCTTCCGAAGGGCTTTCTCACCTGCCATTTTGTAGAAACAGGTATTTAGGCACCAAGATTTATGAATTGGTTCGGTCCAAACCCCAGTCCACCCAGAGAAAGATCAGCGCATGATCCAAGAGGGCCTGCTCCAGAATGTCACAGTTTGACATACATGGTGTTAGTTGGTGGGAAGTGAGGAATTAGTCCAGCCTAGATTGCATATCATGTATCAGGGCAAACACAAGGAGATGATGGACGGAGCGCTGAAACCTTTCAGACACTCACCCCCAGTCACAGATCTGGGTTGAATCCATCATCGTTCTTTAGCTCACTTCACCACCCCAGTTCAGACCCAGCTTAATGCAAATCAGTCTTGACCCTGTGCCTTATGTGAACAGTCCAGCCCGCACTGCCAAGCCAGGTCTTCCCTGGACCGGAAACAAGCATCCGGCGACCGGTTTTGGGGTAACATCCCTCATCAGCCAGGCTAGCTTGAATCCTTGTGTTTATCATGTATCAGGGACAGGTAAGAGTAATCCCTGCTTAAGTGGAGAAGTAGACACTATACGTCCAACATGCCATTTTCCTTCAAAACATCTCTCAGAACCACTCTGTCGCCATTGTGCATGACATTAATTGGACCCATACAAATCCATAATCACATCCGGTGCTAGGTTCAAGTTGCCACACAGAGCCGGAGAAGTGGTACCCAGTTCAGCCACAAGCCTGTTAAGGTGAAGAAGGAAATCCTGTTTACACCGATCTGCGGCATAGTGGAGCCCACTGCCAGCAGAGTGTCACCTATGTGCAATTTGGTGAGGTTCTGTCTGTGTCTAAATAGAATTCAGTTTTCTAATATGTCCAAGCATCCTACATTATACTATCACCAAGAGAACTGTGAGAAGTTCATCAGCCCAACAATGGCACTCACTATAATATTGGGCCTGGTTAGAGCTGCTATATGCCCCCAGGATAAGGCACTCTCATTGCTACATATAAATAATGTATGAATGATAACTGTATGCACAATGATCTAAACTGTCTCTTAGTCTAACCTAGCAGTAGACACTTTTTAATTAGTTTCTTAAATACAACAGTATGAAAGTGCAATAGCGTGGGCAAGATTTTCATGCTGAAGATTTCCCGCCACCTCTCTATCTGGTGGTGGTATGACAGTACCCCAAAAATATGAGAAGGTACAGATGTGTCTTCCTCAGGGCTGATAAACACTCTGAGCTATTTTGGGATAGTGGTTGATGGTTTCCAATAAATAGGTCGTGACATCCCGGACTGCAGTTATATCAGATGAAACCTAATAAGTTGCCTCTAGCTTGCTGTAGGAAACAGTAAAACAGTAAGGCATCTCGCCTGAGAGGATAATATAGAAGATATCCAGTTATTTTTTTAAATGAATATCCTAAACCACTGAAAGAACAAAGATTGTTACAGCCTGGACTTCTCTTCAGGAACAAACATTTCCTTAGCTCTGAAAGACTATTACTCATTGCAAGAAACCAAATAGACTGGACCTACATGTTGGGCACTCCTGAATAAAAGGTCGCCCAACTATACTACTCTTGACTCACTCTTCTATGATCTACATAGGCAAGTTGCACAGACCTTCTGGAACCACCATGGGGTGCAAACTGTATCCTATATAGTAATTTTACTTGTCATGATGTTACTCTCGGGGATGTATTTTGAATCATAGATACCCATTAGCAATGTCATAGCTCAATCATAGAGGCATGATGAAAAATAGATACTGATCATATTTTATCAGTAAAAGGGAGTCACAGAATCGTATAACTGGGGTACAGTTACCACACCTAACAGTCATACTGTAATCTATTTTTATTACTTTATATGGTGGGCAAGTTGTTTTTATTCCACCCATTTCACTTGATAACCTTTTCAGTTTGGTAGAGTTAACAAAATGGGAGGGGTATTCAAGGGGGTTACTGATTATTTTAAGGAGGCAGGCGTCTATTCAGGTGTCTAAGAAGCACCTCACAGTGTTCACAAGCCATAGGTAGTCGAGAACAAGAGTTTATTCTGCCCTTTCTATAATCTTAGGATATTGTTTTCTAGTTCTAGATGTAAGGAAAGTGAATCTGAAAGGTTAATACATGGAGTGTGGAATGATCTTTCCCTCACTCAATGTGTCAGGTTAAATGGCAATCAGGATGAGAGACCTTAGGCTTCTGGTTGGCTAGTATTTCCAGAAGACCTATGGTAAGTGAACTTTGGCCCTTCTTTTCATGGGCTTGTCGACAAAGGCAAGTGTTTTGAAATGGTGTCTCTCTTTTTAATGATAACCAGTTGAGCTTTCACTGTAGGGTAATGTGACCAAGCAGTGCAGCAGAAGGTTTATGGGTGCAGTGCGATACTGATAACTTTGCAGTTTGCTAACATTTGGAGTGGGTGCAGGCAGCATTACGATAGTCCATTGTGCAACGGGGACCGTTAAAAGCAGTGTGATACAGTGAAAAAGGGAGAACATATGAAGGAATCTCTATAATGAACAGACTGTAAAAGATGTCCTTGATCACCTGGTTGACTTAGATGATGAAAGTTAGCTCAGAGTTACATATGAACCCTACGTTCTGCAGTTTCTGCAGGGGTTGGGAAGGGAGACCCAGGGAGGAGAGCTAGTTAAAGGGTAGGGGCTCAGAGGTCCTACAATCATTGCTTTGCCTATAATAACATCAAAGAAGGTCAGGTGATTGAGCGCCAAGTTTTGAACAATTGAAGCTCAACAGATAAGTGCAGAGGTATGAGAGCACAGCCATAACATCAGTCCATGGAAGCTATTCTTCGTTGATATTAAGGCCTTATGATTTTACATTCTGACTGCTTGCTGCCATTACACTTGTTGTATTCAGAAAATGCGCATGCGATAAACAAGTTGTTCTACACATGGAAAGTTCTGGCTTTAGTCTCAATATAAAATTAGCAGTTTGAGTTATTCAGTTTGAGCTGAATGCAACCTAAAGGTCATTATTAATAAATCAACTACTCTAAGGGGTGTTTCAATAATGAAGGATGTATTTAACTTGGAACCTGCAGGCAGGGCATGATTTTTATGTGTCTCCTACCATCTTAATCCAGGGAGCAGGGAACAATATGCCAATGAATCAGTGAGAATGGTTTTAATTAGAGATAGCTACTACCTATATTGGCGCCTCAGCAACACTGAAGCTCCTCTGTGAATGGTATTGGTGGAGCCTGTCAATGAATTAAACCATTTACGGTAGCATGGCCCCCACGTGTCCCACTCGCTAAAGTAGTGATTCCCATCAAAGTAATTTATCACAATCATATCAGTCCGCTTACCTCATTAACCATTACAAATATGTATTTGTTGCAGTTGACTCGTGCTCTTGTTTCATGTGAATTTGGCCATAGTATCATGAGATGGCCATAGTATCATGAGATGGCCATAGTGTCATGAGATGGCTCGCCAAGTCATGAGAGACCTACTGTGCTTTGTAGAAATGAGAGGAGTTCAAACATTTCACTGATACCAAGGGCCAGATTTCACTTCCAAAGTGCTTCAAGATCCTCTGGCCACAATGAAAATGCAACTCCACTTCTCTCATTCTTTCAAAGCAGAATCAAACAGGTTAGTAGAAGGGACATATAGAACACTTAAGCATGGCCGACCTAAGCATGGAAAATCTGTGGCGGGTGCCCCACCCTAAGCAGTGCTGGGCTACCATCGCTGTCACTTTGCAATCCTGTGGCAGACAGGCCACTGGCACAAGTGCCCAGCAGACTGAGGCTTCACAGGTGTAAATTCAGCAGTTCATGGCAGGGTTCCCACTCCTCCAAAATGTAATTCACCCCCATAGTATCAATCAGGCAGCTGGGTGTTTTTTACTTTCTCATAATTTCACGTCTTCTTACTGATTGAAAGTTCACCTAGTCAAATAAATCTACATTTTGTTTAGGAGAATATTAATTTTTGATGGACGTTCTCAAGTTACATGAACCCAATTTGTTCCTCATAAACACCAGAGCTCAAATTTTCCGTTCAGAACTCTGGTCTTCAGCAACCAAATAAATGCACTCATTCTCATTCTATAAATTACAAGCAAATCTAGGCTTTCAACAGTCCTAGGGCCCACACGAAGAGAAACACCTAAGATTCATCGCTTAGGAACTATCTAACAGTGGATCCTACTATCTTGGTTCCACAAACATGCTTCAGGAAACACAAACACAAAATGGTGAGACAAAGACAGTACATCACATTTAATTTCAACATTCCTAGGACATTTCACCTAAACTCTCCAAATGTAGAACTAGGCTATGAATAGGTATGAAACACAAAGGCCAAATTATATATGTTTCACTGGTGTTGGTGCAATAACACACATTTTTTGCACTCCCTATCAGGTGCAAAAAGGAAGGATAAAACAAACTTTGTAGCAATTCAACATTGTAAAAACACCATTTTGCTACTGACTGTCTATCCAATTATAAGTTTAGAATTAGGTGAAAAACTGCACCGGGACCAGTGCAATAAATATAATCATAGAACGGTAGTGCAATCTGGGAGCAGTTTATGTAACATTATTTGTAATTTGTCACAGCGCTGAATCCATGGTATTTTCTGCTTTTGGTTAAGTAAATATGTTTACTTTTTAGTATGAAATTGCTCAATCAAATCAATGCATTTTGACAAGTGATAGGTCTTTATGAACATGATATTGTTATGTCATCTAATTCTGGAAGACAGAGAGAGGCAAGTGTGATCAACAGTATTGCTAACAGGACCCATTGCTAAAACCATTAATGAATGATGAACTGTGATGCCCTGATGGTAGTAACATTTCCTGTTATCCTTTCATCATAGGAATCACCACTGTGCTTACGATGACCACCATCAGCACTCACCTCAGGGAGACGCTACCTAAGATTCCTTATGTAAAGGCAATTGATATTTACCTGATGGGGTGCTTCGTGTTTGTTTTCCTGGCTTTGCTAGAATATGCCTTCGTCAATTACATTTTCTTTGGAAAAGGTCCACAGCTTCAAAAAAAGGCAGCGGAGAAAGCAGATCATGCCAACAACGAGAAGACCAAAGTAGAGATGAACAAAGTCCAGGTAAAATAGATACATTCTCATTCCATCATTGTTTACTAGAAAATTGGGGGCTTGGGAAATACAACAAGATGACCTACCCTGGAAAAGAACTTCATTCAGGGTATCTAAAGGCAGTGTACCATAGAAAGAATATTTAGATGGGCTTTCTTATAGTTTGTCATTATTATGCATCAAGTGACTAATAGAAAGAATGTCTTGATGTGCACCAAATTATTGGCTCTCTGCTAGCATTGCAGTCTAAACCAGGGTTCTCCAAAGTGGGTCCTAGAGGGTCAGATCCATGTCAGATTTTTAGCATATCCCCATTTAGATAAATGTAGTTATCTTAATACTTTGGCATAGATCCGGCCCTTCAGGACCGACTTTGGAGAACCCTGGTCTAAACTATGACTTCATATTAACATGGAACACTATGTTGTTGATGGATGCATGTTCTATACTGAGGTATGTGCTGTAGGAAGTGAAGGTTCTATCATTTGCATAAGGAAGGCCCCATTCAAATAAGGAAAGTATTCTACTTTTATGCACTAATTTAAAAAAAACTCTACTGGCTCATTCAGTGCTATAGAAGGGAATACAAATCCCCTGCTGTAAGACCACAGCTTATAAATAATAGGCGTTCTTGTAGTCAGAAAGATACAATACACCTCCTAGGCAAAACATGTCTATAGAATTGTTCCTAAATTAGCTCAACATGTGCTCCAGCTTGAAATACAATTAAAGTTTTTTTTTCCTTGGCAGTAAGTACCCACTGCAGGGCAACCCCAGACAGCAAACAGCACAGGGGCAGTATTCCTCCTCAGCTTCTCCGGCTCTTCTCCTTGGCAAAGGTTCCTCTTGATTCCCAGAAGTGAGCATTAGCAGGCGTAATTACTAACGAAGGCACAGGTAGACGAGAACCTTAAGCATAGGTCCATGACCTGGTCCGCCGCAGCTGGTGTGCCGTTTGAAGCGGAGGGCGGGTCCTAACCCTAGCATGTACTTCCGGTTCCCGAAGTTAGCAGACTAGCCTTTTTTCGGATACCGGCTTATTTAAAGAGCATGCTGCAGCAGACGCGCAGCATTAGCAGGCGTAATCACCAACGAAGGCACAGGTAGACGAGAACCTTGTGGTGACATTTATTTAAATCTCTATTCGCGTATTTTGCACATTACACCCCTGTATGACAGGAGTGCTCATTTGTTGGGTACTGCTTTTACTGACTTTTAGCAGTTTTAATTGAAGTTAAGCGTACCAGTTTTTAATTTACCTCTAAGTGCTGACTTGAAGTCTTCTAAGCATAGGTCCACGCCCTGGTCCGCAGCTTGCTGGTGTGCCATTTGAAGTGGAGGACGGGACCTAACCCTAGCACGTACTTCCGGTTCCCGAAGTTAGCAGACTAGCCTTTTTCGGATACCAGCTTATTTAAAGAGCATGCTGCAGCGGACGCGCAGCTTTAGCAGGCGTAATCACCAACGAAGGCACAGGTAGACGAGAACCTTGTGGTGAAATTTATTTAAATCTCTATTAGCGTATTTTGCACATTGCACCCCTGTATGACAGGAGTGCTCAGCTGTTGGGTACTGTTTTTACTGACTTTTAGCAGTTTTAATTGAAGCTAAGCGTATCAGTTTTTAATTTACCTCTAAGTGCTGACTTGAAGCCTTCTAAGCATAGGTCCACGCCCTGGTCCGCCGCGGCTGGTGTGCCGTTTGAAGCGGAGGGCGGGACCTAACCCTAGCACGTACTTCCTGTTCCTGAAGTTAGCAGACTAGCCTTTTTCAGATACCGGCTTATTTAAAGAGCATGCTGCAGCGGACGGGCAGCATTAGCAGGCGTAATCACCAACAAAGGCACACGTAGACGAGAACCTTGTGGTGACATTTATTTAAATCTCTATTAGCGTATTTTGCACATTACATCCCTGTATGACAGGAGTGCTCAGCTGTTGGGTACTGTTTTTACTGACTTTTAGCAGTTTTAATTGAAGCTAAGTGTACCAGTTTTTAATTTACCTCTAAGTGCTGACTTGAAGACATCTAAGCATAGGTCCACGCCCTGGTCCGCCGTGGCTGGTGTGCCATTTGAAGCGGAGGGCGGGACCTAACCCTAGCATGTACTTCCGGTTCCCGAAGTTAGCAGACTAGCCTTTTTCGGATACCGGCTTATTTAAAGAGCATGCTGTAGCGGACGCGCAGCGGGCGCGCCACCGGCGCGCCAAAGGCAAGCCCGTCCGCGCCCGGCCGGGACCAGGGGCCAGAACCCCTGCTGGTGAAAGACCCCATCAAAGCATCAAATACTCACCGGACGAGCTACTGAAGTTGTCACAGCCTTTCTTGAAGGCTTGTAGGCACAACATTAATGTAGACACTAAGCCATTGATATGTGGGAGCTGTAACAAGGATTTTACACTGAGAAAACACACAAAGCAGCAGGGGAAAAAACTATTCTTTCGCCTACTGAATTGTCGATCCTTACCAAAACATAAATATGAGATCTCTGAAATACTGAAGGAGAAAATGCCTGACGCCCTGTTTCTTACTGAAACATGGCTCAACGATAGCTCTACCCCAGATATCCTAGATTAGAGACATGCGGCGTGAGGGGCTCAGTTCTGCGCTGGCTGACATCCTTTCCTTCCTCGAGGTGCTTCCAAGTCGCACAAAACACGCATATATCCAAGAGTATTCCCCTATCACAGGGAGTCCCTCAGGGATCCATCCTGAGCCCCATGTTATTCAATCTATATGTGGGACCACTCGCAGAGTTAGTTGAAGGTCATACTGTGACCATAGTGTCATATGCTGACGACACTCAGCTAATTGTCACACTATCTCAAAACCCAGAACGGACAGCCCACCAATTCTCCCAATGTCTGGAAGATGTAGCAGCTTGGATGTCCAACCATTATTTGAAGCTCAATGGTAACAAGACAGAGGTGCTGATCGTGGGAAAGGCCCCATCCATTTGGACATCGGCTTGGTGGCCTGAGATGCTAGGCCAACTACCTACCCGAAGGCAGAAATAAAAAATCTCGGAGTATGGTTCGACTCCAAACTGACATTTGACAACCAAATCCGGAAAGTGACAGGGAAATGCTTTGGGACCCTTAAAATCCTGAGAAAAATCATTGACCTATTACCCATCAAGGCAAGGAAAACGATCCCAGATGGATTATGGCAACGCTCTATATCTGGGTGCATCCAAGAAAGGGCTGTCTAAACTCCAATCAATACAAAACGCGGCTGCCCGCCTAGTGTTGAACCTCCCAAAAAGAACATCCACAACAAAAGCTCTGGTAAGCCTGCATTGGCTACCGGTGGAGAAGAGAATCTTGTTTAAGGCAATGTGTTACTGTCACCGAATCCTATCAAGGAAAGGTCCACGGTATCTCCAACAATTAATCACACCCTATACACCAAGCTGAAACCTTAGATCCAAAGGCAGGGCATTGGTGACGGTGCCAAGAATACAGAAAGCAACAATGGGTGCTCGCTAATTTAGATACTTGTCAGCAAAAACTTGGAATACTCTGCCTGCAAACGTAAGAGCAGAACCCTGCGAAACCACTTTTCCCAAAAAATTAAAACATGGCTGTTCCCACTATCTAATCAGAGCAGTTCCACGAGAACCAAAGTCACATGCCCATAGGTTGCTTACAGTCTTCACGCCGCCTCATTTCAGACTCTGCTAGCTAGCGCGGGGACACACCGGAGGTGTAACCAAGCGCTCTACAAATAGATAAGAATAATAATAATAATAATCTAAAGTTCTGGGGTCTGGGCCCCAATATTTATACTACAAAATCCTCTGTTCTCTGGTGGCAGAGAAGCCCCGTGCTTGGTCAAAACCGGTTCTGTCCTCTTTGGTGCAGCTTCCTGGCAGGAGGTGGAGACAGCATTGTCCTTGGCAGACCAGGACCATTCAGGTGAAAGGAAATCTCCTCCCCCTACTCTAAATGCAGCCCAGGTCTATTTAGCCCAGCCCTGACTCATCAGGCTCTCTGGAGCCACTGTTCCTCCCCAGCCCCTGTCATCCAAAAGCCAGACATGCAATACACAAACCAGGCAGAGGCATACTGGATGGCTAAGCAAGAAAATACCTACTTTCTAAAAGTGGTATTTTCAAACACAGAATGTAAAAATCACCCTCACTAAAAGATGCATTTTAACATTCTGAGTTCAGGCATATCGAACTTTATCCTACCTTGTTCCTAGGGGTAGTTATGTTTATAAGATGTTATAAACAAGCTCCCCAACCTATCCTATGGGAACAGGTAGCCTTGCAATAGTGAAAAACGAAATTGGCAGTATTTCACTATCAGGACATGCCAACCACACCAGGGCATGTCCTACCTTTCACATACACTGCACCCTGCCAACAGGGGTACCTTGGGCCTACCTTAGGGGTGATTAACATGTAAGAAAAGGGAAAGTTAGGGCCTGGCAACTGGGTACACTTGCCAAGTCGACATGGCAGTACTAGACTGCACACAGGCTCTACAATGGCAGGCCAGAGTTACATTTGCAGGCTGCTTATGTGGGTGGCACAATCAGTGCAGAAGCCCACTAGCAGTATTTGATTTACAGGTCCTGGGCACACACAGTGCACTGTACTAGGGACTGACTAGTAAATCAAATCAACCAATCATGGAAACACCAATTCATAACAACAATTTACAAAGGGAGTACGTGCACTTTGGCACTGAACAGCAGTGGCAAAGTGCCCAAATCATCTAGACCAGCAAAACTGAGTCCAACACACAGCAAAAACACAGGAGGCAAAGGCAAAAAATGCAGGGTAGACCCACGCCAATGGTGCCAGGTCTAACAGTCACTATGTAGGATTTCAAGTTCAGAATCTAAAAATATGATACTATCAATTTCTTAACACGAACGTCTAAATAAGAACTTGTCAAAGCTTTAAAAAAATGTCATTGTTTGGTCTCACAGGCTACTTTTTTCACGGGCCTTCATTTCACATTTAGTTGAATTATTCCAGATAAATGACTCAAATTTTACAAATTACTACAAAAGCTTAATGTACTACCATTTTTGGATTTTACTTCTCTAAGTGTGTTAATGCTTCACCCATTAACTTTTCAAAGTGAATTAGCATTCTGGGACATTGACCTCCGAGAGTATCATACCCCTTCTTTACAGCTGAGAATTCAGAGCTGAACAAACAATGTTTCAACCACTAGTTCCTCTTCACTAACAGAGATAGGAAGGTACACACAATATGTAAGAGATTATCTACCAATACAAAAACGTGGCAATCGCCATTGCAAAATTGCATGCTCCCAGTGCAGAATTTCACAACACAATCATGCAGTGTTTGTGATCTGTGCTATGACCACTGATTGATGACTGGTGACATACTCAAATTGGCCCTATGCAGAGTTGTGACATAAGCCTGATTTAGGTATGAGTTACCCCTATCACCAGGAATAAGACACACCCATTGAAAACATTTTGTTTTATTTGGGGCATATCCTTTGCCTGATTCGTTGGCTGTCTGCCTGGTGACAATACTTCCCTAGTTCTTTGCTTATTTAATGCTCACCTTTGTCCCTGATCCCCGTAGAGGGTCTGGCATACTCTTAGGCGTATTATCATTTGGAAAGAGTGACTCTATGAATGGGACAGCACTGACTGCTCTGTCCAATTCATTGGGAGTATGCGCTGTGCCTCTGCTGCAGAGAAACAATTTGGTCTTTACTTTTGGTCAAACTCTTTCTTTTGCTCCCTGGTAGACTATGTTGTAGACTATGTTGAAGTCTTTTTAGGTCTCGCTTGTGATCAACAGCAAAAGACCTTCAAAGAGCACAACTGAGACTGGCTTTGATACCACCCACGGGGGTGGTATCAATTATACTGAGTGCATAATTTGATTCGGCAGATGTGTGCTTGCACCGAAGAAGAACACTTGTATTGCACAGATTAAGCTCAGTATGGTAGACCTGAGTCAGGTATGGTGACAAGCCAATGATCAAGGCAGTACGTTAGTTCTTTTGGAATAGATACGTCAGATGCCGTAGGTCTTACTTGTTTATCATAAAAGTTATGACATATGCAGTAGAGCTGAATTATGTATTTTTAAAAGCATATGTTAAAGCCAATAGGCCTTTACTGGTGGATTGTTAATATGCTTTGTTATACTGTATTAAGGGCTGTAGACAAGTATTTTCTAACATGGATTCCCAGAGAATACCTTAGTGTGTAAGGGTTTTGGTTACCCACTCTGACAAATCCTGTTCTTTTTAATTTCATTGGTTTTAGGCCTGACCTGAGAGTTCAGCTGTTTGTGAGGTCTTTCATGAAGACCAGAAAAAAGAGCTACAACAAGTAGTATTAAGGGTCTGTGTCTCCAACAACATGTTGATAAATGGATGTGTTAGTGGCTTATTTCTTAGTGACCTAAGAAATATTTCTGTAGCTCATAGTTTATCGATACATTGTTAATGCAGACCGGAGGTCAAATACACTAGGAAGGGCCTTTGCATGGTGTAATGCGTTGATCACAGTAGGATCACATTCTGAACTCTGACAAATATAATAAGAAGCAGTTTTAAATTGTGAACTCTTTGCCAAACACACTAGGCAGGAACTTGACATTGTGAGTCTTCTGAAAAATGCAATAGGAAGTGGTTTTACATTTTGTACATAGACAAATGCAAAGGCAAAGCATTTTACACAGTGGCTACTCTGTATTTACAAAAAGAAGCCATTTTACATTGTGAACTTCATGACAAACACCATAAAAAGGAACTTTAAATTTTGAGCAATTTGACAAATACAATAGAGAGCAGGAAGTGGTTTAGTGCAGAGGTGCCTTTTAGGTGTGTCCACAGTATATGTTTGGTGTCTTCAGAAAAATACTTTGTTCATGTCAATGAATAAATTGGTTCTATCCAAAATGTTTTAGGGGCAGGGGCGGCTCCTCCATATGGGCGGAGGGGTGTTGCCCCACTGCTTTCTCACAGTGCAAGAAGCAGAAACATAAAATGGTAAAACTATCATTTTATGTTTCTGCTTCTCGCACTGCGAGAAAGCAGAAGTGCCTGGTTGGGGCGGGCGGGTGGGCAGGTCTGCTGTAAAGCAGAGGAGGCGTGGCTAGCCCACTATTGTGGGCCTGGACTGTTTGGTCGGTCCTCTGGGGCCGACCAAAGCAGTCATGTGCACTCTCCCTTTTCTCTATGTAGGCTGCATAGAGAAAATGGCCTCCCTACATGCGCCCGGCTGGGTGCCGTCCGCACCAATCACAACGCTGCCATTGCAGTGTTGTGATTGGCTTAGGGTAGGGGTGGGAAATGCCTGTGGAAAACGAACGCAGACCCGGCCAGGAGCAGCAGCAGTGGCGGTGGTGTCCCGGGGGAAGGTACGTTTTTTTTTATTGTACCCTGCGTAACCCCCCACCACCCTACCACCAACCCACGCGACCCCCCCTCATGCCCATTATGCTGGCCACTGCTGCATAAAACATGCGTGATGCGTGCAAGAATAGAAACCTAACACAGTTGAAGACTAACCGTACAGAAACAAACACCATCCCTGCAAAAGAAACTTAATTACTAAACGCCATAGCACTTTAAACATTTTGCTAAATGAAATGGAACAAGGCAAGAAAGGCGTGCCTGTTGACTAATCGTGACAAAGAGCTAAAACGGAGACTAAAAGTCTCTGTGCTCGCCAGCCATACACCAAACACCAGGGAGAGTAAGGCCCCTGGGGCGCAGTAGTGGCCCTCCCCTGACTCATTTCCCTTCGCTAAACGGATGGCCATTAACACATGCATGCTAATTAATCCTTTTCAGTGACGCTTTGTTACCGTGCTTACAGATTCACAGCGCTGTCAATAAAGGCGCCTGCATTGCACAAACGCTGCAACCACAAAATGCCATGGTCTGCTTTACCCCTGCCTTCTTTTATTACTGATATGGTACATAGTATTAGTATATACGGCACCAAGAGGAATACACAAATAATCAAAGAGTATTATTAAATTAAAAAGTGACTGTAAGAGCAGGATATATCACGAACTGCACTGCATCTTGGCGCTTTAATAACAGCAACGTGGGTGTGAGACATTGGTACAAACCCGTATCAAGGTTGGTTTTTAAATATCTATTGACCATGCTTTGAATGTGCTAATTGTTGTCATCGTATACAGAAGTAGTACTCAGTTAATGCTGGCATTGGCGCTTTTAGCCGAGCACATGTTGTAGCGCGGCTGTGACTTCACTTGGGGTGTTAGAGGGCCAGGGCCTGCAGAAATATCTACCTTTTTGTTGGTGTTGGGTAATTCTATACGCCGCTTGCGCCTCCGGACTGCCTGGTCTGTGAAGAGGCTCCTCTTGTGCATCGTATTACAAGTGGGAACTAGCAGCTTGCAAGCTAGGTTTACAGAGCCGAGAGTATTGCTTTACGCTCAAGTCGAGTTTTACTTTCGGCAACAGTCGGCGTCGCCCAACGTTGAAGATGTGTTTTTAAGATTACAATCGCAGGTCATAACATTACAGCAGCTCTTAAGCGCCGTGTTGACTTTTTTTTATTTTTATGCAGATAGTTTTCATTTAGAAGCAAAATAGCAAAGCCTGCCAGTCACCCTTAACCTTCCCGGTGTTCACTTGTAACTTCATAACGTCCTCTTGTGAGTTCTTTTCCCTTTCTTAGTAATTGCTCTTTTTCTGATTTTGCTGGTTGAATTATATGAAAATGCGGATCCCGGGGGAGGTAAGGTCGGCAGACCAGTCTTCCCCTGTGGTGTTTGCGCGATATTAGGACAAGGTGTAGGTAGAGGTCACGGGGTGGGTTTAGGGGTGGGGTTTAAGGCTAGGGTTTATAGGGGGCAGGAGAGGAAGTTTCATCCTCTTCCTGCCATCAGCGCCATTAGGGAAGGGTCTAGTGAAGTTGGACCACCCTCCCACCCTACATGTTTTCAGGAGTGGGAAACGGGTACTTGCCCGGAATAGCGTGCCAGTTTAGGACAGGTTGAGAGTGGTGCTAGCAGTACTTTGGAGGGGTGGGGAGTCTATGAGGGGCATACTCACCCCTCCGGGGAGGGGGATACAGGTGCATGATGGGGGTGCGGGATGCAAGAGTGCGATGGCTGGAGATGCTGGAGGAGGTTGAAAGATAAGTGAGGAAGCGAATGGACTAAGGGAAGAGGTCGCTGAGTGAATCGGGAGAGAGTAACTGGAGTGTGGGAATGGATGATGGATGAAAGACATGAGGTTTGGGACTGTTATAAGTTTATTGCTGTTTGGTTAAATATTTTTGTCAACCTTGTCCTAATAAAATGGCCTTTTATGCTAACATACAGCGTGGAGTGGTTATTGCGTGAATACAGGCACAGACTGCAATAGTGCAAAAATAATGCAGCACAGAACTTTTCACAGGTGGGTGCCTTGAGTCATGGTATTCTAACACCAGGGCAAAATTCATGTTTGCAGGAGCGAGAAGTCCACTTTCTTTCCTCTGCCGCTGCACACTTCGAGTGCTTGGGTGACAGGGGTTTGTTAACCCTCACAGAGCTCAAGAGCCCAGCGGGAGTTTGGTGAGGGGAAATTCTTCAGTGTATCGTCCCCACTTGCTGTTACTACTGCGCACTGCACTCTGGGAGCGCCACCAGAATCAGCGCGCGGTCAGCAGAGGGGACACGTCTTCAGTGAAGCGCGGGAGAGTACCAGAAGGTAAGTTTCCAAGCACAGGCCACCGCAGGAGAGCCACCCTGCTGGTTAAGATGCTGTGGAGCACTCCTTTCTGCTGAGGAGGCAAACGAAAGGGGAAGAGGGGCTTAAAGCGTCACAACCCGATTTTTATTTGGGATTGTGACCTCTACAGGATAATATCTGTCAGTCTTGCAATTTCATTCTAGAAACAGTTGCTTTTGAGACAACAAGTGAAATCGGCAAAGCGAGAAGTTATTTAACATGTATATTTTACTGTTAATCTGTGACAGTAAGTATAATAAACTTAGCATGGTGCATAGCTCTTGAGAAGTGAATGTACAGGACAGCTGTCACCAGCCCCCCCTCCATTCTAGCCATGTCACACCCAGGGCTTTTGTGAAATAAAGGCTGGGACGCTAAAGTTTCCTCAGGGGCCTACGCCAATGCTACCAAATGTCAGGGGTACAAACACCCAGGCTGCATAGTCTGGATTCCACCTCATACCTCTTTCATCCACCACCAGACGCTCCCTGCCCCTTCATCTCACTCTTGCAGGTTCTTTTTAAACACTACCTTCTCCTTTTGTCACTGTTCCTCCGTCTTCCTCCTCCTTTCTCCCTTTTCGGGTTTTCTCTCTCTTGCCCTGGGTTTACTCTTGTGTATGCCTATGGGTGACTTCTCTGTCGTACCCAGATGTACTACATTAATCTCATGTGATGACTTCCTATATCCAGTGCACACTGGGAGGCTGTGCTTCTCTCACTCCCGGGTGTACTAAAAAAAGCAAGTTATCATGTCTACATGTCACTCCATTGCTTTTGTCTGGTTTGTGCCCCTGCACCTCAAGTCCAGCCAAGAACCATAACCTTTGATCTGTCTAGGACAGTAGGCAAGACAAGTGTCATGTCTGTCCCTCACACTACTTCATTCCACCTCATACACAGGTGCAGTTACACAAGGAATGCATTCCTCCGCTCAGTATACATGACACCAAAACACTTCCCACACAGGTCACACTCACAACTCACAGCCTTTAACTAGACTCAGCTATAAATAAACGTAAAGCGCATATGTTCTATCCCTCACTTGTCTTACATGCACTACACAGTTAGACGCTGCGACTTATGTCCGGATAAGTGCACCACTGCAGTGAACTGCACATGACACAAAATGCTTCTCCCATTGGCCACACTGAACTTCAAAGCGTTTCCCCAAGCACTCCAAAAGTGCTGTATTCCACCTATGGGCCAAGGCACATCGGTACCCCAGCAGCAGTGTAAATCATTACTGGAACTCAGCGACAATGCAGTACAATCCAACTCACTCCACACTCATCCTCGAAGGTCACCGCCTGCTGCACAGCCCTCAACCTTTCAAAACTGTAATGCAGGTCGCCTTCTCAGACGTTAAAGTACTGCCCCTCTTTGAACATTTCATTGCAGAACATTGGCCCACAGGGATAATTCAAAGATTCACACCCAGAAAGCTGAGCCTCATTAAAAGGGAGCATAAAACTGCTAGTCAGACCCTAACAATGAGAGGAGTTTGAAATTATAGGTCAAGGAACCAAATCCACCTCACTGTTCCAGCACCAGAGTCTCCCTTATACCCCTGTACTGATGTGAATTTAAGCACTCAGGTGATTCTGCTGTCAAAGGCCATGGGTTTTACCCCAGTTCAGTGCTTGAAAGGCGCAGGTTACAGCAACCTTTCCTTCTGTTGAGGCCCTGCTCACATTGTCACTGGGAGGAAGAGATGGAGACAGACATCCTTGTAAACAGGAGGAGTCGGGACTTCTTCACATTGCCAAAATCAGGGGCGTAACACAGGCCCCCGCATCCCCCGCGGTGCGGGGGGGCCTCCCAACTGCAGGGGTCCCCCTCAGCACAGTACTCAGTTCTGAGCGCTCTGGATAAAATCTGCAGCGGGGGCCCCTCCGTGTACATTGCAGGGGGGCCCCTTAAACTTTCGTTACGCCACTGGCAAAAATCTGGATGAATTAATATATGTTCTCGTGTACAGCGTGCTGAGAATTGTTTTTTTTAGGTCCTGTTGGTGTAGAAGTGTATTCATTAGTTTGAATTTAGTTGTGCATCTGTTGTTTCTGAGTTAAGGGTGCTAAGATGGACCAGATGGCCCGATGGCGCTGATCAGCTATGTTACATCATGGTATTGGTAATTGCTCCTGGAAGGGAGGGGGCTCCAAGAATTGACGTGAAATGGGCCACGCTTTATCTTTAACAGGCCCTAGCACAGAATATGCCAGAGATGCGGATTATTTATGCGTGTGGTGCCCCGCGTCACTATTAGATGGGTTGGACATTAGCAGTTTAAAGTGGGGCATGTGAGTTCATGCAAATGTTTGGTGGCATTTATATATAAGCTAGAGTAGGTAGTGTTAAGTTGCAGGGGTATCACTTTCCAATAAAGGTGAGGTTTTTATCTTTAAAGTGGGTTGTGGGCAATTTGCATAAAGTCAATGGTGATTAAGGCAAACATAAGCGTGTCTTAGGGAAAGTTGTGCTCAGAGTAAAGATGCATGCAGAGGATGGAAAGGAAGGTGAGAGTCATTTGGAAGGAAAAAGAAGAGGTGACCCTCAAAAGTGTTTGTTTATGACCTGAAAATGGCTTGCAGCCTACGTAAAGTGGTTTGATGAAAACAGGGGCTTCCAAATGCAAGAAATAAAATGCAAGCCATGCGTCAGGACATAAACAAAAACACCAGGCCTGGTCAGAGACGGTTTAAGGCATTGACAAAGTGGGCTCAGCTCTAGCCCAGGGCCCCAGAATTTCATGGGTCCCCTTATAGAGACAGCTCTGCTCTGCAGAGATTCTTGCCCTGATGACATTGAATAATTCTTAAACAAATTGTTTTAAATACGATTTTCCTTTAATTTATTTTGAATGTAGGTTGGGTCAGAGGCTACTATAGACATTTTTCAGAGAAATGCTGTGTTTGTTTCATGCAACATCCATATAAAAAGTTTCTTTTAGATCAAAACAGGACCTCACGTGTGAGAAATGTGAGGTCCTCACAGAGATTATTTGCAGTAATATTAGTGAGCATTATTGCTGTTAAAACTAGAATTTAACAATTGCTTTATTAACCTTGCTTTCTCAAATATGCTTGAAAATGCACCATTTCCCCTCTCTTTTTTCAAAATTTTCTCGGGGGGAGAACCCCCCCGAACCCCTCTGGTGGCTGTCAGGCCACAAGTCACTCATCACAAACTTTTTTCGCCTCACCACTTTCAAGTCTCACCAGTCGCCACTGTTTAGTGGCCTCTCAAATCAGTGACCGTATAGTCATATTTATGTTCATGTTAAAAGCCAGTAGATATACTTTGTTGTTGTTTTGGTAAATCTGGTGACAAAGGCAATAGGCTTCTCATTTTACATTGTGAATGACTTGACAAAGCCTGTGGATCTAGCCTTGCTGATCATGAAAAGATTTCTGTGTTGTATTAAGCTCATATAGGAACATTACTAGTTTTAAGGGGTAGAGCATGTTGGTGTGCAGATCGTTACCTGGTACCACCCAGGTAATAGGAACAGATTAGATATAAAGGGTTAGTTGCCCCCCGTTTTTGGGGGAGTACATGATTTGCACCATGTGATTCTGCAAGGCCCCGTTAAGAGTGCTTTTAATTTAGACCTCGCATGAAATCTTGCAAATATTTGCAATTTTGTGGGTATTATTTAGTTGTGTGTTCATTAGAGTACCTTTCCTTTCTTAAGAATGGTTGAACAAAAATGTATTGTGTTTATTTTAGTGTATTGCTCAGTTTCTAGCCCACAATACCTCCTTCAATCAGCCTTCGACTGCTTTGCCTCAGTACCCCGAGAGTCAGGTTTTACATTGAGACCTTTATGACAAAGCCACTAGGAAGGAGATTTACATTGTGAACTCTCTGACAAATTCAGGAGGAATGGTTCTTACAACAAAGCAGCTGCCGGACGGACGCGCTTTTTGCCAGATCACGCTATTCATCTGACTGGCTAGTACAAAAGACTCCAACCGACGGGTGGAAGTCGATTAAAAGAACTCTATTGAGGCTCCAACCGGCTGGTGGAGTCCTGAGAGGTTGTAATCATTAGCCCCACTTTGAATAAGAGGCACTTGATATTTGCAGACAGACTAAAGAATCTGCACTTTGGCTGTCCATCCCCCCTCCTGTCCTGAAGAAGACCCACCTTGACGCATTTTACTTTTGCGCTACCAACAGGGTCGAAACGTCGACGTACTACATATGTCTGCACAACGCTCAGGATCACAGTTTAACTTGCCAATGAATCCTGCGATATATGTGCTAAAATAATAAGGACAAACAGAAATTCTTCTCCCCTCTCTTGAATGCACGTTTAATTGTCTTGTATATAGTGCACTATCAACGTCACTTATCACCACATGTCACTTTTTCACCAACAGTCACTTATTCTCTATTACAATTGAATTTGTAAATTGTGACAGCCATGAATATTTGATATCTATTTCCAAATACAGTATTGAATACTAATATTGGTGTGTGTTATGGTTTAATTATTGGTATGTGTTACAAGTAAGCTGTTGCTACTTATGTACTCTAAGCAATTGAACACCCCGACAGAACCAATTGTTTTATTTAATCAGTACCCCGAGAGTCAGGTTTTACATTGAGACCTTTATGACAAAGCCACTAGGAAGGAGATTTACATTGTGAACTCTCTGACAAATTCAGGAGGAATGGTTCTTACATTGAGAACTCTCCAATGACTATATAGGAAGAACTTCAAGTTGTGAAATCCTTGATGATCATTATATGGAGTGGCTTTATATTATGTAACACCAATCTTCTGATACAGAGCTCTAGTTCAGGTGGTGCTACTGAGGTCTCATTTTATTTGAGTAAATTTGTTATTTTCTATTTTCTATTTAGCAGTGGGCGAATTAAAATAATTTTTCTTTTTAATAGTGAAAATACTGTACATTGATTTATTAAGAATTATTGAGCACTTTGTGGAGTCCTTTAATGTTTATTTCACCCCTTTAGTTGCTTTAATTTGTTTGTTGCCTTTACTTTTTAACTATGCTGTTGATATTAAATTCGTAATATATGAAAGTGGAAGTATCTCTGACTACCTGCTTAAAGTTTGAGATTGTCTTGTCTCAGTCACATATTTGATGACACAATGATCTTTTGAAGTTGAATGTAGATAACAGGGAGGCGTTGGCTGTAAGGATTCATCATTAGATCTGGACTACCGTTTGGTGGTTACTGGCTCTTGGCCCACTCTCAGCTACAGCTACTAAGACCAAAAACCTGGTGCTACTCTCAATGCTGACCTTACTTTCTGGGTGCATGTCTCCAAGATCAATAGTACATGTTGCTTCTATTAACAGGACTTAGGGAACATTCCTCCTTGCCTCTGAATTGAAGGGCGATGTTGGTGATCCAGTCAGCTTTCTCATCCTGCTTGGCTTATAGGAATGCAGCCTTGTGTGGGCTTAACTAAGTGTCTTATTAGTTACCTTCAGAGTGTGCAAAATGCAGCAGCCACATCTGTTACTTGATTTACCTAAATGTGCTTTTATTAAGTCCAGCTCTCATTAAGTTTTATATATAGGGTCTAATTATGATAATAATGGCTCACAAAAAATTGAGGTACAGCTAGACAGAAGACATTACAACCGTATTAAACAATATGTCTACTTGAGGAGGCTAAAAATAGAACTCATGTCTCCCAGTCCCAGGGGAAATTTCCACCAAAATGCACTTTGTCTTATTTGTCATGTCATGGATTGTCACTTCCTGATAATTAAGTAGTGGCTAATATTTCTGAGCAGTATAAGCCTATTGGAATTCACTCTAAGTGTAGAAATTAAGTCTCTGTAGAATGTTAGAGATCAGGATTCATAGGATGGTGGACTGAGAGGACTGCCTGGGTGTGCAAGTCTCTAAAAGCACAGAAAACTGGGAAAATATAAAAAGAATTTAATTTTTTATGATTATATAGTGTGACGGCTTTGTATAGAACTGGGATTGCCATGCCAGCCATGTACTTGTCAACAACTTTGAAGGCTGATATTCAATCAATCAATCAATCATAACATTTGTAAAGCGCACTACTCACCCGTGAGGGTCTCAAGGCACTGAGGGGAGGGGTGCTGCTACTGCTCGAATAGCCAGGTCTTGAGTAGCCTCCTGAAGGTGAGTAGGTCCTGGGTCTGCCGTAGGAGGATGGGGAGGGTGTTCCAGGTTTTGGCGGCGAGGTGGGAGAACGATCTGCCGCCGGTGTTCGCTCTTCGGATGCGGGGGACGGTGGCGAGGGCGAGGTCGGCGGAGCTGGCGGTTCGGGGTGTAGAAGGTGAGTCGTCTGTTGAGGTATGTCGGTCCGGTGTTGTGGAGTGCTTTGTGTGCATGGGTGAGGAGCTTGAAGGTGATCCTCTTGTTGACGGGCAGCCAATGCAGGTCTTTTAGGTGGGGTGTGATGTGGCTGTGGCGAGGGATGTCGAGGATCAGGCGTGCGGAGGCGTTCTGTATGCGTTGTAGTCGTTTCAGGAGTTTGGTGAGGCTCCTGCGTAGAGGGCATTACCGTAGTCTAGCCTGCTGCTGACGAGGGCCTGGGTGACCGTTCTTCTTGTTTCGGTGGGGATCCACCTGTAGATCTTGCGGAGCATGCAGAGGGTGTTGAAGCAGGAGGACGAGACGGCGTTGACTTGCTTGGTCATGGAGAGTGTTGAGTCGAGGATGAACCCTAGGTTGCGTGCGTGGTCGATGGGTGTTGGTGCTGCTCCCAGTGCGGTCGGCAACCAGGAGTCGTTCCACGCCGAGGGAGTGGAGCCGAGGATGAGGACTTCCGTCTTATCTGAGTTCAGCTTCAGGCAGCTGATCTTCATCCACTCGGCGACGGCTTTCATTCCTTCGTGAAGGTTGGTTTTGGCGGTGAGGGGGTCCTTGGTGAGGGAGAGGATCAGCTGGGTGTCGTCGGCATAGGAGATGATGTTGAGGTTGTGCAGTCGGGCGACGTGAGCGAGAGGTGCCATGTAGATGTTGAACAATGTCGGGCTGAGGGATGATCCTTGGGGTACGCCGCAGATGATCTCAGTGGCTTCGGATTGGAAAGGGGGGAGAGGAAGGAGGTGGTCTAGTCCAGTGCTTTGTCTCGGATCCCAGCGTTGTGGAGGCGTGTGCGTAGGGTGTGGTGGCAAACAGTGTCGAAGGTGTCTGACAGGTCCAGGAGGATGAGGGCCGTGGTTTCGCCGTTGTCCAGTAGGATCCTGATGTCATCAGTGGCAGCGATGAGGGCAGTTTTGGTGCTGTGGTTGCTGCGGAACCCGGACTGGGACGGGTCCAGGATGCTGTTCACCTCGAGGTAGCGGGTCAGTTGTCTGTTGACGGTCTTCTCGATGACCTTCGCTGGGAACGGGAGCAGGGAGATGGGTCGGAAGTTCTTGAGGTCCTTGGGGTCCGCCTTGGGTTTTTTGAGTAAGGCGTTGATCTCGGCGTGCTTCCAGCTTTCCGGGAAGGTCGCGGTCTCGAAGGAGATGTTGATGGCCTTGCGGAGATGGGGTGCGATGGTGGAGCTGGCTTTGTTGAAGATGTTGTGTGGGCATGGGTCTGACGGAGAGCCGGAGTGGATGGTGTTCATGATTTTGATGGTGTCGTCGTCGTTTATGTTGGTCCAGGTGAGCAGGGGATCGGTGAGGATGGTGGTCGTGAGGTCGGAGGTCTCGGTGAGTGTCGGGCGGTCAGGGTGTTGAAGCTGTCATGGATGTCTGCGATCTTGCGATGGAAGAAGGTGGCAAGGGTGTCGCACAGGTCTTGCGAAGGTGGGATGTCGTTGGTGTTGGAGCTGGGGTTGGAGAGCTCCTTCACGATGTTGAAGAGCTCTTTGCCGTTGTGTGCGTTGTTGTCTAGGCGGTCTTGGAAGGAGGCCCTTTTGGCGGATCTGATGAGGTGATGGTGTCTGTGGATGGCGTTCGTGTGGGCTGCGTAGCTGTCCGGTGTCTGTTCGTGGTGCCATTTCTTCTCTATTGCCATTTACAAAGTCATATTCTATACTTTTTAAGTACAGCATTGTGGGCTGGGGGCTCCGGACACGCCGCTGTATGCGTATTGTGCACAAGAGCAGTTTTTGCATTTCTGGTTACATCCAGTCCCATTTCAGCCTCATGTGGCTGTTGAGACGGACATAGCAGCCCCTATCCCTCTTAAGGTAGCCGTCTATAAAAAATATAGCAGACCTAGAGATGGAATTGACACTGTAGAGACTCTGCGATGGGCCTGGGAAAGGCTACGCATTAGAGCTGGACTGGAGATACTGTACGCTCTATCCGTCCCCCTGCCTTACAACCCACAGCTCCCAGCCATGTTAGATGCAGGAAATGTGGCATTGGCAAAATCAATGGGGCTCGAAACATTCGCAGACCTATACCCAGGAGACGAGTTTTGTACCCCACCAGATTTTGGTGCGGAGGGCTCGAAGAATTTTTCGGCACTTTTACTTTATTTCAAGATCAGAGCCACATGTAGGCAAATGCATTCCTCCTTCCCAAACCCCCCCAAACAGCTACCAGTACTAGAGCAGTTGATAAACACGGCAAGCTCCCGCAGACTCATAACACGGTTGTACTGTTCTATGCAAACCACATCACCCCTAGTTGTGCCCAAAGCTCAGCAAGACTGGAATGTGGAGCTTGATGGGCAGGTGACAGATGACAAATGGGTCTTCTGCTGCAGCCAACTCCAGGTACTCTCACCCAATTATAAACTGAGATTAATACACTTCAAATATCTGCATAGGTTCTACAGAACCCCCAGTCAGCGTTCCCGCATGGGGTTGCGACCAGACTCTAGATGCTGGAGATGTGGGTATACCCCTGCCACCTTTTTACATATGTCCTGGAACTGTCCGCTCATTGCTGCTTATTGGACTGCCATCTTCAATAAGATTCATGATATACTAGGGACACTCAACGAGCCGCATCCGATAATAGGACTTCTAGGCTATGTCAAAGATACTAAGGCCGAGCACCGTAAATTGCATGCTTTACTACTGTTGTTGGCCAAACGCAGGGTGTCCATACACTGGGGAGAAAAAGGGCACCTACGGTAAAAACTTGGATTACAGACGTCACATTTAGCCACACCCAGCTGTCGATTTTTTGGGAGCTGATGCCTGCAGCTTCCAGGCCGAAAGATATATGGGAACCATTTATGGACTGGCTAAAAACACTGCAGGAGGATGTGTCCACCCCTCCTGATCAAGTTGCAGCTGGCACCGCACTGCCACTAGAAGCGCACTCAGTAGCTCATTCAGATTAGCTTGTCTTTCTTAGTTGACCGATATTTCTTGCATCACGCAGGTTCTATATGTGGTGAGTTCCGAAGAAGTGCTAATTGTAAACCCTGCTGTGTAATATTTTATGGGGGGTCCAACCTGCTGTCCCTTGTGTCTGGTATGACAATATGCGTCGTGTACCAAGCCTCCTGTCCGTTTTTCAATATTATAGATTGTTATTTTTTTGTTCTTTTCTTTTCTTTTTTTGCTTGATTGCTCACATGTTTAGAACTATGCTATAACTTCGATGTCCTATTTTGATGCTGTGAGCTGTATGTGTTTTCATAAAATGCCAATAAACAAAGTTAAAAAAAAAAGTACAGCATTGATTTTGACACAAACCCCTTTCAGCAAAGATCTTCTGGTTCAAAGTAAGTTTGGACTTAGGTTTACATTTTTTGTGATCTGTATTTTGAGTTTGATGGGAAGGTTTTGTTTTCTCCAAAACCCTTGTTATACATTAATATTGGCTTCAAGACCTTGAATTTCATAGGCATTAATAACCTTTCGTCTACCACAAGGTTTTTCAAACCTGTGGGTCAGAACTCAAGTGTGTTCATCCAAACCCCATGATGAGCTCCATCTTTAGGGCCAGAATAATACATTGTAAGTCACACCAACTAAGCAGTGGTAGCTGATTTACACAATCTTTGATTTAGTATGACAAGGGAATGACAGGGTCACATGGATGAAAAGCTTGGAAAATTCAGACTAAGCAATAAATTGATTTAAAATCACATTAAAATATAAAATCAGTTATATCATGAGATGCAAATATGTTAATCTTTTGATAATCCTTTTGCTGAAACAGCTACACAAAAGGATTTTACAATTGAAACTAGTTCCTGTACTTAAATGTGTTAGGTAAGAATGAGCTAATTAGGAAAATTCTAACAAACTATGTTATTAAAACAAGATTGACATATTGCTTCTTATCTGTGTATTAACTGTATAACGTCATTTCCTGTCACACTCTAGGTGGATGCACATGGAAACATTCTTCTAACAACTCTGGAAATAAGAAATGAAGTCAGCGGCTCTGAGGTCTTGACAAGTATCAGCGACCCCCGCGCCACCATGTTTTCATACGACAGCGCGAGTATCCAGTACAGGAAACCTCCTACCAACAGGGATGCGTACAGCCGAAGCACTTTGGATAGACATATGGTGCATAAGAAGGGGCGCTTACGAAGGAGAGCGTCGCAGCTCAAAATCAAGATTCCTGATTTGACTGATGTGAATGGAATTGACCGGTGGTCAAGGCTGATCTTCCCCATCGCATTTGCTTTTTTTAATGTCGTTTATTGGCTTTACTATGTGCATTAGGGTATGCAATGAACCCTCCACACTTAGACTTGTTTAGTTGCTTAATCTTTAACTCTGGAACGACTGCAGTGACTAAGATGCTGCATTCTGAAGGTAAGATATCCAACACTCTAATCCATGCGCCTTTTTTGCATCTCAGAGGTTAGAAAATCAGTTTGTCTACGTGAATCCAATACAGCATCAATTCCAATACACATTGGATCTTGAGACCTCTTGAAATGAAGGAGAAGGTAAACAACTTCTCGTAAAATGTGCCAACCATGCTAACATTTTTCTACTCAATATTCAGCTTGTTTTTGGACTGTGTTAATATAAACATGAAAATAACGTGTGCACTCATATTAATACATGTATATATACATATATAAAGAGAAGCATGTGTATACATATTTATGTATGCACATCTGTTTTAGTGTACCATAGTCTCTTCACTCCCACACGAACACACATACACACTTGTGCACACATACTACCTGAACAAAAACATTCGGACTAAAATAGACATGTTTGTATGTGAGGCCCTCTCTGGCATCAGCAACAAATGTTTCACCCGTCGCCCATACTTATGTAAAGCACCTCAAGAAATAACAATTCAGAATTAACTGGATTTCTACAAAGTTTTCAATAGATCGCTTCAAGCAGAGTCAAACTTTTGTATCCATCCACATCATTTTGGAAGAATAATACACTCTGGTTGTGAATGAGTTCAGAATGTGGCTGGTTTCTGTCTGAAAGTGTTGACTACTAGAGACACTATGTGCATTAGTTCTCAACTCCCTACAGTGTTTTCAGGCAATTTATATGAGAAGATATAAACTCTACAAATCCAGGTGAGAGTAACGATGATACTAAATTTGAGCCGTATTGTAATCTGTGTGGCTGTTTTGAGTCCAATTCAGAGCTACACCAAAAGCGCTACCACAGCATGTGACACAAATTTTGCAAAACAAGGGTGTGCAACTCGCAGCACAAAAAAATACAACTGGCATAATAAAAATTAGCAGTTTGTAGAGTGCTGTTTGTTCGGCATGTGGTATGTGGTCTATCTACCAAGTTCCTGAGCCATCTTGTGTGCCATTCTCAATGTCATACCTCACAAGCTTAATGGCATTATTCCACAGGCGTGAGATGAGGTGGTCTGCATGGCTTCACTGAACCTGGACTTCACATTTCCTGATCACTGTATCCCCCTTAACAAAGGTCCTTTGGAATGCGTGCGACCCTCGTGTTGGATCCAAGCAGTCCAGGTCCGCCATTACCAATGTGCAATTCCTTTCTTTTCGCACCATCCTCGAGTTCTCTAAACTGCTGCAGGCATTGACTAGATGAACTCCCTCCTAGTACATTCTTCTTGATGAGTGCTGTAGGGTTTCAAGGATGCAAGGGTTCATAAAAGAGTTAACTTCATTTTTATTTTGCTTAATGAATGGGGTTTCTGCTAGTAACACGTCAGAAGGATAACAAAGCAGGCTGCTGCAAGGTGAACTGCAGCCATTCAACCAGAAGGGATGGAAATAGAGATGAGCCATTTGTTAGGAATGAAGAGGACGATGGAGCCATAGAGCGGGAGACAAGAGTTGAGCCATTTGCTTCTCTTAGGTAAGGAAGGTCAATGCATGAAGACCCTCCTTATGAGTGGCCCGTTAATCCTGATGGGACCAGTAACACCGGTGTTCTGCATGTTAATCCTCATTGCAACTACAAAAGCTGTAATTGCCTAGAAAAAGGTGCACCACTACCACAGTGTTTCGGTAATGCCGTACCTGGAATCTTCGTGCATTTTTGCCAAGACATTTTAATGAGGGCCTTTGTAGATGGAGTTAATAGTGGAGGTTTCATTTTAGCATAACAATATGCACTATACTTGCCTTTTCAAGCAGTATTAACAGTTATTGTATATCTGTACGAAACACTGTGTATGCGGCACTACGGGTCATCAGTCTAAATCTATGCTAATCTTTATTTCAGTTCTGTGACCTCACTCAATATCTTTATTTTTGAAGTTACTGATTATACTGCACAAACACATGCAACAACCTTATTATATGTGCCAAGAAAAGGGGTCTGCTCTTGTAGCCTGTAGAATGTGTGACATATATTTGACATTTTATATGCATAACTTAACACATGTTACATCGAGACATTTGATACATAGGCAGACCTTGTTCATCTTAAAGTATTAGTGTTTGTATCATTGCCACAGATTTCCACTGTCAGGATGAATGACAAAACTATAGACACAGCAACAGTTTTGTTTCAAGTTGAAGACTCAGACATCTGGAATAACAAACAATCTGACTCAGGAGATATGTGTGAACTAGGACCAACTTTATATACCAGAGCATTGAGAGACAATCACTTCGACTTACTAATCACTCCAACTTACTATAATAACCGAGAGCAAATACTGTCCCAAACTGGTTTCAAGGAATGGCCAACAATTCCATGAAATCTCAGTGTAATATTTGAACATCAAAATGAATGTGGCTATGGTGAAACTTAAGACCGCTCTCTCTCGTCTCCGTTTCCTTTGAATTATACCCCCCTGGCCTAGAAAACGAAATTCATCTTGACGTATTTGTGGATAATCCTCTGGGCAAATGTTCAAGTCGGTCTGTTGAACTGCACCCAGCCTTGGATGCATGTCTGCAGGATAGGTTTTCTAAATGGGCCAAACCCACATTACTGTAGTTCCTTGCTCTTACCTCTCTAAACCAATTATGCTAATTTTCTCAGGACATATAAAATATACTCTTATTAACTATTTTATGTTGTATTTAAGTGGTAGCTAAAGAGTTTCTTATTCCTAGTGCCAGCAAATATTTGCCCCAAATAAGTGGGCATATCCTGTGCTTGATTTGTAAAACAAATAAGTGCCAGAGCCCTCGTCAGAAGGCCACTGCAGCTTACACTACCCATTGCGCCTGCCAGCTCTGGCGTTGATACTACCAACACAACTACTAACCGTCACACTCCTACAAGTGTGACGATTCAGACTAATCCAAAGCTATAAGAATGGATTGGGAGGCCGGCATTAGTCATTTTTAAGGTGTATTGAATTAATAAACAACTGTTGTTGTGCTCATCTCGAAATCAGATAAACAGCTCCAACATGTGGCAGCCTGTAATAAGTGCCAGTGTTGACAATTAAGTGCCAGTGCCAAGCATGGGAAACCACAGGCTCAAATTAAGCACTGGATATCACAGTCATTGCACTGCTTTTTCAGAGTCAGTTTCTATCTTACGAACTTAGTTATCTAGGCTCATCGGGTATGAAGAAACAGGAGGAACAAATGAGAGAGGGCAAATAAAGGTGTTTTGACGCAATTAACATTTGAGTTTGGTCACAAGATCGATGGGCAAGATGGAGGCCATCTTGCTTGGCAATCGCTCATAAATAATATTCAGTCAAGCACATCGAATTCAGTGATGGGTAGTCATGATCTATCAGCCAGGCCAATTCGACATAAAGCCAGCAACCTCATAAAAAGATGCCCCAGCTGCAAAGGTACAGTTTTTATTTATTTTTGTATGTATAGAAGCAGGAGACAGTCACAATTACGACTTTCTGAAGCATCTGAAGCTTTCTCAAGAGTCTGGAGAAAGCAACCAAAATGGTGAAATATTCAGTTTCAAGAAAGCCATGGTGAGATGTCCAGTCCCCAGAGAAACCCTGGCCTTAGTCCAGTATTGCAGTTATGGCTGCATGATGTTTTTTCATAAGCAATATATCTTTGCATAAAGAGCAAAGTCAGCTGAAACTAATTTAGCAGTTTAGTCGTCATTTTTGTTAAATTTTGCAGATGATTTTCAAAGTTGATTGAAGTTTGATACACTTCAAGTGTCATCTGTACTGCAGGGTTCAAGGGTAAACTCCTTAGTGGATAGATACCGATGAATTACTTTTGTTAACAAATGGAATTCCTCCATTTACAAGGAAAATGTAAGATCAAAAAATGTAGGATTTGACTTGTATTTTAGAGTAAATACTGATAAAAAATGTGCAAACACAGACATTCATAGTACATTGAAAGGGAGTTGGATAAGCAACATATCATATTGTATTTATTTATGGATATTTTTAGATATACTCTGAAAAGGTTTCTTGGCGCTGTAGAAAGAAATGTCAATAAGTCGCACCACTAGAACTGAATTATTGATGGACTAACCGGGCTTTGAGTTTTTTTCTGAACCTTAACAACTTGTTCTCATGCGAAGGAATGTTCCAATTCTCCATGTACCAATTAAGTTATTCACATGTGACGGAATATGCTAATTTGCCTGAAGAAAACACCAGCGATCGGACTAGGTCATTCCCATTCTTTCATTATTGATGGCTAATTCTTCTCAACCTAACGACCTGCTAAGTAAAATAGGAACCGGAAGTGGTGATGAATGACATCAACGACACGTAGAGATTTTGTACAATATCTGTTCTGGACAACGTAATGTTTACGTATCATTTTATTTATGTGTTGCCGAAATAAAAATATCAATATGTGCCTCTATAATAGAGGGATTTAAGTATTGCAGGGCCATGTGCCCTATTGTAAGAGGTCGAGTTTGCTAAATCCTTTTCACCTGCTGTCTTGTGGGAAAGCTGTCGTTCCTCATTAAGGGAGACCTACAAGGCAAGCACATTCTGCAAAACATGATAGTTTAGGATTCTAGCTGTAGGTGACATGGCCACAGGTCCATGATCATGTGCACAATAACAGTTGTGCATGCGTAACCATTTTATAATTGCTTTCAGGGTTATTGTCAATGGCTTTATGTAAACACTGCTGCGATACTGATATATGGTAAAGGCCTTCTCTGTGATTTGAAGCTGGAGCCTTGATTACAATATTGATGCACCAACCATAGATGCTACATTACCTCCAAGTTCACTTATGGATATTAATGAGTTGTTTTTTTTGGCAGGGTAAATTTGTTTTAGCTTCTGCTCCATATTTTTTGTTTGGGTTTAGACTTCACTGTCATCCATACACATCCTTTGCTCTCATCATCATCTTTTTTCAGATCTTCCATTACATGTATAATACACTTACTTATAAGGCTTTCAGCCAGTCCTCTTGATCCATTGGCCTGTAATTGTGTAATTCCGGTCACTCCAACACACTGGATAGAGAAGTGGATCAATCTCTTTCTACATTGACTGACTCCACTGTGAATGGTGAAATTTTGCTCTTGCTCAAGGAGCATATTCACACATTAAGTAGTTCCCTTCAGTGCCAGGAACCAGTGTGTTGTTTTAGAAACCAAAACAATATTTTTTCTTTTAGAGTTTTTTTTTTGTTTTAAATTGACGAGGGCCCAGCAAATTCCCCAACAACAAAGTTTGGTAAAAAAAATCATGACAAACAAAACAAGCACTGACAATGAAAATATGCTGGCAGAAGATACCAGATAAGTTGGCTTTGCTAATGTTTGTTTCATATTGATGTTATTCCTTTTCTATATGGTGGCCCCTTTAGATTCAGTCTTTGCACTTATGACATAGCACAGATCTCCAGTCACCAGTTTACAGACATTTTTGTGGCAAAAAGTAGTGTCAGATGCATCATCATTATTTCACTACATATGTTTTTGATATCTAATGCTTTTGTTTATTTTCGACCCAGAATTAACTGCATAGAGAGTGTTTGGAAAAATTTAAAGGAATAGTAATGTATGTTTGAAAGTAATTATATATTTGTGTTTGACCTTCCTAAACACATTCAACCAGCCCACCCCAAAATCATATATTTCATCATCTTCAAAAGTTGAAAAAAGTAGTTTATGAAGGTATAATGAAACCCTCTTGAAGCTAAAGCAAAGAAGCCGACCCTTCATGCCTACCTTACATGGAAGTCTGGTATCTAGGATCTGTGCTACACTTTATTATTCAGCTATAAAAGTCAAAAGAAATAGTACATTACAGAAACCTTTTAAAAAGAACAAATTCTACAAATTAACAGTTCGCATCTATATAGACTATAGTTGATTATCCCTATGTTTATTGCAATTACTTCTTTTTTTATAAAACAATAATTACCCTTTCAGAATAAACATCAGCAACCAAATATCTGCTACTCAATCTATATTCTTTCCTTGCATCTACCATTTATACTTTTCTCATTGTTCACTCCATTATTGATAGAGTTTTTTTGTAAAACTCGTTATACTTCAAAAATGCTATCTCTCCCTGTTTGAAACTTTGTTCCAGGATGACTGTGAAATAGCCATTTAAGTGCTACAACCAATTCATTTGTAAAATATTATTTTATTCAATAGAGAGACAGGGAATGCACTAATATGCACCAAGATGCTGGTAAATCCATCATGGATAAAGTTTAGTTGACTTGGCCAGTTGCACAGCAACACCTAATAGGCTGTTATCGAAGGAGATTGTGAGAAAAGAATGACAAAGGTAACACCCACCATATTTTTATGGTCCAGACTTCCTTGAGACTGGTGCTGCTAGATATGCCATTAGTATTTCATATTGTTGAACACCTGGAGGCCTGATTTAAAGAAATATTCAGAAATATGTGCCCACAGCTTTACTAGCTTACCTGGGTGCATATTTCTCAATTTTAGGAATTCTCAAATGTTTCCAGGAGTATGCTTGGCAACTTACAGCATGCACACATACAGCAGCCATCTCAGAATCCTTTTTCTTATACTTTATGAAAAAGCCTTCCAAGATGTCAGCAATGCACATATGAAGAGAAGTCTTGTAATCACTTTTAAAAGCTTAGTATTCCAAGATGGCTGTCATGCATGTGCATGCATCTATATGCCCTCATGACTGTCACCTTGGAATGAATCGTTTTTCAGAAAACTTAAGAAAATCATTCCAAGATGAACACCTATGCGTGCTCATACTCTGCAGTCATCTTGGAATGCTTTTCTATGAAGCTTCAAAAAAAGCATTACAAGATGGCTACCATGGGTGTTCACATGCGCCCACACACAGTCGGCTGCCTTTTAATGGTTAAGAAAAACATTCAGAGATTGCCACCCACCACTGTGTTAGAAGTATGCCGTTGTGGGCAGGGGCTAGCAGGCTTTGAGGGGAACTCATTTTTAAATGCAGAGAACAAGTAGTGTGAGAGGCAGAGGTAGGGCAAGAGGAGAGACAGAGAGAAACTAAATAGTCACTCATGCACTACAATACAGAATTGATATCAGCAGTGGAAGGACACCGCTCTTGGAATCAAAAACACACAGGCACCAAAATACTCCTTAAGTGGGACAAACACAAGAGTTGAGAGGAAAGCTACTGAATTAGAAGCAGGGAACTGAGATAAAGAAGAAAGTCATCAGTTCATGAGGAAGGGGCGGACGTAAAGCTCACTATAAGTCTATATACAATAGGTAGGTTGCCAATAGACGGATACAGCTGTCTGTGGGGGAGACCTATGAGGGGTCTGCAAAATATTATAATTTTTTTCCTAAAATGCTGCAAGATTCTATTAAAATTTCACATAAATATGCTTTTAGTGTGAATTGTGATGTGCAGGTATCTCACATGACTTTCTTCATATGAGTGTCCATTTTCCATAAACAAGTTTCCCACGATTCTAGCAGGAAACTGGTTCTTGCAGAAGAACTTCCACATGCAAAACTTTACACAAAATTGTATAACGAGAAAATTTCGAAAAATGTCACGAATTTTGGGTCACACAAAATTTTGAAATCATGGCAATATTGCTAATGTATGTAAAGTTTGGTACATGACTGCTAATGAAGTTGTTCCTTATACCAAGGTTCAAAGCATGATGCTGTAGAATTCATTGTTTGCTTAGCACAGTGGTTAGGTGTTGGACTCCTCAAAGCTCTCCCGTACTTCTCGTTAACATGTTTTGTGTGTGCTTACTAACATCCTAGATTTGTTCTGAGTGTTTGGGCAAATGTACTCTGCGAATGCCCAGATGAGTGTGTAGAAACACTTGGGGTTTCAACAAAGATTTTCATCTTGCAGGTGTTAATGTGTAGATGGAAACTAACTTTTGATAGCTACTCCAGTAAAAGATGATACTGCTAGAATTTTGTTGTCACACCCTTTTCATACCTTGTCTAGCTTTGTGGATCTAATGTGGAGAAATAGGTGTGAGACAGCTGAGTTATCATGGCTATAATTCTCTCTAGGTTGGGTCTAGATTAACACCTATTTTAAATTCAAATTCCTACATTTCTATATAAGGTATTGGAATGCTGAGAAGCAGCTACTCCTGGGTTGGACATACATATTCCCATTTAAGATGTTCAGCCCTGTGCTAAACCAAGAGGGTGTAACTTATAAGGTGACTAGGCTGGTATACTAAGCATTCCACAAGCAGGACATCAAAATCTGCAGCGGAACCTCATGGTTTATGCTGATATTTAAATGTAGAGCCTAAGATAGTAAAACTGACTTTCTGTGGTAAAGCTAGATTGCATGATATCCAACTTCTCAGCCGCTGCTCTGAACTCATACTGTACATTCAGAAATGTGTTGGAATCTCACACTTTGGACCACTATTCATAGTAGCACTGCCATTAAACCACTAATGTGCTCCTGTGCTCTTCAGGTAGAGACACTTTGCTAATATTGCCAGAGAATGGGAAAACCGTTACGTCTTCACTGTGGTTTGAGCTACTAGATAAAATCATTCATTCATTCAAACAGCATCCCTAGCGAGGTGCAATATATATTGAACATTTTGCTAAAACAAAGGTAGAGGTGTTTCCTCTTCCTTTCATTGCTTCACAATTAGAAGTAAGAAACGTAAAAAAAAAAAAAACTCTTAATTGAACTGTAATAATCACACAACATAATAGTACCAACGAGACGGAAATATAAGGTGTAAAATACTTAAAGGCAACAAATAGCAAACAGTAGGTTTTGCCATACATGAGGCATGGGAACATGAGACATACTTTCGTATGATGTGCAAACAGTGAGGATGTTCAGTTCACCATCATGTTTCTATAATTTCCATTTTTGAGAAACTGAAAGATTCTAAGAATCTATCCAAGACTGTACTTTATCTCTGATGAGTCTGTCTCTTCCATGACACTCAGAACTGTCTGTGGCTGCCATGTCTCTATTTAAATTCCAGAGGTGGTGGTTGTTTCTATCCCCTGCCTTGGAGGCTGCTGCCTTTAACAGAGGGGGCAGATCGCCTTCCCGCTGAGGAAAGACATCCTTGTGGTACTCCTTACCGGCAATTAATGTATTCTTTATCATGAACACATTGTAAGGAGTATCCTGATTCTGCCTTATACAGTGCATTGCGTAGACTTTTGAAAGTCCATGTCTGATCCTCATAGTATTACTTGTTAAGTCTAGGCCCATTTACAAAATTCTCTCCATAGGGGACATGCCTTTCTAGTAGAGTGAGCGGTGAAAGGAATCAAATCAATGGTCATCAGTGCAATACAGTGCAACTAATGTGGCTACACATTAATCCACTCAACTCTTTGATCTGAGTTTAGTATGTTTAATTATAAGTTCAGCAAAATTGTATAAAAATACAAAAAGATCAGAGTAAGTCCAAATCTCCTTAAGACATGTACCCAATATAGTGCAAAGCAAATGACTAACTCTAACATAATGACGCAGGTAATCAGAAAGAAGAACTGAAGGTTAAATTGCATCAGAAGATTCTCTTTAACGAGTATGAGTAACCTAACTTTCCCTACACTACCTTGATAAGGGCAACCCTAAACTAAAGCATTTGAGTAAGGACATAATCAAATAAGAAAAGAAGAAAGGCCATCAAAGTCTTCAGTAGAGACACTCCGACAATGGGTCAAGTAGCTTAAAGTCATGCAAGCAGTAGCATAGGTGTGCTCCCTAAGGAAACCCAAGATGAACTCTCTCCTTGACTGAACACAGCACATAATATTGTCTGCCTTTGACGTGACACTCTCATGTGATTCCTCCTTGGGAAATTTCCATAGCTCTGGCACAACTGGATACTTTCAGCACCTTCCCAGCCAGATAGCCAGTTATCTCTTCTCATCATTGGCCATTCCTATCACATGAGAACTCCTCTCCTCACTCGTTACCACGATTCCCTCGGCCAACTCCTCCTTCTCATGCTTTCCTATCTATTAACACAAGACTCCTTTATTCTAAATAAGGAGGCTTATCCACACCTGCAACAGAAACAACGCAGCAGCATAAAATCTATGATGAAGGCTAAACATGAATAACATTTCAAATCTTAATGTGAGCAGAAACTAAACTAATTTCTTCTCGAGGCCTAGTTTTGCTAAGTTAACATGTGCACAGGGTTACAGAATATGTGCACCTTTCTCACACACAAAAATATAAATGCAACTGCTTAAAGCACTAATAAATGAAATTAATTATAAACGTCTCAGTGTAAATGCATCTGCACATGATTAATATAAATTGCGCGTATAAACATTAAACATTTGTTGCACACATTCTAATTAAGTATCTTTCAATACAACATTTCAGGTTAATTTCTCCTGTCACGTTAATACATAAAAGTTCACGTAACTTTATTAATCACATTCTAAATACATGTATTTTAAACAAAATACCTTTTACCATATAATATCCTACTCCCTTTAGTACATTAGTCACGCTAGAGTATATTTGAGTGCTGACTATGCATGAGTATGATGTACTCCTATATTATCTCCAGATGGGATCAAGATTACACTTCTTCATATTACTTGTCACGCCTTGGCTTGTCAAGAAACAAATTGTGAGGTGAACAGGAAAATAATCCTCTGGACCACACACAGTAACCAAATGCCCAATTCCATGTGACATGGGTGTAGACAACAGCTGTTGGTCCGTGAGGCAAAAGTTTTGGTAAAACTAAATTTGAAAACTTTAGGGATTTCCTAATAAGCTATCTGTACTACAGCAATGGGCTGCATGAAGAATACATTGAGATCATGCAGTGTGGAAACAAGTATGGTCAAGCAGAAAACAACTGTTAGAACATACCGCAAACCCATATGCAGTACTTAATGTATGTCTTCACTGGCACTCATGTAAAGGGACCAGAGGTTATTTTTCATCATCAGACTTTGACTCACCACAAGAAGAAGAAAGGATCGAAAAAGGGAGATAGGAGCAGAAAGGAATAGGAAAACTGTGGCAAGGGGAGAAAGCATGGATGAAAAGAATTTGCAAGATTAAAAAAGAGATAAGCAATGCCTGCTGGATAAGAGCAGTTGGAATATATTTTTCCTACTGTGCAGTACATTTTGTTGAATACGATACAAGACCGAGTGGGAGCACAAGAACTATTAAAGGGGCCATCCAGTGAATGGAGTCTCATTAGATCTCAAAACCAAAGCATGCATCATCAATGAAACATTCTAGAATGTCTATTCTTTGTTGACAATGCACGACTGGCTAAAAAGAAAAATTTTCCTCTACACTTGATGTCCCTTTATAGTTATGTTATTCTATCAAGACATTCGTGTTGTGCTCTTATTCTAATCCCTTTCTTAATATGTGAGTGCTCTGAAGTCCATGAGAGTAGTTAGTGGCATAGCAATAATAAATTATGAAGAATGTTTCTCAAAGTATTGGTATTTAGTTTCCTCCTTAACCTGGATTACCTATATAGGATTCCAAACTATGTTTAAAATACTTTTGTTAAATATAAACATTTGAACAATTGGAAAGCCAGTTTTCATAGTGACTAACAGAGATTAGAGGCTGCAAGACTGACGCCCTGATTGTCGAGTTAACATTTTAGCTGTCCTCCTTTTATTACAGCGTACTGCAAAAATCTTCTTCACAGATAGTGGCCTAATGCCTTTTAAAGACATTTCTGCCCTAATGCACTGGTGAATAAATCAGTAATGAGGTCCATCTGCAGCCAGTAGAGACAGACAGAAAGCGCGGCATGCAAAGCTGCAAAGGCCCCCTGTAAACGTCAGCATGACACAGCGCGCGCACGTGGAAAATAGAAAGGACGCATATGTCACAGAACATTCCAGCACGATAATTATTAAAAGGCGACAATCTATGAACAGTTCAGATGCCAGCTGGAAAAAAAAGGACGCCCAATTATGATTTAGTGCACGATTTCCAAAAATCATTGCGCGCATCGCGAGGTCTCGGGGGGGTGGGGGGCGGGGATGGCTCTGGGCACGTGGGTCAAGCCGCGGGTGCCCGAGATCTTAAAACCATTCAAAAGATCTATTTGCGGCACTCTTGTGCTTTCTTTTGTTTCTGAATCTTAAGCGAGGAGGCAATCAGTAAGGCATGCATATTTAATGTGATTAAGCTCCCAGATAATGCCCGGTCCCATCCAATAGTTTCAGCATAAAAGCTGGCACCGTCTGTGACGAGTGACGCTGCTGCACTGCCAGTCCTGGCATTATTCACTAATTTAAGGCCCTTGGCGCTGGCATGTAATTTTCTCTCTGTCAAACGACGCTGTATATTCCTTTTTTTGATCTTTAGCTTTAAAGAATGACGTTCGAGGCATTCATTAATGCAAACTATTATGGAGATGAACCTTAAAATGGACTGTGATGTGCCAAGGGGATTTGCTGCCTTTGAGGCTGATTCATTGAGAGAAGTATGAAAGAGTCATGCTTTTGGGAGGAGTTTAGCCTATGTAAATTATTAATGTGGGTTTTGCTGTTTTCATTGGCGCTGCTGATACACAATAAGTACTTTCTTTAGAGACATTGGGGCATATTAGCAAGACCCACGTTAAAATTATCGCCGTTTTAGCGGCAGGAAACTGCCGCTAAAACGGCGATAATGGGCTTGCTAATATGCGCTATAGAATTCCAATAGAAGCCCAGGTTAGATGTCCTGCACATCTAACCTGGGCTTCTATTGGATTCTATAACGCATATTAGCAAGCCCATTATCGCCGTTTTAGCGGCAGTTTCCTGCCGCTAAAACGGCGATAATTTTAACGTGGGTCTTGCTAATATGCCCCATTATTTTAATAGAAGGCATTTATTGTAGTCAGCTGGTTGTGTCCAGTTCAGTGTACTTGTCAATGGTAACGAGTCAACCCTTTCAAAGTGCAATTAGAAATATTTATTGCATGAGGGCCATAACACCACTTGAATTTTACTTTTGCTTTGCTAGAGCTCCTGTTCCTGTGTGTTTTTAAACACACTTTTCCTTTTGAAATATATCAATCTAAGGATTGCAAGGCACTCCTAATCAGTCAGTTTCCTGCAAGTTTATGATACAAGCGCTATAAGGTCTCAGGATTTACCCTTGCTCCTTTCAGGACTTTGGGTCCTATGTCATTTAAAAAAAATCATGTTTTAGAATGATTTCATGTACCCTTTTCTTCTGCTTATACACACATGCCAACATTTTAATAGGAAGTGGAAGATTTTGAAAAACAATCGGGGGAATGTATTTTCCCCATTGACTTCTATCGAAGTGGAGGCAATTTTAGGTGGAAGACAGCTAAAATAACGCAGGGGCATATTATCAAGAAATAGCTATATTTATCGCTAACCGCGCTTAGCGCGAATTATTTTAACGCCGCCTATCGCTGGAAAATATCGCTGAGATAACACCCTATTAACAAGGTTTATCTCCATAGCGATAAAATTTCCAGCGATAGCGGCAAAATGTGAGAATATCGCTGGAAAAGCAGCGATATTCTCGCATTAACGCAAGGATGGATTCAGCCTGACAATCCACCTCCTATACTTCAAACAGGTAAGTCATCCTCAGTAGCAGGTGTTAAAATCTAGCGATAAACGCGCTTAGCGCGATTTATTTTATCGCTTCGCCTGCCTTGTTAATAGGGGTTAGTTGTGTTAGCGACTGTTTACAGTCGCTTTTAGTGGGGAACGCCTACCTTGCATGTCATTAGCGATAATTATCGCTGACATGCAAGGCGATGTAAAACCCGGCCGCTAACGCCTGAAAGCTGTCGCTAATGCCTGTTAGCGACAGCTTGCTAATAGGGCGTTAAAAATATCGCCGCTTTAGCGGCAAAAAGTGCTGCTAAAGCGGCGATAAAGCCCTTGATAATATGCCCCGCAATTTCTTGCTTCAACAATCGGAAGCCTGCATTCTGAATTCGGTCTATTGGCATGTATGCTTCTACTGGGATTTCAAACCGATATGCGTTACCCATCATACAGAAATAGCTCTATCACCTGTTTATTAACAATCCTCAAGTCAGGCTAAGATTTGCCAACAATAACACAGTAATGCTTAAGACATCCTCAGATTTGCCAACAGTTACTTACTAATGCTCATGACATGGCCAGTGTTGTCACCCAATACTTTGCAATTACAATTCAAAGGGCATGGTCAATGTTGTTACCTTTCACTTAGTAATCTTCACGACTTGCTCACATTTGTCACTCATCACTTAGTAATTTCTTTGGGCGGGAAAACATATTTTCTGTTAAATATAAAACAACCAAGGCCTGGGGGCAGACTCCATCACTGTAAGGTAGTCCCACTCCTTGTCATATCTCCTGTTGTTCTTTGTTGCTCACATTTCCAAACCCCGTTCCTGCCCAGGTGACCAATGTGTTGCCTCGGACAAAATGGTGACCAGAGCCTGTTCCAAGTGCCAGTTGGCTCCTTAGCCCCACCCAACCTCTTCCCCTAGCCAATCAGCTTCAGGCAGCTTGTGGATTGCATCTGCGTCTCTGTGTGCCATCCAGATCTTTGTTTGCTGTGTGGTACTATGTATGCGTGCTTATTGGACTGTGTGCAAAGGTACCTGCATGAATGTTTGTCATTGTTCATTGATGACCGCATATCTGGTGGTCTGTGTGCACGGGCTCATGCTGGTCTAGAGTGTGTATGTGTAGGTAAATGTGCATTGGTGCTTGTATATACATTGATCTGTGTGTTTGTAAGTTTGTCTGTGTGCATAAATATACAAAATCCAAACTGTTAGGCATCATCAGTGATTGTTCATGTAAGGCAAGGAATCCCAGTGAGGCCTCTTTTAAACTGCAGACCTCTGTTAGAGGAACACACTGGTCAGTATACTCTTAGCCAGAAAGGAAATCAATAAAAGACCTCAAAATCTGGAATAAAAACATTTCACAGCATAGTAGAACTACAGATACAATTTCAGTTTGTCTGACGCGCAGTCAGTACTTTCCTCCTTCAAAAGTTACAAAGAAGACATTGTCAGGCAAGACATCATACTGATTGTCACGACTGAAAGCAAACTCCTCTAATGGTAATGTAGTGTTTCATTTGGGTTAAAGTCGTCAGGTATACTTTCAAAGGGTTTCCTGTGGTTCTGATATATGATAACAGTAAGTATGTTGTACTCCATTTTATATCTCAAAACTGGGGCCATTGATATTTATTAGGAAAGATGGTGCAGGTCAAAAAGACCTCTCATGTCTCATTATGAAGTTGCAGGAAAAGGTTGAACTGTCTATACCTTAATTTAATGGAATACTAGCTGATAGTAATTTTTTTATTTTATATAGCGCGAACTTGACCCGAAGGTATCGGGTATCAGAGCGCTTTACATAGCACCAGTTGCGTTACATGAGGACACATTCATTTTTGTTAGGCACGGGGAGATTAAGTGATTTGCCCAGAATCACAGGATGTTCAGTGTCATTGCCGAGACTCGAACCCAGTTCCCCAGATTCGAGGTCGACCACCCTAGCCGTTAGGCCAACTCCTCTCCTCAAGAATGATAACTTTGATACAATCTTTATACGGTTGTGTTAAATTCCTGAATCAAATCGACGTGAGTTAGATTTCCACTAAACTGGCAGAGGTTTTTGACAAAAACATCTTACAACAGTGAACGCTCCGATATGGCACTGCAGGTTTACTGTGGGTGCCTAAACTGACAACAGGAAGTTTAAGGAAATGACGTAAGCTTGATGACATAGAAGAAAGAAAACTATAAATGAGATGCGTGGATGGACTGGGTCTGAATAGGAGTAAAGAATCTACTCGATGTCCAGACAAAAAACACATACAGCCGACTGGAGGTGATAGATGTAGTTCTAAAGGTAGAACTAAAGGCCATTCCATACAGCATTGTTGCAGATTAATACAGAAACACAATGCGTGACTGACATCATGTCTAGTTTGGAGAAAGCATAACGGGGAAAGCTGCAATCATGGGCAGAACATAAAATGCTTTTTCTATTTTTTTCAGCAATACTTATATCCCACATATATGTGAGATGAAGATATTTTTATGCTCATCTACCAGCCAACCTCTATTATGAATGTCTCAAATTTATTGTAACTTGCACATATGTGCCACACAGCATTACAAGTTGTAAACGTTCATTCGAATAAGTAATTAGGCGATGCAGATTGAATGCGCTTTCGTAGTTTCTTTGGATCTAGAGGTGTACTGGAAATTGCACCCCGATGAAGGGAACACGATTCCCGAAATGTATTGGTTCCAATTTGAATTTCCTAGAGCAAGTCTATGTCAATTATTTAAAAACAATACCGTTTTTAAGGTAAAGTGCATTATGGGTCTCCATATCTTGAGTGCACATGGCTAAATTATAGCAATTATCATTTTACAATTAGACAGCAACTGTTTCCCACAAATCGTTTCCCTTTGTGTTACTAGAACATTAGGGGCATGTCCTACAGAACCCAGCTGCAAAACGATTTGCTTACTTCATGTTGTCGTAGGTTAACATATGGTAGAAAGGTTCATTAGATTATATGTTGAGGTCGCACTCTTGGGTATTCACTGTCCGTAATATCATTAACATAAACAAAGTCAATTGATCCTCTGTGGCTCTAAAAACTGTAACCACCTACTGCTTGATTATATCAAAAATAGCCTTTAATAAGATTCCTTTACAAATTACATTGAAGGGATAGCCACAACACAATTAACACATTTCGTTACAAACACTCAGATATTCTGGGCTGTAATACATTGCATACAAAGACAATATTCGTGCTATTTTACCATAATTATGTAATATTAATTCATAACCACATTTAATATTGATACATCTTTTAAAATACAAATCACAATTGTTTTACAAAATTGTCATAATTATAATCCATAAAAATACATAGATACTCAATATTCATGATAAATTCATCATTCATATGTTCCATCAAATTATTAGTCTCGACAAATAATATTCACTATTCACAATGTAGTAACTACATTGTGCATTATAGTAATGTAACCACCAGCAGGAACATATAGATCAGTATTGTGGTAACTGACAGACCAAGCAACCCAGTGAAACCCACAAAAGACCACTGAAAGTCATTAAGAAGATTAATTATGTCTGGGTGTTAAATATATTGATGATGTTTACTTTGTATGCATTGTGTATAAACATGGGGCTTTATTTTTTTGTAAATATTAGCCCCCACCATCATCTTCCTTCTGCAAAAAGATACTCCAATCTTGGTATGGGTTTCTCAGTCAACCTTCTGACCTTTCTATACATTCCTTGTTTCCTATGAAGAAATAGAAACTGTTATATCAATGCTGTTGACAGGTGAGATAATGAAATTAAATATCCAGTAAAGTGAAATCAGTTTACAAAATCCTGAAATAAAGATGTCGACATGAATGCACACAAACAGCATGCACCTTTAATTTGACAGAAGTCATCTTTCACATTTTCCGATAGAGGGAGTTGATTTGTATCTCAATCGCGACACTTTTCCTTTAATAATAATAGAAATGTAATCCAACCTAGAAATAGCACAATGTGGCGTTGCTATTTTAACATTTCGTTTTGGTTTAAAAACAGCCTTTTGATTGAAAACATTTTTAACTGCTGACCAGTGGCCCCATCATCAATGAAATAGAGGCAAATTGAAAGGTACGCCTTTTTAAAGAACTAAAAATAAATGATCATCAGGCATGTTCATTTCTCACAAGATAAATTAAGCAAATGTATTTCCTGTCCAACAGTTCAGTGGATCGTACTTTTTGCCTTTCTAGATTGGTACCCAAAAAATTAAAATATTTGAGGGGCACACTTCTCATCGGTCATTTACATTCCACTCTGATTAATTGAGAATGAGTCCTACAGAGATGGACTCCCAGCTGGCCCTATTTTAAAAAGATGACTTGTTTGTATTTTTTCTTTAGTATTATTAGGAGCCTCGTGTCTCCCTTTCTGGAGTGGCCTTTCCATCACTGTCCAGCATATTTAGCATTCAGCCAGAGCCGCTCATTAAGTGTGCAATCTTCTCCTGTGATCTGACCTTTTCCAAGAAGCCACAAGCTGCATGCAGTCAGTCTGCCGCCATTATTTCCATAACAATGCATCTGCTGTCACTCACAGGATTATAAGAGTATTAATTGCTTACTTAAGAAAATGCACATAGATTCTGAACCAATAACTAAAATCATTGTCAGAGCAGAAGAAAAAGAACAAACAAATTTGTTTTATTCTGCCATTTTGTGGACTATTGATTTTCGGTATGTACATTTAAGCTGTAGAAGTGTTGACGCAGAGTGCATTATGATGTCTTAGACCGATTCCAGGCCTGCCTCGTTACAGTCATGATTCTGTGAGTGTGAGTTACACCTTGGAGGCAGACAATCCACATTGCTGCAAAGTAAAAATATTCCTTTGGAATTCTGTAGAAACACTTTTTCCTCTTTTACAAACAGGCCCAGGCTTTGTCCTTGTTCATGATTTAGCTTCTTATCCAACACTGTTATCATGTACCAAGCTCCACATATATGTCAGGAGACCTCATAGAAGGGACCACTGCAAGAGCAGAAGGGTCACCATGATGAGGCAGACCTACCCTCCAGGTAATGATGCTTATTGGAAATTAATTCTAGCCATTACCATCTAGTCCGTCTTCTTCTAAATTACAGTCCTTACTCTATGTGGATGTCGCAAGCACATCAGACTAATTCCGTAGAAGGTTTCAGTCCCTTCAATAGGGAAGGATCAACCCCCGCTGATAAACATGAATAGACAAGTGACTGACCATTGATAGCCAGGTGTAAACATCATGGGCCCGAGCTGATGCTATCATATGCTACTCAAAGAACTAACACCTTCCATCCCCCTATACACTGGGAACAGACAACGAGGACAGGTAGTTTTTTCATCTCCTTGCCCTGAAGAAGGCCTGCAAACGAACAATCAATAGATTCCTAATTTTTTAGCAGTATTCTCTGAGTCAGTAACCAGAAAGAGACTGTCAAAGATGGACGGATAAGCACTAGCAGCCTTCAACTGGAAAAAAAGACGCGTCTTGAAAGATAGCACAGGAAACCACACCTAGCTCCTAGATGGGTGAAGCCAGATAGTTGGATTAACAGACAAAGAGCTGGCTTGATGAGAGACGCAATAAAGAAGTAGGACTTAGGGGCAACTTGGTAGAGTAACAACTTGACGGCTGAACTGCTTTGAAAGGGGCATGATGGAGAACTGAAGATGTACACCTGAACGGTAGGAAGCAAGATGGCAAGGCAGGAGATAGGGAAGAGGTAGAGTAAGCAGTAGAGTTTAAATTACTAGCCAGAGTCTAGAGACAGGAGAAGAAGAAAGCCAGAGAGCAAAACCCAGGACTGGCAGAGGAGCTGGAACTGGAGCACATGAGAAGGAAGTGGAGGACAACAGCAAGAGCACAGAGGCACCGGTGCACACAAGAGCCTCTGTCACAGCTGCGAAGCTTGGCTGAGAGTGGTCCTTTTAAAAGTTTGGCTAGAGGCTGTTTCAGCTGTTCAAAAGAAGTCAAGTAATAGTAGCAGAAATGAATACAGAATACAGAACACAAATACTGCTTTTCAGTGTTGACTGTGCAGTTACACACATTTTTTATTGTGTTTTTGATTTTCTGAGAGGGATGAAAAAGTATTCTCTCCCCATGATCGTACTACAGAGCTTCCCTGACACAAATGCTGCCCCCGGTGCATCCTAGCACACTTCAGACAACATTCTCATACTGCTCATAGACTAGAACTCACATACTGGCAACAGCACTCTCACACAAATCACAGAGTAGCAGTCTTATTAAGGACAGTACTCTCACAGCCCTCGCATAGTAGTGGCCACAGACTACCACATCACTCTCACACTTCATAGGCTAGTAGTCACACACTGAAGGCAGCACTTTCACATGAAATCCGCTTCCTGCTACAAAAGTAGCAGTCTCGCACTTCTGACTGCACTCTCACATTCCTCACAGACTAGCACTCCCACACCCCTCACAGACAAGCAATTACACGACCGACAGTACTTTCAAACACATGTCAAAGTCTCGGTCTCAGACTACGAACAGCACTCACACCCCTGATAGACCAGGAGCCTCACAATATCTACAACACTCTCACACACTTCACAGACTGGTAACCTCGCACCACCCTGGCCTGCTTCTGTCCTCTGTGGTACCCACCAGTCATCTTGTGGTGTCCTAACATCTCATATCCCTTACTATCTCAGAAGCCCATCACTTAATTTCCTTAGTAGCTGTTGATAAGCTAAAGCAAAAACTCACCTAGCATAGAGGAACAAAGAATCCTTTAAAGAACAAGAGAGAGTCTCAACCACTGCACATTCTCTATTCTGGGAGGAAAAGGCACAGTGACCATCTTTTGATTGCACTATGCTTCAATGGCTGTGACTGTCAATCTGTAAAGGCTTAAACATATATAGTGCTTCATATATGTATGAGTTTGATTCCAAGTGATCCCTGTATGGCAGATATGTACACTGAGGCATGTGAGGTGAAGTAATTTACCTCAAGGTTGAGTCAATTTCAAGCTTGTAAGCACCTTCATACTTAAACGTTTGAGTACTGATTCAAATCGCTTATTTCAATACGCTTGCACTACCATGCACCTTGTGATAAGGCAAAGCCTTGTTGAGCTTTCCAAAGGAAAGACTCTAAAGTGGATAATGACACATGACCCTACAAAGGCTTGCACTATGGATCCTCTGAACCGAAGACAGATTCTCCATTATGTCTACTGTGTGGTCCTTAGTGCAGGGAATGTAATCTAGTATCATAGTGGCCTAGGAAAAGCCAAAACTGCATGTCATCATCCAACATGTTAGGCTAGTATTCTAGATGACCTGCCTCATCTCACCTTTGTTTATGAGAAATTTTCTAATGTAACAGTAAACATTATGGTGATTTCTGCCTCGCGTGGAATATTTAGCCGCTTGCACCACTCGCGGTTTGAATTCCGAGCAGTTTCTAATGAAAAGTTAAAATCTATGCTAATAACGTTATGACAACTGGTTGTGGGGTACGTTTCACCTATGACTGGTTTCTTTATTCCTCCCTTGAAATCTTTGCCCATAACATTTAAGCCTTTCTCAATACCTTACTTCTCAAAGGCCTGGTCCACTCTTCCTTAAAAAGAAGTAATCCCCTCCTTGCTATAAAAGCCTGGTCTTGATGCAGAAGACCCTGGCATATCTCAGTGTCGGGCTCCCACTATTAAATTAAGTATTAAGTAAAGTATTAGAAAAGGTGACAAATAATTGCAAGAACACCTTGACAAATACACTTTGTTAGACCAGAGATAGTCCAGGAGTAGGTCATGTCAAGGTGCTGAGAATGTACTGTTAGATATTGCAGGCAGCATCTGCTATATAGTGGACATAGACTATGCAGCCAGGTTGGTAATGTTCAAACTCTCTACATCATTTTACACTAAGAGACACTAAATCCTCCTTCAGGATTAGAGGGAGTGGTCTGAGGTACTCCAGTGGTTTTGTTAAAGTAATTTCTATGACAATGACCCACTACTGTGAGTCTCGGATACTGATTCTGAATCCCCTACTTTATACTGTGTTGTCTCTCTAGGCTAATCTTTGAAAACTTGTTAGTTAACGTTCAGTTACATCTACTGCTATCTGTCACACAGGCTTGGTGGGTGAGATGGCAAACATTTTCAGATGACACACACTTAGGTTCTGGTAACAATGGATGAATACCCCCCCCCTCAAACAATTTGACAATCTACAAAACTACATAGAGAATATCTAGGTATAAATGTACAATAACTAAATACATCACAATGGAGAGTAACGAGAGATGATCTTATCTAAGACTATGTAAAAGATTCTGAACCTACTCCTTTTGTACCAGAATATGGCTTTGGCATATAAAATAAAATAGGCATAAAGACTCATGCCCGTAAATCGGGTATCCTTGCATTATTGTATATGTAGTACAATTCTCTGTTTTCTGTGTAATAAAGTACTTGTCTTTTCTACAAAGAGAAGCACTGGGACATTGATAATATTGCTGTGCTGGGGGATGGTGTTTATTACTGAGCCTGAGAACTCCCCCACTAACCTCCCTGACAAGCCTGTGACCGCTCGCTCTCGCTGCCACTGAGAGTGAAGTGCGTAAAGGGCTGTATTTGACCCAGTCTGCACATCCAGAGTAGGGCACACTGCTAAAAAGGCCCCAATCCCCACAGTTGTGGTTAAGGGGCCCCTACCTACCCTGTGGCCTCCTGAATGTGGTCTGACAAACTCAAAGGTTGACTTGCACAAGGGGTAGAATTTGGTAGTACCTTATTCACAGTTATACTTGATAAAGAAGCAGGAATACAGATATAAGTACTCTTGTAAATGCACTTTTTATCATTAAGGAGCAGTCTGCTACATTGTGGTATCTTCGCTAGAGCTCTAGGACCAAAATTGAAATGCTCCCTTAATAACAGTTCTATGGGACACTGGACAGTAGGAAGAATGCACACCTAAGCCAGTGCCATATACACATATCGGTGGTTCTCTGTTACCAGGGCTGACATTATACACAGATCAGACCATCCAGGCCAAAATGAATGAATGCAGAGGGCTTCACAAAAGTGCTATTTGTGCACCCATTCCCCCAGATAGATGTTGTTAACCTGCCTGTGCACCACAAAAATGCTTCAATAATTCTTAAAGTGCAGACCTAAGCACAGTTGAGGCTGCTGACTGACAAAATGCTCATGGGCAGAGGGAACAGGCAACATAGGCAACCCTAGCTTGAAGGGATTTAATTCCTCAAATAAAGTACAAACACCTCTTGCACTTGCACACCCTATAGCAGCTTGACTAACCAGAGGCCAAGAGAATGACCCACGAGATCACCCTAAATACCCACTCTCTCTGCCTATTTTATCTTTGAACCAAAAATACACTTGGTTCATCTTTAGACTCTGCCACATCTAAGGGCTCTTTAAGCATCTGTTTACCTTAAGATAGGCTTATATTAAAGATTTAGTCCAAAATTGTTCAAAGTTCTTAGAAAAACTTCGGTTGTTATACACTGTATTGAGGAATAAACATGACTGCCTGTAAATCTTACCTAGAAAGGGATAGAGGGCGTGGGTCATCACTGTGGAAACATTTGCTTGCATTTAGCTTCTTTGCTTTATGGTAAATTCAGCTAACATGGAGAAAGCAGGATGATATTTGAGTCAAATAAGCAGTATTTTACATCCTCTTTTAACGGTCCTTTAGCCCAAAGACTGTGAGGCCTATTAGTCATTAGACAGTCCAAACACCAAGCATCTAAAGTACGCAGAGGAATTATATCGCGTGCCACACACCCAGGTGAGGGTGGGCAATTCTGCCCTAGCAATTGACTCATTTAGAGCCGAGGCTGGCAGTTTACCAGCTTGCCTGGTTACCAGAGGCTATTGTTTCCTCTTCCCTCTCGGACAACGACCCACCCTTTTGTGAGATCTCCACTTGCCTGATGGGGATCTCACAGTCTTCACAGCAAACGCAAGTGCAGTGGTTGCTCTGAAGGCAAAAGGGGTTGATCAGTAGGAACCATGCTGTTGTAGCCTCACAGGGCAAACTCTTTTTGTTTACAAAGCAAAACTCTCACTTGTTTTCAAAAAAAGAAAAATTGCCCCCAGACAGACCGCGATTTTCCTTCGCGCACATTGGGATCAATGTTTGTTTTCCCTGGCTGGAACTGCCATGCCTTGAAGTTTGCTAGAAAAAGTTCAGAGCAGAACAAACTGTCAATTTATAGCTTTGGACTGATCCCCCAGAGGTCAAAAATATTGCTAAGTGCCACTTTGTTGATGATGCTGGAAATGTTAGTCTTGGTCTCTCCTACAGCTTCCAGGCTTTGCAGGAAGGCTCTTAAAATCCAGGTCCGTCCCCATCCAGGGTCCCCACATGATGATGTGCAATCTACTCCCAATTGGGCAACTGGTTCTTCCACACACTATGGAGCCCTTCTCCGCCCTTGTGTGCAATTGAGGCAACAGGCATTCAGGCAAATGACCCATGGAGAGCAGCCAATGTCTAGAGTAGCCCTCTGCTCTCTTCAGAAGCTGGCCTAGAGAGAATCTGTTTTTCTGAGTCTTCACTATGTTGAACTGGTGGTTGTTTGCTATTTTTGGCCACTACATACATATCAAAAATACACCTGGGATAACTCTTCGTGCACTTTAATGACCAGAGTTACGGCAAAATTACTTTAACCGTGAGTAAGCATTTCCATAGGAAAAGGCTACATTTACCGATAGAGTGACAATAGCATTTTGCGTCTAGTCACTGTGCATGCCTCACTATTATACATTAAGCACCTAACCTTTGGGGATGCAAGGCGCACTAAGCAGTGGCCTGGTGTATAAAAGTGACACGTGCTACATCAAGGTTTAAGCTTCAACCAGTCAGGCTACAATGGTGAACCAGAAGCCATGTTTTACAGTCACGTATGTGATGGTAAACATGTACACTAGAGTCCACCGTATACATTTTACGTAACTAGTGCGTTTCAAACAGCAAGTTAAATAGCCAAATTGGATTTAGCCAGTTTTATCTCATGTTGTACGGAAGGACCACATTTGCTGTGAATCTTCATGAGAGTCTCATAGTGCTGAGGATGAAAATGGCAGAAAAACTTATCTGAAAGAAGATGAAATTACCACAAATTTCCACAAGCCTACATAGCTTCTCTTTGTGAAATTTGTAAGGCTCATGAGGCAAGCATTTAACAGAAGTACCTTGCAGGTCTATCACTATTTCCTTGCCTATAAATGGAATGTAACGGAAGGACTCAGTCAACTTCCTGTGGACATCAACGTTTCAGAAGGAAGTAGAGGATGTAGAACGGGAGAAGGCCAGGCAGGAAGTAAGAGCAATAACGGGTTTCAGGCAACAAAAGGCACAGTAATCCTGGAAAGAAGAGGTAATAGCAAAATACTTTTGTTACATTTTAGTACCTAACTCAAAATGAATCTAAAATGATGTTGCTATATATTGATCCGATAAGGCTGATGAATCCTAGGTATCATATTGGTTTAGATATTTTTTAGCGTTGCCACAGTCAAAAGTACCTAGGGGCTTATTTACAAGATTTGTGGTGTAGGGCAGCGCAGTGCAGCAAGTTACCTTGTTGCACTGCCCTGTGTCACAGGGAACGAGAAGGAATGCGCCGTATTATCAAATAAGGTGCATTCCTGTCCTTTCCCCCTGTGCTGCTGCCATTTTGGCAGCCTAGCACCAACGCAGGCACCGTTGCACCATGGTGTAAGGGTGCCTGTGTTGTAGGCAGGATTGTTTTTGTGCAGGACACCTTCCTGCACAAAAACAATCCTGAGAGGCTTTTCCCTCTTTCTATGTGTGCTGCAGAAGAGAAAAAAAAGTTATTTCTCCTCATTATGCCTCACCTGGAGAGGCGTATCTATTTGGCATAATCCCAGGTTTACCAGGTTTGGTAACTCTGTGAATGCGTCAAAAACCATGGGAGTTGCGTGGGAACACCCACTGCAACGCCCATGGAACGCCTCCCTGGCACAGAGTAAGGCAACGCAGCAATTTGCGCTGCGTTGCATTACTCCATATTTTCGAAGCCATTCAAAGCCATGCAAAATGGCTTTGCATGGCTTCATAAATATGACTCAGAGGTTTCCGTCATGCATGTACCACGTTACATAGTGCAAACATGACGCAAAGCCCTCATAAATATGCCCCATACTACTTAATACATGATTTTCATAGAGTTGAGCAGAGTACAGTCTATTTAAAATAAAGAGGCATAACTTATGAGGGCTTTGGGTCATTCTTGCACCACGTAACGTGGTACATGCACGATGCAAACCTCTAGGTCATTTAAAGCCTAGGCTTTGCGTGGCTTTGAATGGCTTCAAAAATATGAAGTAATGCAACACAGCGCAAATCGCTGCATTGCATTCTTCTGCGCAACGGAGTCGTTCCATGGGCATTGTGGTGGGTGTTTCCATGCAGATCCCATGGCTTTTGAGGCATTCCCAGATTTACCAAACCTGGTACACCCTGGAATGTGCCAAAAAGATATGCCTCCCCGGGTGAGGCTTAACGAGGAGAAATATCTTTGTTTCTCCTCATGTTTTACTCTTTCTATGTGTGCTGCATTCCGAAGCACACATAGAAAGAGGAGAACGTCTCTATGGATTGTTTTTGTGCGGGGAGGTGCCCCTTCCTACATAAAAACAATCCTGCCTACAACAAAGGTGCGCTTGCACCTAAGCGGTGCCAGCACAGGGGAAAAGTACAGGAATGCACCTTATTGGATAAATATGGCACATTCCTGCCCTTTTCCTGTGATGCAGGGCAGCGTACCGCTGCGCTGCCCTGCGCCACAATTCTCATAAATACGCCCCAAAGTGTTTTGTGACTTTACTTATTGGCTGCACTGATATGTCTGTCTTCACTGGCTCCACAGTTACCGATCAGCTCATAGCCTATAGACCTATAGAGTAAAATGAATGAACACTTTTGGCTCATGTTTATTTTACAATGATGGGGATACTACAGATTGTGGAAGGACTTTGGACACCATCGCAGCTGCTAGTTAGTTATTCATCCTCTGCAAGCTGTCATGTTGTTTATAATTAGAACAAAGGCTTAAGCACTTTAAATACAGTGACAATTTGTTCCTTCAACATGAGAATTCCAAGAAGTTTAAAAACTACATTTTCACCTAATTCTCTGAGAGTTTTATTTAATATCATATTTCACAAAAACTATTATAAATGTACAAATTGTGAAAAGCTAAACGAAGTCAACAAATGCAAATAGTCCATTCTTCACAAATTACCCTAAAATTAAGAAATATGCACCTATTGTATATATTTTAACAGGAAATCAAATACAAGGCAGTTGGTTGGATAGTCATAATCAGGATCATTTTATTTAGGAAATTCATATGCAAATAAAGTAATAGCACATGTCCAACACTAACCTATACCAAAGACTTTGGCCCCTATTTTGAATTTGGCGAACAAGATACTCCATCCACCATATTACAAGTGCCATAGCCAAGGAACCCATCCGCAAAACAAAAATAAGGCCCTTTTTGGCAAAGACAGGGCAAGTATTATGCATTAGCTTGTTTAAGCTGGTGAAGGCAACAATCAAATCTTCTAAAGAGAGTCTAGGGAAATAACAGATTACAAATAACAATCCTCCAACTGGACCCTTACTTTGCCCACAATATCCAATGAGTCTTTCTTCTGGGATTGTGCTTTTTGAACAATGTGGAATACAGAACCACCCTACATGACTTTCTCGCAGCTTCCTGCTAATCAACTATGATCTTGATCAAATTCCCCATGAGAACCTTTTTAATGATTTACACTTCCTAAAAAGACAATAGTAGTAGGGGAAAGGAAGATACTGGAACGTGCGTTTTCTTACACCAAGATGCTATATGAATAAGGCATGCAGGTATGCAAGTAGGAGTCAGTATGCAATTACTACATATCGCATTGAATTGGGTGTATTATTACTTATCTCTATGTCTTCATTAACCCAATTAACCTATGTGTGAAAGAATGAATGATTGTATTTATTAAGCACAACAGTTGCTCAGAAGGTGCCCTGGCGCTGGACGACTCAGCAAGATCCTGCTAAACCAAGGGCACGTACTAGTGACTAGATGAAAAGGTGTTTCGGAAGTTCTGAAGGTTCTCTTCTGTCCTTATGTGTTTCGGCAATAGGTTCCAGAGCTTGCAGGCTAGTGAGGAAAGCGATCTTCCGTCCCACTTAGCATAACTAATGCACGGAACAATCATTAACTTTGCCCTCGAGGACCTTGGGGATTACTGAGTTAGTGTGGCTGGGATAGATTGTTGAGTTATTGTGGCTGGGAAAAACATAGGTGCTTTGTTATGGAAAGCTATATGGCAAAAACATATGGCCAAATTTACTAGACGTTTATGCAATGCAGGCTAGCAAGCAAAGTTGTTTGAATGGGAGAGAGCTGACCAGTGCCATATTTACTACGGTATGGCACTCTTCTGCTCTCCACCTGCGCTGGCGCACTTCAGGCTGCCTGGTGCAAACGCAGGAACCCTTGCTCCATGCTGAATGCATGCCTGTGTTAGAGGCAGGGTTTTTTGTGCAGGCTGGTAAATCTTCCTGCACAACAACAATCCTAAGAGGCAATTTCCTCTTTCTGTGCATGATGCAGACTGCACCATGCACAGAAAGAGGAAGTAACGAAGCGAAGAAAACATATTTCTCCTTGTAACGGCTCTCTGTGGTAGGTGCACCATTTTGGCACAATATCAGGATTACTACCTTTAGTAAATCTGGGATTGTGTCAAATTCTATGGGTGGATGTATGCGAATGCCCATGCTCCACCCATGGAACGTCTACCACAGCAAAATGTAAGGCAATGCAGTGTAAGCCGCTACGTTGCATTACATTTCTTTACATAGTCAAGCAAGGCAGCACAAATAGCCCCTTTTGTGGCTTTGTAAATCCCACTTAAGGACTTGTGTTGCCATGCACTGACTTGTGTCACGCAAGGGCAACGCAAGTCCTCAATAAATCTGGGCCATGGAGTCTTAAACTGCACATGTTGTTGAACTGGAATCCAGTGCAGCTCCCTAAAATAGTGTGGTGTGTGCTTTCAAGGGGTCAGACATAAAAGTAATGTCACCACAGCGTCAGTGTGGAAATCTGTACTTCATGGTATAAGTGAGGACATATTTTCTCCACAATTTAAAATAGGACGTCTTAAAACACACAATCACATAAACAATCTGCAATCTTCATATCAATTTCCTGGCTGACCTCCTCACCCCCATGAGATGGGACCATTACCCCCTTATGCTCGCTCTGTAATCTCATGAATATTTTTCTCCCCCACCACCTCTCTTTTGCCCCATGGTGGTACATGCAATTGGGTTTGCCAATGCCGGAGGCTTTTAATATCTGCCAGCATTGCCAAAGTCAATAGCTGCAACCAGCCATGGTAAAAAGCACCGAAAATTTGTTTCTACACGTTCAAGATAGCTGCCACATTAACTGAGTGACACTTTACTGTAACTCCACCCACAGAGCTACCAATCATGGAGGAATCAGTAATCCCGGGGGGGTGGAACATGGGGGATCTTGAGGGTCCCCTTTGAAATAAGCAACCAGTGGGGTAGCCAGTAATTCTGATTTTCCTGGTCATTCCTCATTTCCCCTTGTACTTCACACAAGACCCTACGTATGGTGTTACTGTGAATTTTGTGAATCCAATTTGGCCAATAACTCACATTATCAATGGCCGAGAAATGGGGTGGGATTCTACCATCCCTGAGCTACTGGAACTAGGAGTCCCTTTAACTCTGGGGGTGTGGAAAGTCCAGCCCATGATAAGTTCGACCCTGAGAGGTGACTACAAAATGAAGAATTACCAGCAAAAGCAGTTATTCCCAGCTAGCTTTTCCCAGTAATTCTCCATTTTACCCCAGACTTTCACCCACCGGTGTTCCCACAGATCTCATAATTTCAATTGAGTTGGTACCTGCTATTATTACCCCATCAGAATTTTATGGTCACTTGTAATGATTTCTATCTTCTTACAGGTCACCAAATTAAACAAAATGGGCAGATACAGTGCCCATTAAAGCCACCTAAAAGAAAATATTTTTCCATGAGCAAAGTAAAAAGTTATAGGAGAAGTGCAAAAGAGCACAGTTACAGCAATTCTGAGACAATCTGTTTTTGCATCCTCCCTAGGATTATGTTTCATACTTACAATCATTTTTGCGCTGGATTAAAAAGCAAGGATCAGAAGTGTCCTTTTATCTCAAACCAAATAGTCAAAACTGTACAGGGTCCTATAGAGATGGGTAGAGCCATGTTCTCAAGGCCTTTCTAAATTTACTTAGATTGACCTCCTGCTGAAAGTGCAAAGGCAAAGAATTCCATTTGGACACAGCCGCTACAGAGAACGCTCGACCACCCAGCGTTTTCTGATGAAACTTTGGGACTAGGAGAATAACTGTGTCTCTATGTTTTAGTAATCGAGTTGGACTATGCCAAGTAAAACGGCAGAGTAGCAGAGATGAATTAGAGAGAAAATCGTTTTGTACACAAGGCATAGATTTGAAAGTAATAAATTAATTCACTGGGAACCAATGTAAAGAGGTCAGGCCTGCGGAGATATGATCCCTTTGCTTGAGACCCAATACCAGCATAATTCTGGATATAATGTAACTTCTGAATAAAATACTTAGGAAGATCAAGATAAAGAACTGCAATAATCCAAGTGATCAGAAATAAAAGGTTTTAGAATTAATACCTTGCATAAAAGGGAAAACAAGCTCAAAGACCTCATAAGATTAACACACCAGACATATCAGTGGCACAAATCATCCAAAGCAGCCATAACGGCCAGTTCGGTACTATGTCCAGTTCGGAACCACAGTTGTGCCGGATGCAAAAGATGATTTGATTTGACAAACTCCAATAACTGCAGAAAACTGCCCTTTCTAGCAGTTAAGCCAAGCAGGGTAGTAGTCAAATAGGCCAGTAGTTGGCCAAGTTTTGTGGCTCAAGTGAGATCTTCAATAAGGGAATAAAGCAGGATGAAATCAGGATTTCTGGACCAGACCCTCTGCACAGTAAAGCATTTAGACAGACTCTAGATAAAGAGTGTATCAGCCGGAGGGCCCAATGGGAATCGCAATCTCTTACTTTTGTGAACTAAGGAAATTAACTCCTATTCATTAAGAGGGTAAACCTTATCAAAGCATTGACATAAACTGAGAGCCGAACAGGCGGCGAGTCGGACAGAGAAGACAGGCAAATCTTCAAAGAAGCTGCACTAGACAAAATTTTGCTTTAAAAAAAGTCAGCTATTCTATTACACTTTGCCTCTGAAGAATCATATTGCGTCGGCGGACATCGAACTTCCCTTATGAAGGAGAGCATGGCTTTCCTCATATTGAGGGCGTTGAAGATTTTATTTGAACAGAAGACTGCTTCATCTTTCCTAATTGGACACTCATAAATACAGTTGGTCTTTAGCCAATCAATTTTGATGACAGGATCAGAGTCTTGGTGCCTTAAAGAAGCCATGCGTTAAAGGATATTAGAACATTGGAATGTGGAGCACTCCATTGAATACAATGGAGTGCTCCAAGCTTCTATGGGCCGGTAAAGGCCCGCAGAGCAACATTCCAATGTTGCTTTTGTTCACACCTATTGTGTGAACAAAGGCCTCTCGGAGCTCGAGGGGATTTAAACCCCCTCGGGCTCCGAGAGGCCTTTGTTTTATTTGTTAGAACATTCTGCCCTTTAGTGGCAGAATGTTCTAATAGCCTTATAGCCCTTTGAAGCTGGGCTATACCGGCTATTAAGGTCCCCCTCCCTTGTTAAAGGCCCTCGCCTTCGGCTCGGGCCTTTAACGCTGGAGCGGGCCTTTAATAGCCGGTATAGCCCGCTACGTCGGGCTATAAGGCTATATTACAATAGGTCATGATAACTCATCAAACAAAGGAAAATTCTGGAAGGTTTATTGTTGGTCATTGTTAGTGATGCAGGGCTGGGTAAAGAGAAGTGTATTTTATTCTCAACATTGGATAACTAGCAAATATCTTTCAAAAATTTTAAAATATTTTGTGGTGCTGAAAGTTCAGCATTTGAAGTATAATTAAATGACTGTTTGATTTGCATCTAATATGCACGGTTCAATACAACCTTGTGGTATCGACGCTGCAGCATTGGGCGACCAGATCATCATGTTATCATGAGGGAACCCGTATGTTCAGTTCACGCGCTAATATGGGATTTGCAGTGATGTTTTCTTCTATCAAGCAAAATTAAAAACCCCAAACGTGCAAAGAGCAGTGAAATAGAAAAAAAACGTAGTGACCTGGAAGCATCTTCCAATTCACAATCTGTGAACATAATCTCCAGTCTGGTGAATGCCAGAAGGGCTGTTCTTTTTCAGAGAAATGGCAGCATCTGACAGTTTGTCTAAATTTGTTTTAAAATAAGTTTATCTTCATGAAAATAAAATCGTTGTTAACAAACAGGAAAAGAATTATGGAAATATTTGATACAAGGTGGCAACTTCGACCTAGACACTTCCAAATAATTTACAATTTTAATTCTCATTTCGGAAGCGAATTTCCTGCATCGAGATTCTTCAGTGATTTCAGTATTTCCCGCTATTAGAAATGGCTATATCTGTAGCTCGTGAGGCAGATTTTGTTTTATCCCTTCCGACCGTGTTGGGCGTATAGAAAGCGGATGATGACGTGTTCAAATACCGGAAAGGTCAAATAAGTAGTGCCTAACTAACCCAGGGTAAAACGTTTGCCAGTAAATTGGCATGAATTTTGCTTTGAAGTGTGGATGCCAAGACAGTCGTTGTATTATTATTGTGTGGAATGGAATCAGAATAAAAGACAAGGATAAATTATGCATACTATAAATTAGCATGGGGTTATTCAGAGCCATACATAATTAAGAGACATAATTAAGAGACCGCCTAGCCCTCTTTTCAGATAACACCCCCAGTAGACCACTGTTTCTTTTGCAAAAATCTTATACTCTAAAAAGCTGTAGCAAAGGCATGTTTCTATGCTGTCAAGTGAATTACTCCTAGCAAAAGATAATGAATGAAAACATTGAGATCAAGTTTCACCGCTGATATTTTTTCTCGGGGTAACATTCTATTCCTCTGTTTTGAGCTTGTTTGTACCGTTCCAGAAAGGGACCAGCGAAAAGCAAGTCATTCTAAACAGCATCCCAAGAGCAGAGACTCAGCCAAACCACAAGGCCACGTTGCCTCTGAACACCAAGACAAGTACCCCCGCAAGTGTTTCACTCTTATAGGCTTCATTGAGGCTCTACCACAATAACCTTAACTTGTTCTGTGCCTATAATCAGACCCATGACAAAGCCAGTCCCGAGCTGGGGTATCCGCAGTTGGTGCATGTTCACCCTGATCCTAACCCATGCTTTTCCATCACTTCCATTGTGGCTGCCTTGAATGTTACAGTGATCCTGAATTAAAGCGCCTTCACTATTTTTCCTTAAGAAATAATGGCGCAACCCCATTCTCTTCTCTCCCCCACAGAAGGGAGTCTAGGTCTGGCTCTGGACACAGTGACACCAATGCATACAAACACGCAATGGATGGAAATACTTGCATTCATTTTAACCACCAGGAGCCCTATTACCGTAAGTGACCTGGTTGCATGACAAGCATTTGCACCCACTTCTTGCACCCAAGGCATTTTGATATTATAGAAGGGACCATGGATAGTTTGTGTGGCCCATTCTATAATATGGATCGCGTAGGTGCACATACTGCATCGTCGCAATGACGAAGTGGTTCTCCCACAGTTGCATGGGGTGTGGATCTATGCAAATGAGAAAACACTTTGCCGCTGTGCTCAGGCTATATCACAGGTGCGAATGCATAGGCAAAGTTGCTGTTTAGAGTCTCACTGACTGTGCACAACATAGAGGTAGAGCAGAGTCAGTTCACTGAGTGTGCCCCAGGTGCAGTCACTCAAGGGATCCCTGCCCCCTATTCAAATGCAGGCTTTGTTTCACTGAATGAAAGGGACAGACAGCCTTTGAATTATGTGCGGCCCTCAGAGCAGGCACAAGTTTGCAGTTGCAGACAGTGCATTTACTGTAATAGGGTGCACTGTATGTCTGCACCGGGTGCACTCAGTTAATGATGTGCCACTATTTTAAATTTTGGCTCAGGAATTCCTTTGGCACAAATTGAAATCCACAGTTTTTGCAGCTTGTCTCTATCATAATAGTTACCTGCCATTAGTAGTTTGCTAATGCCCTCTCCAAAAGCGGTTGCCCAGCCTTACCAGCTAAACCACATCCCCTCTGAAGAACATCACTTGCAATCCCTGTGCTTTCTGGCTTTGTTGTATTGCTCTGGAATTTCCCTATGTCTCACCGTCGCTCATATGCATTCAAAGCATTTTTTAAACGTCGCCCAGAGACCTCTTCCAGATAAGAGAACACCTGCAGTAAAGAACTATTTTGTTTTTGTCTCAGGGCTTCAGCACAGAATGCTCACCCACTTTCTGTTTGGACAAACGAAAATTCTGTATGTTCAATTTTTTACTTATTTCACTGAGATTAACATTTGTTGCTCAAACTGCATTTCTTGAATTGAAAGTGCTAATTCTCAATTATTTGCTAATTTAACTAGAAATCTATGTGTCAAGCATTCAACAGGTTTCTAGGATTTAGAGAATTCGAACTTGTAAGGGAATCATACTCTATGCAGTCTTGCCATGCATATTAGAGAAGTCTGAGGCACAAACTCCCTCAGTTATCCCTAATCGTCTACACATGTCCCCATCAAGGTTGAAAAATCAGCCACATCATCTTCTGAGTTCAATCACAAATCTGGTAAAATCCCACCAAACTTCCATCGATGACCTACCTGTTCATCAATATCTATGTTGTCAATGGGCTATACTTCAGCCAAGTTTTCAAAAGCATCAGTAGTGCCCCACTGATGGCAGAGGTGTCTCCATCCTCTGTACCGTCAGTACATAGCAAAACGTCATCATGAAAATACTAGTCGGCAACTTCCCAATCTTCGCCAATGACTCGGCCTTCACCAATGTCACAGTACTCAGACTCCACCTGCTGGTCAACATCCCTATTTGCTGATGTGCCCTCTTTCCACAACATCATCAACAACAATAGATGCCTGTGCAACAGATCACAGTGATCCTGAACACAGGCACCCCTTCAATCTGCTCCCACAGTACACCTCACCAAGTAACAGTGCTTAATTTTACCCAGTGGTTTCTGGTGCTCAGCACCGGCACTTTTCATGAGCACCAGTTAAGGAGACATTCATTTATGGTAGGCAAAGGGAGATTAATTGATTTGCCCAGGATGTTGAGCTGACTCTGAGACTCGAACCTGTCTCCAGCTCCGAAGTCGGCAGCTCTGGCCATTTGGTCACATCCTCTCCCCACTTTCACGGTTAGTTGTTGGTTCTGTTTTATGTGGCTCTAACAGGAGAAACAGGCTGGTCCAAGCTGCCTGCTGACGAGAGCCCAGGCACTTATTTTTTTACAAATTAACCACTGCCAAGCAATGTTCCTGTGGAACCGCAGACAAACATTTTGGCACTAAGGTGCAAAAGGATGAAAAAGATTAGAGTTCCTAATGCCCTGCTTACAGTCCAACACAGTTGAAAGTAAAGGTTTAGAGATCTGAGGCATGGGACCTTTGGACTGTATTGTACAGAATAAAGCTGAATGTTCCCTAATTGGAAGCCAAATGCAGAGGAACATGTACGGCACACAAAATACAGAGGACCAAGTGGCCATGCACATGAGATGAGTGTCCAAGATGGAAAAAAAACTGTTGCCAGACTTTGAGCAACAGGGGTGTCTGAGAGAAAAGGCAGTGTGGCAGAATACTTGAGGAGCATCCACTACCTTGAAGGCATTGCAAGGGTCTGTCAGAACGCTACTGTGTGACATAAGAGGTGATACGCTGGTGGTAAGAAAAACTTTGGGTCATTCAACCGTGATGAGTGCTCATTTTCATTGTAGATTTGGGACTATGGCAATGCACTGAGGTGAGACATTAAGCAACAAGGTGAATAAGGTCCATGCAGAGGAGCAGAACCCCCAAGAGAACTGGCTTATTTCCAAAGTTCTTCCCCATCAAGGATACCTATGTAGAGGTGGCACCACTGAGGAACTAAGTTTGGTAACGCAGAGACATTTAGTAAGACACTAAAGTTCTGAACAACGGATGACTACCCACTACTTGTTCTATCCTCCCCTTCTTGGGAGTCCCAACTCATGTTCCTTTGTCAGGCTCCTCTCTTACACTTCCATTTCCACTTTCCTTCAATACTTTAAAGCAAAGTCTTTAGCTTTTGGAGGCCACAGCATGAGGCACACAAGCCCTCTCATTGGTCAAGTAGGAGCACGGTGGGCTGGTGTCTTGCAAATATTAACTTGACTGGGAGTGTGAACTGTTTGAGGACTGCCTCTGTTATTTGGTGGATGGCAGGTCATTAAGTCTAATGTTTAGTGTATTTTTGTTATTTTATGTTTGCCAAAGAGTGATAAAGTTAATAAAACACAGAAGGAGATGAGAAGCCCCTTTACCATTACCTATGTCTACCAGGGTCAGTTGACAGAAACCACCATATATGCCTCCAGTACTTATAGGAGATAAGCTGGTGCAGCCCAGCCCATCTACTATTGGCACTATCATCCATACGGTGAAGGAATGTGTTATATGGAGCCCCTCCACCAATTCTTAAAGTGTGTGTGGACTTTATCAGAAACTTACAACAGATGATGCAGGATTTCTTTGCAACCTCCTTCTCCACCACAATAACAGCAGCCACTGGCTCAAAAACTGCCACTATTACTACCCCAAAAAATGCCACTCCATACTCCACCACCCGCGACCCAGCAGGTGGAAGTCTATACTAAGGAGGCTGATGTAAGTGAGGAGGAAGAATATGTACAACAGGATGCACCAGTGGGTGTAAAGGGAAGATAAACTAACTAAATCACATGGGCATCTGGCCTCCCTACTTCTCCAGCAAACTCACAAGTGATAAAATAGCCAAATTCAACTTGTTAATGGATATGGCAGCCAAAAAACTTGAGTTCCTGGCCATGGCAAAGGAAATTGACTGCTTCCTTATGATTTTCGTAATCCATCTAGGAAGATAGGGAGAAAAATACCTTTCATCAATCATAAATTGCGAAAGATGAAGGGGCCATTCCCCACCTGGATAAAAAGTATAAGGTTCCAGGTGACATTGCCATCTGTATGAGTGGACATCCAAAGGCAAACTAGGAGGTCATGTTAGCAGCACAGCAGCTATTCCATAATCCCACATAGCCAGATTCTGCTTCCCCCAAATGGGAGAGATGGGAAACGGAAAACTTAGCAAGCTCATATACACCATGGTAGCCATGTTTATTTATTTATTTATCGAGTTTTTTAGAGCACGAACTTCACCCGAAGGTATCAGAGCACTTTACAGAGTTAGTACGGCATCAATTACATGAGTTACAGATGGAGTAAATAAAAATACAGAGTAACAGTATATAAAAGAAGTGTACAATAGACATTAGGATATGTGGACGATAGCGCAAACCTGACCCTAAGGTATCAGAGCGCTTTGCAGAGTTAGCACAGCAGCAATTACATGAAATACATATGGAGTAAATAAAAATACATGGTGACAGTATATGAAAGAGCTATACAATAGACTGTAAGATATGTGGACGATATAGTTCTGACATAGTTATGGTAGTGTGTTGCGAAGTTTGGGAGAGTAGAAGCAGAGTTCGGGCAGCAATGCCACTTACCTGGATATGATCCTAAAGGACATGCCTGAAGAAGCGAACACTATCCCGCGCGATGGAGGCTGGATACAATTGGCAGTCATCGATGGAGCACTGAATGTTGCAAGCACAGGATTCTATCAACTAGAAGGGGTTGTGGTCCTCCTTCACCAGTGATGGGTCATGTGCACTTCTTTCAGGCTGGAAGTACTGAATCTTGGACATGTCCTTTAATGGCCAAGCTCCTTCATCATCCTGTGGATGATGTAATACATAATACAAAATCAGACATGGAGCTAGTCAGATCCTTGGGTGTAATACACCAGCACTGACAGCAGCACTTTTCTATCTCTAGAGGCCATTGTAATTATACCTATCACAGAGGATTTTAGCCCTGTACGGTTTAACAAAATCATCTTCAGGAATAGTATTTTCAACTGTTTTACCTTCAATATCTATCAAGAGCCCCATCTAGGTTATTTTACACACAAGAGCCTTCAAGATGAAGAAAATGCACTCAATCCCAATCACATCCAATTTCTGTGAGCCATTTTAGGCACAACAGCACGTAAAATTTCCCTTGCAAAGAAAATATCCAGATAATTCAGTCAACAGTGTGCCAAAAGACTTGTTCACATCAGTACGTTCCTTTGAATCACTCCTGGGATGATATCATCCTGTATCCCATGGATTTCCTATTGCTGCTTCTACATTTGGCCACTGCAAGAGGACTTGGACAGCCAATGGTTGCAAATGTTGGCTTCCATTAATGACAAGGTTCATATCACACCTCGGAAGAATGAGGTCCTCCTGTGGTTGGGCCAGAGGTGCTACATCTCTGTAAGCCTTGCATTTCTAGTGCAGATTGCTCATTTTGAGAAGACACGGATCAATGCATCAATCGAAGACTAGGGTGCTCTTGTTGAAGACTTGTCCAAAAGAGGGCAGACCAGCAAATACAGATGCATATCTACATTAAGGAGCTGAAACCTCTGAGGAGAGGCACACAGCCATTCTTTACACAAATTTAGAACACATCAGTGCTGATTAGGGCACACAACACTACCTAATTGTTCTACATGAACAAGGAGTGAGGGGTAGGAGGTCTAAAGCTGCTGGAGGACTCCAAGATGCCCTGGATCTGAGTGATTCAGCATGGTATAGAGTAAAAGTCAGAGCATATGACTTCCACCAGGAACGGTTGGGATAACGCACTCAATAGATCGACAAAGAGAATGTCATGAGTAGGAGCTGGACCTGATGCAGCTAGATGAAGTATTCTGAGGCTTATAGCACTTGTATTTCTTTGCCACAAAGTACTACAGACAACCAGAAGGAAGGCATCATGCATTTTCAATCAGTTAGTCCAGGAAATGTGCTTTGATCTTTCCATCCTTTCTCTTAATCTGAGAACCATCAGCAAGATGAAATGGGAAATGTGGTGCACCATCCTCATTGTCTCAGGGTTGCTGAGGGCTTACTAATTCACAGACCTATTGGACCTGTTGGTGCACCCATGTTCATGTCCTGCATCACAAATCAGCATCACTGAGTTGATGTTATGGCTTGTGACTACATTCAGATTACCTATATAGACATCCCAGTCAAGTGCCATACGACACAGACACATATCGAGCAAGGTAGAAGAGGTTTTGTGGCGTATGCTCCACACAAGGTCCCCAGCCTCCACATAGCCATATCACAGATTCTTGAACCTGCTACATGTATTCAAGCCACGACTCAAGATCAGTTCAGTGAGAATTCACCTGTTGCCAATTTTCAGGGTTCAGTGGTCCTCCAAATGGACATCTCATTTTTTCATAGACTGTTCAATGTGTTTATGAAGGGCCAGTGAAAACGGAACTCAACATATATGCTTTCCCAAATCATGAAGAGCCCATTCAAACCCATCAACAGCAAATCGCAAGAATTTCTCCTAGATGGTAGCACTTCTGCTGCTCTGACCTCAGCCAGGAGGTACAGCTTTTTACAGTAAGAGAACCTTTCCTCATGTTTCAAAAGGACAGACTTTGGTTTATCTTTTCTATTTTATATCAGACATTATCATCTCCCCCCTTCTTCCAATGCAGAGTTTGCATAGGATGTATTTCCTTTGGGCTTCTATATGGTAACCTGTGGTCATGGGCTGCGGACCACCCGAGTTTTATGTTCTTTTGGCATTTGTTCAAAGTCACAGATCTTTTAAATTCAAGTCGTTCCAAATGCACCCTGATGCTTTCTGTTTTTTATTATTTCTTCTTTCCATATGAGGTGCATTTTCATAATGTAGAAAATGGGTTTGTTAGCATTGAACAATATTTCATCATATGCTGTGGTTATTATTATTTTATGGGTTTGGTGATTGTCCAAAGCATATTTTTCTCCTAAGAATCTTCTGCATTTTTTAGGATTTAGTACTTCAATAATGTAAGTCTGTGCCTATATTTTAACCATGCGTTTATAGCATGGCAAAATAACTTTACATTGTCATAACTCTAGCCTAACTCTCAAAGCCACAAACCTGTGTATCTCGGACTTGAACGCTAAACCAAAAATGGCAATGTATTCATAGAAGGTGACCTTGTTCACATATATTGTTTATTTACGTACACTATTAGCCCACAATCTCATAATGAGGTGCATGAGTAAATCTGTATATGTTTGTTTCAGGGCCTGGTTTCAATGGAAAGTTTGGGTTTTCAAACCCCTCTCAACTTTGCACCACCTTGGAAATGGTCAGAGACTTACTTGAGTTAGAATCAGCAGTTCATGCTCTAAAGGACCAAGGCTGAGACCCATTAATACATGGAAGTGAATTGGTCAAAAGATGCCCTTGGCTAATTTTCCAAGACATGGCCGTGATGATTATGTGTTATCCCAATTCTTAATCTAGACATATATCTCAACAACAAACTATAAAAGTGCAATGTTGTTAGCTTACAGTAAATTTAAACTCCAAAAGTATTGGCCTAACTTAATTTACTATTCCAACTCTCTTTCTTGCTTTTTGTGAGCAGGTTAAACCAGTTATGTCGAGATGTGTGTATGTCGAACTCTTGGTGTTGGGATACTTGGTGGATAACATAGGTACAAACTTAAATTAATTATGCAACCTCAGTTGTAAAGGCATATGCGTGGTAAAAGTTTGCTTTTTAATTGTAATGGTATATGCGTTGTGATAACCGCGTTGTAATGGCATGTGTTGTAATAGCATGCGATGTAACGTCATACAACCATCAGGGGGTATTTTACAGGAAGGTGTTGTGTTTTTAATCAAAGAGAGCATCTTGAGGCATAGCTGGATAGGTTTAGAGCAAATTAGGAAGTAATGACGGGATTTTACAGATTACATGATCTGAATACTTGGATGAGGAGTTGCCTAGGACCCTGTAGTACTATTAAGCAAGCCTACTTGGTGCAGGTAGGGTGAAGTAATGGGGAATCAAATAAAAATTAAACAGGAGCTCGAAGAAAGCAATAAGCACTTAATCAACGGAGTGGGTGGAGCTCAATGGAGTCCAAGAAGAGGCCTTAGCAATAATGAAAGGTGTCATTGGAATTAAGAAACTGAGGAGGAATGTGATACCTCTTGAAGCTGTGAATGATGAAAAGTAAATGAGCTGCGTTTGCAAAGTGGCAATCTAGCACCTAATGGCAAAGGGATGTCCTGGTGAAATTCAGCAGAGGAGATTAAAGAAAAAAGGCTTTCAGTGTTGTTAAAAAAGAGGTGGTAGAAGAGTCCAAGGAATCCCCTAATAGTGACAAGGGAGGAAGTGTAGACAGAGAGATGGGAAAGGGCATAGGGCCAGATGTACTAAGATACTGGTCGCAAACAAATGGCTGCAAACTACTATTTGCGATGGGTATCTGATTTTGCAAACTGACATATGTAATACTAGGTTAATCCACAAAATCATCATTAACATGGGGCCTCAGATCCACCTGCCTAATGAATAATAATTAGTCAAGTCACAATGTGTGACCTCAAGTGATTGGCTACATAGGCAGGGATAGTGGCCTGCAAGGGACAGCAGACCATCATACATGTGTTTGCATTTCCAAATAGATTTTTTTCTCTTTTAAAGCACCCCATGTTTCTTAAAGGAACCAGTCATTTTATGGTTGCAAAGCCTGTGATTTGCAGATCACAGTGTTGGTAATCCCAAAATTGCTTAGTACCTCTAGCCATAAGTACCAAACCTTGCTGCAATTTCACTGGCCATGTACTAAGTGCAGAATGGACAGATCAAATGCCACAAGCATGACTAATCAGCTAAACATAAGGAGTAGAGTGGAGTCCCAGTGATGCCCATATTTAACATCAAAGTATACAAAAAAAGTGATGGATGAAATGCTTGAATTAATCCCAGCCACTGGTAATTACTAGGGCTGCATCCCAGTCCATTGCTTTTTTGCACACCATGCCATTTGGGTGGAGCCAGCCATATGCAAGTCAGTCTAGACCCTGTTCCAATTGGAACAGTCCAGCCTGAACTGCCAGGCCAGGTCCTCCTTGAACCGGAACACAAGCAACCTAGGACTTACTGAGTTTAATTCGAGCATTCCATCCATCACCTTGTTGTTTTTGCAGTTGATGCCCTAAGTGCACTGGGGATGTCCAGACGTGGGTCTCGGGCTCACTGCGCCACTGGAACCAAGCTATACCCAGCTGAGGAGCCCTAAATAGGGCAATATAGGTCCTAGGTTGCCTGTGTTCCAGTTCGCGAAAGATCTGGCCCGTCAGTTTGGGCTGGACTGGTCCCATGAGGAGCAGGCTCAAGATTGATTTGCATATGGCTGGATTCAAACTGAGGTCGCAAGGTGGGCAAAAAACAATGTATTGGGATGCAGACCAAGCGATTGCCAGTAGTTGAGATTAATTTTAGTATTACAACCATCACCTTGTTGTTTTTGCATATTTTACATCAAGCATATGCTGTGACACATCGTCTTTATATTTAAGGTGTTTAGGTACACCCCCTTTTCTCTGTGAATGTAGAGCAGACTCCTCTGCTTTTTCCTTTTTTAGATTACTTGCTCCATCAGTCCATGCCCATCATCCTGCAAAACAGCATCTACCTGGGTTATATGAAATTTCTATCTGTTGCTTATCTTTTGCCAGGATGTTTTTACAATGGCTTCCTCTGCAGCATCTCTGCCAAGTTCAGGAAGACACCTTTTTCTGCTCTGGCAGTTTCACATTGTTTTTGTATGTTTCTGACTGTACCTGATCAAGTGCTGATAGATTTGGGTTTCTAGACAGTATCATAAAATAAGCATGTTAGAGATTAATGGAAAATGTAAAAGAAATAAGCATGTTATTCAATTGATTTTAGTGTTCTCCATTGAGAAGGTCCACCTAAGATGATTACCTATTCCTGCAGGATGCTGCTGTGGTCCTGTAAAGTGGTTGTAGGATGAAAAAGTGGCTACAACAGGAGAAGGCAACCAGAATTAAAATCCTGGTGTTCAGTATCCATTTAGTGAACAGACCATATTTACTCTCGGATATAGTTAGCTCCTCTGGAGCAATAAACAAAAGCATAGCTATAAATTTGAAATAAGACCAGTCCATTCATTTTCATGATTCGATGCAAGAGGATGTCTTCAGACAACTGTCTTTCTGGAACTGTTTGTAAGTTTTCAAATAATCAGTGTATAGGTTCTCTGATCTATATTATTTTAGCTGAGATTGATCTCCCTGCCCAGTGTTTTTTCAAATGTGTGCATTTAACATTCAGATCAGGCACTCTAAATATTGTTCAATCTAGGTAATAAAATAAGATTCTTTACTCCCCAGGTTGAAAAAAATGCTGTTTGCTTTCCAACCCAGAGATCAAAAGAACCTTAACCGATTTAATTAGCCATTTGTAGTTTCACTGAACTGGCCATGTATACTGAAACAGGCATGGTTCAACATTTGAAACAAGCATATGCTTCTGGCAGGATCAACTAGGTACTCTCATGACCTGCTGTTGACTCCTACCAAGGAAACAGTAGAGCCAATCTTTTTCTGTCCGAGCAAAACTGAAAGTTGAAAAGTCCCAATACATACATAGACAAAGAGTCCTGCAACCAGGGATAAGCAAAGCTTTTTGGAATACAGTCCAGAGTGTTTCAGTTGATAAAGCAGGTACAGTCTCAATGCACCCAGTAAAGAATAAGTGATCTCCAGTTTACTATGCGAGGAACATGACCCTGTATGCAATGTCAAATTCAGAAGTCTCACAAAAGCAAGACTCATTTGTAGCACAAAGTGCTCATCAATTAAAGTGATTATTCAAGTCTTTTTATTTTTTTATTTTTTAGAAGCGCTATGGTTACAATTTAACACATCACATGAAACATATAAATTATTGGTAGTTCCTCATTGCCACTACACAATATATTGTTTAGCGAACACAGTGAAAAGTTCTGATTGCCACTAAAGGGGACTAACACATTTCATATTTACTAACTGGAAGACAAGGTATGCTTTCTACACCTAATGGGGAGTACATTACCACACCAAAGTGACACACTCCATTTTCTGTTTGTGTGTGCAGTACAGACAGCAGTGTTTAAAGCTTGATTGAATAAAGTGTCAAACCTGCCAATGCTCCTCCTTTCTTTCATCTTTGATATAAAAATAAAAAACAATGCCCTACAGATAATCCAGTCTGATCTCTGAAAGCGGTGGGTACTGGTTAGCCTATTGTGGTACCGCACAGGGTATGTGCAATGGGCAGACTTTTTTATATTTAACTTTTATACTTTTATCAAATATGCTGCATTTTCTGATTCAATTTGCTGATCTGTTTGTGCGTTATGCAGATCTGTTAAGCTTTTCACATGTTCGGAGGCAATTTTTCTTGTGTGCATTGTGTATATTTTGTTACAATGTATTTTAAGCTTTCTGTATGACGTTCTATGTATTTCCTCAATTTTCAAGACTGCTTAAAAGGTCTGTATCCGTCACATGTATAAGCTAATGCTGCTGTTGTTGTTGTTTTTCTTCAGGTATAATAATTTACCTCATTCCAGCATTCACAAGTTATTGAAACTGTGGTCTGCAAAATGTGTATTTAATATTGGGGAGAGATTTGAGGGACAAAAAATTATTTAGATTAGAATGTAACTACTTAACATTCTGCTAACTGTCTTTCCACGCAGTATCAGCAACAATAAGTATGTACCAGAAAATAATTGTCAGAATATCAACTGACACACATATTGTGCTGTATATATATATATAATTTGCAAAAATATCACAACATTGGAATTAATAATAAAAAATATAAAAATCCACACCCAGTGGGATGATATTTTGGAAACAATATTTGAGATATAATATATATTTCAGACTATATGTCTGCATACAATAGTCTGACATAAAATTATAACCATGTAGCACATAGTAACATCAAATATATCAAAGTGATCTTGTCCACTCTTTTTAACTTGCTAGATTCACTAAGCATGTGACCTCTTCTTTTAATATCTGAGAGCTGAGCTAAGAATGGAAGCATATTAAATTCCTCAGCGGCGTTGGCACTACAAGGCATGTGTTTGAATGTTGCAAAGTACCCTTCTCTTGGTGTACATTCCAGTTCACCATTTACTAACAATTTCTAGCCTATGCTGCTTCTGGCGTAGGGTTATTTCTTTTTTTTGTACATCTACTGAACCGCTACAGAGAAACCTCCAGTTGATACCAACTTGCTTATGAGGACTGTTGTCCATAACTTGCAGGTGCTGTTTTCTTACCAGTAGAATGCCCCTTTTAATTTTTTCCAGTGTCAAAAAATATATATGCTACCAGATGGATTTTTTTGAAAATATTTGTTACAAGTCCACTGGAGTCTACCCCAAGGAGTTTGCTTACTGAGCTTAAGTTGGCTTCATTAACGTCACTAAGGGGTCACAATTTAAGGGGAAAATGAAGGAGACACTCCTCGAACCCCAGAGGATAGAAGGGGACAACCCAGCCACTTGGAATAATATATTGACTGAGCTATACCTGTCTCAAATTAACATAATAAACATGCTAGTGATGCATATGTGGTAAAATAAAGAGACAGCTAATTTCCAATCATTAGAAGTCCTGTCGTAGCTAAGACACATAACACTTTTTGGTCTCCAGATTTAGGAAAAGTACTCACAACACTGAAGCAATATTCAAGCTGTACTTACTTCCTCATGTGGCACAAAGTCTAATCACAGATCTGTTAGATGCTAAGTTTAATAACTCAGACCACATGGAAGCATTTCCAGTTTTGCAAGATGGCTTTTTTTTTTACCAACAAGGAGGCTCGGGACAGGACCTGAATCACACAATAGGGTAAGTAGGGCCATAGCCCACAAGGTAGACAATAGACCACACAAGGATATTGCTGGTTTGATAATGTTGTTTGGGCTCACTTCCAAAATTAGCTAAACATGAGATATTTTCTGTACTGTGAGTTTGACACTAAATGTGAAATCTGTATAATCACGGGATAAGAGGATGGTGACATTCCCAGGCAAACAATGCACTAAATAGGTATATTTTAAATAATAAATTAGACGTTAGCATCATTTAAGGCAACTGTAACTACGAACTCACGTGGAGATCTTCTGACATGTAATATACTATGTATTCTATGTTAAGTTTATATCGGCTTGTATCTTTCTAAAACCAAATAAGAGTATTTGATTTTTTCAAATGCTTGCATTTTAAGAGAACTTATTTGTACACTTTTAAAAAATGTACAATTTATGATATAAATATATATGTATATTTTATAGATGGGGGTGTAGAACCCTGACTATCCAATACACGGTCTTCTGCTGAGAAATACTAACAGAGTCTTTTAAAGGATTTATTTGCAAATGCCATCAAACATTCCACCCGGTAATGGAAACCAGCACATAGGCCTTTCTCTTTACAGATGCCTGTTCTTGCACCTCTGTAAATAGTGTTGTGTGATTGTATTTTTGAAATACAGACCTTCTAAGCATTTTACATTACTTCCTAAAGACATCTGTTATGCCTTTATAGAATAAAAAAAGAAACGCATATACAAAAATAAAATTGTCTTTTACACTGAAATGATGTAAAAATTTAAAAAACAGAGCTGCCAGTGTACATTTGTATGTAATATTCTGCGCCACCTGTTTCCTACATTGTGCACTATAAATATAGATATCAGATGTTATCCTGTTTGTCACTTCCTTCCCCCTCTCCTAATAAGATGTGTTACTAATAAAATCAGTAAGTTAACTACATGTGGGTGTTTGAATCAGTGAATCGTGGCAAGATATTTCAGTTCAAACTGTGTGTACCATTGAAACATTATGAAATTAATACTGCAACTCAAAACTTGATCCTAATATGGGGACAAGATGTATATTTTCAAGAAAGTGAATATCCGGGTGTTTGTTTAAGGAACCTGCATGAACCTCTATTACTCCTTTAGCTAATGAAACATCTTGCAAGAACACATTCCATCGTAATTCCGAACAAGCAAGTTTCTTCAACTTTACCAACATTTTCACTGGCTATAGTGGTTTGTTTGGAAACCACAGAGTTCTGATGACCCTTGCCATATTGTTATCATTAAACATACAGCCACTCTCTTAGCTTCTCTTGACATAGATTTTGTCTACAACCCGCTTCAAAGAGAAATCGTTTATAACTCCAAATAAAACATTTCACAAGCTACTAAAAATATTTGGCACATAGTTTCCCTTTATTGAATGAAAGGATCCGATCGTTTTGAAGAAAAAGGTTCAATTTGGGCACTTTATTAAGGATTTTAACAATCCATTTTCTTTTAATTCACATCTATTTTTGAAGCCAGATCCTACTGACCCAGTTTTCATTCATTCATAAATTCATGAGTTCATTTTAGTTGTGCATATAATAAAAAGCAATTCATTCAAAGGGCATTCGTAAGTTTCACTGACGGGAATTAATGACCTCTGAACAGTCTAGAAAGGTTAAAGCAATCTTCCTTTGGGTGGGAGCCACTCTCTGGTGGTAAGAGAAGGACAAGCTGGGTCAAATTCATCAATCTCTGAAACTTTAACACAACAATGACCTTCTACTGAAACAGGCATGGGCATTCCTTTTGTAACCTGCGGAGGGCATGGCTGACGAGTGATGCTGCAGCGGACTGTGGAGACAAAAAGGTGAAAAGATAATACCACAAGGAAACTTTCAAACGAAGATGAGTTTCTGTGCACCAAATATATAAGTACTAAGAGATCAAGCCCTTCAAGTGTGTGGTTCAGTCAGACCCATGGAAGAGGCTTCCATGAAAGTGGTGGACTCTTCATATCAGGTGGATGTCTGTGTGGGTGTTCATACATGTAAATATTGACATCACTGTGCTATAACACAAACACATGAAGTCTCCAGGTAAACTGCTACAGAATGGACAGCCGGAGAATGAAGATTTCAATCAATTCCAGGTGGCATTCAGACAACCGAAGAAATGTTTTCATGGTCAACAGAATAGTTTATTAAAATTAAGCTACAGGTTCTTTACCAGAGTGCAGTCAGTTTGGAATCCATCCTCACAAATGCAGTGGCGGCTCGCCGAGGGAGTGGTGCGGGGCGGTGAGGCGGGGAGGGGAGGGACAGGGTGGGGGTAGTGGACTCGGACTTACGACGGACAGAACTCCCTCTGAGTTCGGTCCGTCGTATGTCCGAGTTCACTACCCCCCACCCTGCCCCGCCCCGCCTCACCGCCCCGCACCACTCCCTCGGCGAGCCTCCACTGCACAAATGTCATAGTCCTGAAAGTAAGAATGACTATTTGAGAGCTTGCAGGGTTTACCTTACAAATTTTTGAGATAAATTGATTACCAGGAGGCTTTTCAGAAAGGTACACTAAAGGTTATTTGTGTGTAAATATACATCCATAGAGGTGATTCTATCTCAAAGCACTGAAATGTCTCAAGAAAGAGTGAAATAATTGTACCTGGGGTAAAGCAGATTGTGGGTGCAGTTGACAAAAACCCCAGTGGAAGTAAAATAATGGACCAGGTATGCAGGTGGTGTAGAGTGGGGCACAAATACATGGGTGGACAATGTCAAGTACTACGTCAACAAGCATTGGCAAAGCCTATAGGTCTCGCCTATTAGAGATCTGTTGGCTTTGTCAATGTTTTAAAGACGTTGCACAGCAGCGGGAAAACAACACAGGGAGCAATATCAGACAGGAGAAGGAGGGCATATGGAGGAAACAAAACAAGGGTGGTGTGGAGGAGAAGGGAGGGAGTACGAGAGAGGGGTAGTGGGGGGAGAGAAATAGTTCCTCAATCACAGCGCAAGCAGCAGAGGGGCACTAATTAAGTTGAATCCATCTGTGCTTGGTCAGTGTTCCACAGAAAGGAATAAAAGTGACACTTTCCCTGTGCTGGCCAATTAAGAGTTTGCAAAGAAGAGTGACATGGAAGCCAACAAATGGTAAGTAAAGGGCGAACTCCAAACCCTTTATTGTAAACAATGACATTTTGCAAACAAGAGCGCATTCAGCACATGTGCTGTTGCAGGCTTGAACCAAAAGTGAGTGCTTTAAATGTAGGTCGACTTTTTCTTTTCACAATTTGAAAACGTGTTCAGCAGTTGGACATGTATGTTTACGGTGTGGTTACACTGGGGATTCTAATACAGTTGCAGGGAAATGTGGAAATGGCAACATTGCCTTACATGCAAGAAATGCAAGGCAATGTGCAGATTAGCATGGTAGGGTGTGGCCTAAGTACTTGGGCAGCTGTGAGAATTGCCATGGCACTATGTGCCTTATATACTGGTCCTGGGGGCTAAGTGAAACTGGAATGGCAAGAGTTACAATATTTACAAAGCCAATGTGCAAACTAGTATTAGGAGAGTTTCTACTATGATGTGTAGCTCTGCTGTCTGACACCCAAGTCTGTAAGATACATAGTAACCTGGACTAATTCTGTTACCCAGGAATTCAGCTTTGCTTCCAGGACAGTTCCCTGGCACATAGAGAAGCCCTTGTTAAGATGACCAGCACCCTTGGCAGATTGACTAGTGCTGGTACATTGGGCAACAGAATGTTAGCAGTTACCTGGAATAAATTACGAGGACCTTAAAAGCTAACTGGCAGCTACCCATGCAACAATCATCAATATTTGGATTGTTCTCACACATATGGTGACAGATCCTGAGCTATCATGGCATCAATCCTGGTGGTATTCAAAGTTCTTGGGAATCGGTTTTCAGGGTTATTAATTGGCATGGGAACATTGGTGAATACTGAGCCTTGCTGAGCATTTAACAGGGGCCTTTTTTTAGCATGACAGTTTTCCATTAACATTTCTCCAGTGGGACACCATGCATCAGAAAGGCAATACTTCTCCTGTGCCACAAATATATTTGCCCAGGGGCAGCTCCTCCATTTGAACGGAGGAGCGTCGCCCCACAAGCCCCAGAGCTGAAAAATAAAATGGTAATAAAGTTTATTTATTACCAGTTTATTTTTCAGCAACATTCCCGAACTAAGTGTCAGGACGGGGCAGGGCCAGCGCTGCCGAGTGGCAGCAGCAGGTAGCTATGCGCTTTAAAATGCGCATGTCTCTTTGGCCGGCCGTCTTGTGACAGCCAGCCGGACATGTGCATTTTAAAGCTCTCTAACCTAACTGTTCTAGACAACTGGATTAGAGAAAGCGCAGGCCTCCAGTGCTCTTAGCAGCGCTGACAGAGCCTGCTCTATCCAATTCAAGCACTGCTCTCATGATGTGAGAGCAGCGCCAGGATTGGGTAGTGCAGCTTCCTGGTTCCGGAGAAGACACCCGAGGGAGGAGGATGTCACGCTGCAAGCAAGAAAGGTAAGCCAATTTTATTTAATTATTTTTGTACCTCACCCTACCACCCTCGGTACATGCAAGCCACCACTGTATTTGCCTGCTACACATCAGTGCTTTACACTAGCCACACAGTGTTCTTTTAGGTACACTTATGATTTGCAGTAATGGCGAAATGTTAAGATCATAATGAGACAAACGGTTGATTACATTCAGCTTTATTTAACGTACCACCAGAATAGCACTTGTTTGATCTGGCACCATTGGCGTGTGTTTCCCCTGTATTTTTGCCTTTCCCTCCTTTGTTTTTGCTGTGTGTTGGTCTTCGTTTTTGCTGGTCTAGATGCTTTGGGAACTTTGCCACTGCTGTTCAGTGCCAAAGTGCAAGTGCTTCCTTTGTAAATTATTGTTATGGATTAGTGATTCCATGATTAGCATATTTGATTTACTAGTCAGCCCCTAGTACAGTGCACTGTGTGTGCCCAGGGCCTGAAATCAAATACAGCTAAGTGGGCCTGCAGCACTGATTGTGCCACCCACATCAGCAGCCTGTAAATGTGACTCAGATCTGCCACTGCAGTATCTGTGTGCAGTCTGATACTGCCATGTCGACTTGGAAAGTGCACCCACTTGCCAGGCCCTACCCTTCCCTTTTCTTACATGGTAGTCACCCACTAAGATAGGCCCAAGGTACCCCTGTGAGCAGAGTGCAGTGTATGTAAAAGGTAGGACATGCCCTGGTTTGTAGGGCATGTCCTGATAGTGAAATACTGCCAATTTCGTTTTTCACTATTGCAAGGCTACCTGTTCCCATAGGATAGAATGGAGGGTTTGCATATAAAACTAACTACCCCTGGGAACAAGGTAGGAAAATAAAGCTTAGTATGCCTGAACTCGGAATGTTAAAACGTATCTTTTAATGAAGGCGATTTTTACATTCTGTGTTTGAAAATACCACTTTTAGAAAGTGGGTATTTTCTTGCTTAGCCATCCAGTGTGCCTCTGCTAGGATGTGTATTGACTATCTGGTTTTGGAGTGACAGGGGCTGGGGATGAGCAGTGGCCCCAGAGAGTCTGGATGAGTCAGGGCTGGGCTGAATAGACCTGGGCTGCATTTAGAGTAGGGGGAGGAGATTTTGTTTCACCTGAATGGGCCTGGCCTGCCTGCTACAATGCTGTCTCCACCTCCTGCCAGGAAGCTGCACCAGAGAGGACAGAACTGGTTTTGACTGAGCACAGGGCTTCTCTGCCACCAGAGAACAAAGGATTTTGCTGTATAAAAAGAGGGGCCCAGACCCCAGACATTTAGATCACTTCTGGGAAATCAAGAGGAACCTTTACCAAGGAGAAGAGCTGGAGAAACTGGAGGAGTACTGCCCCTTTGCTGTGTGGTGTCTGGGGTTGGCCTGCAGTCGTCGTTTCTACCAAGGAAAGGAGAAGGACTTTGCTGTGTGCTGTGTCCCCTGCTTGAGGAAGATCTCCAAGAGCTTGACATCAATCAATCAATCATGTCACTTATAAAGCGCACTACATACCCGCGAGGGTCTCAAGGCGCTGGGGGAAGAGGGGGGTGGTGCTGCTACTGATCGAAGAGCCAGGTCTTGAGGAGTCTTCTGAAGGCCAGTAGGTCTTGGGTCTGTCGGAGGTTGGTGGGGAGGGTGTTCCAGGTCTTGGCGGCGAGGTGGGAGAAGGATCTGCCGCCGGCGGTCGTTTTCCGGATGTGGGGGACTGTGGCGAGGGCGAGGCTGGTCGAGCGGAGCTGGCGGGTGGGGGTGTAGAAGCTGAGTCGTCTGTTGAGGTAGGCTGGTCCGGAGGTGTGGAGTGCTTTGTGTGCGTGGGTGAGGAGCTTGAAGGTTATCCTCTTGTTGACAGGGAGCCAGTGCAGGTCTCTCAGGTGGGGTGTGATGTGGCTGCGTCGGGGGATGTCGAGGATAAGACGTGCAGAGGCGTTCTGGATGCGTTGCAGCCGTCTCAGGAGCTTAGCCGTAGTTCCTGCATAGAGGGCGTTTCCGTAGTCCAGCCTGCTGGTGACGAGGGCCTGGGTGACTATTTTTCTTGTTTCGGTGGGGATCCACTTGAAGATCCTGCGGAGCATTCGGAGGATGTTGAAGAAGGATGAGGAAACGGCGTTGACCTGCTTAGTCATGGAGAGGGTGGGGTCGAGGATGACCCCTAGGTTGCGTACGTGGTCGGTGGGTGGGGGCTGTTCCCAGTGATGTTGGCCACCAGGAGTCGTCCCAGGCTGAAGGGTTGGAACCAAGGATGAGGACCTCCGTCTTGTCCGAGTTCAGCTTCAGGCGGCTGGTCCTCATCCATTCGGCGACGGCCTTCATTCCTTCGTGGAGGTGGGCTTTGGCGGTGTGAGGGTCTTTGGTGAGGGAGAGGATCAGCTGGGTGTCGTCGGCGTAGGAGATGATGTTGAGGTTGTGCTGTCGGGCGACGTGGGCGAGGGGTGCCATGTAGATGTTGAACAGCGTTGGGCTGAGGGAGGAGCCTTGGGGTACGCCGCAGATGATCTTGGTGGCCTTGGATCGGAAGGGGGCGAGGCGGACGCTTTGTGTTCTGCCGGAAAGGAAGGATGTGGTCCAGTCCAGGGCCTTCTCTTGGATCCCGGCGTCGTGAAGGCGTGTTCGTAGTGTGTGGTGGCAGACCGTGTCGAAGGCGGCTGATAGGTCCAGGAGGATGAGGGCTGCTGTTTCTCCGTTGTCTAGCAGGGTCCTGATGTCATCGGTGGCGGCGATGAGGGCGGTTTCGGTGCTGTGGTTGCTGCGGAAGCCAGACTGGGAAGGGTCCAGGATGTTGTTCTCCTCGAGGTAGCGGGTCAGTTGTTTGTTGACGATTTTCTCGGTGACCTTCGCGGGGAACGGGAGCAGAGAGATGGGTCGGAAGTTCTTGAGGTCCTTGGGGTCTGCCTTGGGTTTCTTGAGTAAGGCGGTGATCTCGGCGTGCTTCCAGCTTTCCGGGAAGGTTGCTGTCTCGAAGGAGATGTTGATTATTTTCCGGAGATGGGGCGCGATGGCTGTACTGGCTTTGTTGAAGATGTGGTGAGGGCACGGGTCTAGCGGTGAACCGGAGTGGATGGTGTTCATGATCTCGCTGGTGTCCTCGTCGTTGATGTTGGTCCAGGAGAGCAGGCGGTTGGTGGTTGTGGGGGCAGTGGTCTCGGTGGTTGCCGGGGCGGTCGTGGTGTTGAAGCTGTCGTGGATGTCGGCGATTTTGCGGTGGAAGAAGGTGGCCAGTGAGTCGCACAGGTCTCGCGACGGCTGGATGTCGTTGGTGTTGGAGCTGGGGTTGGAGAGTTCCTTCACAATGTTGAAGAGCTCTTTGCTGTTGTGTGCGTTGTTGTCTAGGCGGTCTTTGAGTGAGGCCCTTTTGGCGGATCTGATGAGGTGATGGTGACTGCGGGTGGTGCTCTTGTGGGCGGCGTAGCTGTCCGCTGTCCGTTCGTGGAGCCAGATCTTCTCCAGTTTTCGGCATGTTCGTTTGGAGGCCTGGAGATCTTCGGTGAACCAGGTGGCTTTCTTGCTGGTGTGGCTGTTGGGCGGATTCTTGAGCGGGGCGAGGGTGTTGGCGCAGTCGTCGATCCACTGTCTGAGGTTGCGGGCGGCGGTGTCGGGGTCGGAGGGTTCGGCGGGTGGGCTCAGGGCGAGGGTTGTGGTTAGCTGGTCTTCCGTGACTCTGCTCCAGCAGCGGCGAGGCATTTGTTCGGTGCGGTGGTGCGGTGGTGGGCTTCCTGTAGGTGAAGTGGATGCAGTGGTGGTCAGTCCAGTGGGGTTCGGAGGTGTGGTTGAAGGAGACGTGTGGGCTTGCGGAAAAGATGGAGTCTAGCGTGTGGCCGGCGGCGTGGGTGGGTGTAGTCACGAGCTGTCTGAGTCCGAGGGTGGCGAGGTTGTCGATCAGGGTGGTGGAGTTGGTGTCCTTGTTGTTCTCGAGGTGGAAGTTCAGGTCCCCGAGGAGGATGTAGTCCGTGGAGGCGACGGCGTGTGTGCTGACGAAGTCAGCGATGGAATCGCTGAACTGTGGTCGGGGTCCGGGGGGTCTGTAGATGAGGGTTCCTCTGAGGGTGGTGTTGGGATCGGTGTGGATCTGGAAGTGCATGTGTTCGGCGGTGCTGAGGGTGTCGTCGGTGTTGGTTGAGACTCTGAGGGTGTTCCTGTGGACGATGGCGATGCCTCCTCCGACTCCGTTGGTGCGGTCCCTGCGGGTACCCTGCGGGTGATCTTGTATCCGTCTGGGATGGCAATGGCGATGTCGGGGGCAGAAGCGGGATTCAGCCAGGTCTCCGTCAGGAATGCGACGTCTGGGGAGGTTGAGTCGAGAAGGTCCCAGAGTTCGATGGCGTGTTTGCGGGCGGAGCGGGTGTTGAGGAGGATGCATCTGAGGTAGTTGGGTTCTTTCCTGGGCGGTGGTTTGGCGGGGCGGGTGCTGGCGAAGCTGCAGTTCCGGCAGGTGAAGGGCCCTTGGGTGCGCTTCGGGGTGGCCTGGTAGCAGGCGTGATCTTTTCCGGGGTTGAGTGCGTGGAGGGTGCTGGCGTCGTATCGGCGTCTGTTGATGTGGCGGGCGCGGGGGATGCCCGGACCAGGGGGTCTGGCGCTGGGCGCGGTCACGGCGCGGACGGGCGCAGACGGGCTTGCCCCCTGTTCACTAGGTCTCAGGAACAGCAGAGACCTCACCAAGCTTCTGGGCACCGTCACTGGAACCGGTGGTTTCAGTTGCCACAGAAGAAAAGGGTAACCGACTCTGTCATCGAGTCCGTCGCAGTATTCCGTGTCCTGAAGGCACCATAGAGAGCACCGCCTCATTTCGCAACGCAACCCTGGTCTCACCGGCTCTGTCAGCGAGCCGCTACTTGCACCACGTCCTGTGGGCATCGCACTCCGCACCGCTTCGCTACACGCTGCACTGACGTCATCGACTCTGTTGCTGCCCGACTTGAACATCGACCGGCTCCGTTGCCACATTGTGACCTGCCAGCACCGCATCGAGCACTGTCTCACCCTGCAACGCAAGCCTTGGTCTCACCGACTCGGTCAATGAGCCGCTGCCTGCACCGAGTCGTGAGGATACCGCACGCTCAATGCTTCCATCTCACCTCGCAACCGCAACGGTTGCCCTGACCGACTCGCAACACCGTGTTGCCTGCAACAACAAAAGGTACTGTCTCTGGGTCTGTCGACGCTTTGGCTAACCCATATCGACGCGGTTGGCTGGGATTGTTAGATTCTGTCGTATTCAGTATCGCGGTCGCCCCGAACTGAGCTACCGAGTCCGAGGAACTGTATTTTCATGTTTTTCCTGCAATTTAAAGGTTATTTGGAACAGTAACTATTTTTACAGTATTATATGTTGGATTTTTGCTGTATTTGGTCTTGTTTGGTTTAGATAAAGTTTGCTTATTTTTCTAAACTGGTGTGGTGTCCATTTGTAGTGGTTTCACTGTGTTACTGTATGCATGCACAAATGCTTTACACACTGCCTCTGAGATAAGCCTGTCTGCTCGTGCCAAGCTACCAAGGGGGTGAGCAGGGGTTATATTAGAAGTGTATCCCCCTTACCCTGACTAGGAAGAAGGGTCCCTACTTGGACAAAAGTGCAAACCTCTGCAACTAGAAACCACGATTTCTAATGTTGGTGGTCAGCGGTGAGGATCTGGACTTGCATTTGTTCCTTACATACAGTGATTGGTGTACACTACTAGCATAGTGCAGACCATTACACAACCACATAGTATTACTGAACTCGTCTTTTTGGGTTTTCTGCAACTTGAGAACTGCCAATGTTTTCATCTTGACCAAGGCAGCATCCATTGCATCTATTGATATTGAATTTGAAGAAGATATGGTGGAAACCTACACTGTATCTCAGCTTAAAGCCATATGCAAGAAATTTAAAATTTCTGTGAAAGGCCTCACCAGAAAGGATAAACACCAAAGGCGATGAGGGCCTGGTTGGAATCCAGAAATGCCAGTGGGCAGGATGAGGAACCTCCATTGGAGGCAGAGAATTTGGATGGGCAGCAGGAGGGGCTGTTGAACCTGCCAGGGGGGAAGGTACCTTCCAGAGATGGCAGCAGTGTTTCTTCAAGAGGTCTGTCTCCTGAGAAGTTGGAGGACAGCGAAAGAATTAGGGTGCACGAGAGGGAGCTTGTTAGGCTCAGGCTGGGGAATGAGAGTGACATGGAGATTAAGAAATTGGAGTTAGTAGAGATTGGCCTTGGAGGAAAAGAAGATGCTTTTGGAGCATGAGGGAGGTTTGAGAGAGTTGGATCTGAAAGCAAAAAGTATAGATTCCAATCCCCATGGTGGCAGTGCACCATTAGTGCCTGGAGAAGGGAGTGTGTACATCGCCAAGGAGGTAATTAAGGACTTTGTGAAGAGTGAGGACATTGGGCAGTGGCTTAAGGCCTATGAGGTAGCAATGAGGTCCCATAGAATCCCCTGAGAGAGACTGGGGTGCGGGGTTGTGAAGCCGCTTTGTCACAGAAGGGAGGGAAACTTTGCTAGCTCTACGCACTGATGATCAGATGTCTTATACCCACTTGAAGGAAGCCTTAATCAGGAGGTATGGGTTGACCCTCGAGTTGTACAGACAGAAATTTAGGAACTGTAAAAAACTGGAGTCAAGCACTTGGGTTTAGTATGTGTCCTATTTTTGCAGAGCACTGGATGGTTGGGTGAAGGGTAGCCAGGTAAAAGACATGCAGGGGCTCTATGATTTGGTTGCATGGGAGCACTTGTCTAGTAGTTGTTTTCCAGAGCTATGCCAGCATTTGATTGACAGTAAGCTGACTTACCCCAGGAAGCTTGCTGTGGAGGCGGACCGCTGGGTCAGTACCAGGGTCCACAAAGGACATGTGGGAGACTTCGCCAAAGGTGGGCAGGGTCCCCAGCAGAAGAGTGGGGGGGGACAAGGGTAAACAGAAGGAGTTCCAGAAAGGGCCCCAAATTAATTGCCAAGATAAGGGTTCCCAGCCCCCCAATGAGAAGAAACCATGGGTCCCGGGAGGTAAGCCTACCCAGAAGGGTCCCAGGTCATGCTACGCTTGTGGTCAGGTGGGCCACTTCATAGGGGATCCTAAGCGTTCCAAGAAAGTCCCTACTGCACCCACAGGTGCTCCGCCCTGTGAGTTGGCTAGTGTAGCTTTGGGGGAGGAGTCGGGTTCCCAGGAGGGGTGGGGGTCTGCAGAGATGACCCTGGTCTCTTTAGGAGACAGTGAGATGGTCCCAAGAGCTCATCTGCCTGATAACACTAAAAAATACAGGCAGTGTGTGACCATCAATGGCCATAGTGTTGAAGCTCTGAGGGACACTGGAGCCAGTGTGACAGCTGTCAGTTGTCGGCTGGTGTCTGAGGAGCAGGTGGTCCCCAACTGATTCTACCCAGTAGTTGCTGCTGACAACTCTGAGTGCCTCTGCAAAGTGGCACAGGTTGTCTTTGAGTGGGGGGGGTCTCAGGTACCTTGAGAGTAGCTGTGAGGCCAGCCATGCCTGTTGACTGTCTGCTAGGCAACGGTTTGGAGAGTTCCCCTTGGGAGAAGGTGGAGCAGAAGTCTCATTTAGAGATGTTGGGTCTGCCTGAGTGGGCATGTGTGGCCACTCGGTCTATGGCAGCCGGTAAGGGCAATCAAGAGGACCTGGAGCCTGAAACAGTGGCCCAGGTGCCTGCCAGAAAGAGGAGAAGCAGGGGGCGCGGGAAACCAACCCCCGAAGTTCCCACGGTCCAGGAGGAGGCAAACCTTGAGGGGGATGCCCTGGAACCTACAGGGGAGCAAGTGGCCGAACTGGGGGACCTGCCTGAGATGACCCATTGGCAGCAGGAAGGGGGACCCTGCAGGGAGGAATTCTGCCAGGATCAGCAGAAATGCACTTCTCTTGTTGGTTTGCGGCAGCAGGCTGCAAACCAGGCCGCAGGTGATCAGTCTGGATCACATTGGATTTACTGGGAGAATGGTCTCCTGTATAGTGAGCCTAAGGTTGCTGAGTCTGGGTCAGCCCGTGTGCTGTTGGTACCCCAGCGCTTCAGAGCCTTCCTACTGGGTCTGGATCATGATGTGCTGTTTGCAGGGCATTTGGGGCAAGACAAGACCATTGAAAGGCTTGTCACCCACTTTTACTCGCCCCAAATGCGGAAGAACTCTGATACTCATTGTAGGTCTTGCCAGACTTGCCAGGCAAGTGGTAAGAGTGGGAGTAAGCACATGGCTCCTCTCCAGCTTTTCCCTGTAGTCAGCACTCCCTTTGAGAGGGTGGGTATTGACATTGTGGGGCCTCTGGATCCCAAGAAAGCCATGGGCAACAGGTTCATCCTGGTCTTGGTGGACCATGCCACCCGGTACCCGGAAGCCATCCCTCTCTGGACTGTGATGGCCCCGTGGTGGGTTGTGCGTCGATGGGGATTTTCTCCCATGTAGGGTTCCCCAGAGAGGTGGTGTCCAACCGGGGCACCAACTTCATATCCATGTATATGAAGTTCCAGTGGCAGGAGTGCGGTGTTACCTACAAGTTCACCACTCCTTACCACCCCCAAGGTAATGGGCTGGTTAAGAGATTCAACCGGACCCTGAAGGGCATGATTATGGGTCTTGATGAACCCATAATGCGTAAGTGGGACGTCCTCTTGACATGCCTTTTGTTTGCTTACAGAGAGGTACCGCAGAAGTCCTTATGGTTCAGTCCCTTTGAACTCCTGTATGGGCATCCTGTAAGAGGACCTCTGAGTCTGGTCAAAGAAGGCTGGGAGAAACCTCCCAGTAAACCCCCCAGGATATATATAGCTACATGCAGGCCTTCAGGAACCAGATTAAGCGAGTCAGGCAACTCGCTCAGGCGAATCTGGTAGCCAGGAGGAGATGAAACAGTGGTATGATCAGAATGCCACTCTGATGGAGTTTCAGCTTGGTCAGAAAGTGTGGGTCATGGCCCCAGTGGAGCCTTGTGCGCTCCAAGATAAGTGGACTGGGCCATTTGAGGTGGTGGAGCACAAGAGTAAAGTCACCTATCTGGTGGACTTGCAGTCTCAAGGAACCCTTTGCGGGTCCTACATGTGAACCCCCTTAAGCCCCACTTGGAGAGGTCCGAAGTGGGCATGCTCCTGGCGACAGATGCTGGAATGGAGGAGGAGACTGAACCTCTTCCTGACCTCCTGTCTGCCAAGGAACATGATGGGTCAGTGGACGGTGTAACCCTCTTCCCCGCTCTGACCCCAGGACAGCAGAATAACTGCCGCCACCTGTTGGGACAGTTTGCTGATCTATTCTCCCTGACTGCCGGTGTCACTCATTGGTGTGTCCATGATGTTGACACTGGGGACAGTCCTCCTGTGAAACACAAAATTGACAGAGTGACTGACAGGGTCAAGGCTTGCATCAAGGAGGAGGTCTCCAAGATGTTAGCGCTAGGGGTGATTGAGCCCTCAAACAGCCCTTGGGCCAGCCCAGTGGTCTTGGTCCCAAAGGCTGCCGCACCAGGTGCCACGCCAGAACTCCGGTTCTGTGTGGACTACCGAGGGCTCAATTCAGTCAACAGGACTGATGCCCACCCCATTCCCAGAGCTGATGAGCTCATAGATCGGTTGGGAGCTGCCCAGAACCTCAGTACGTTTGACTTAACATCTGGGTACTGGCAGATTGCCTTAACCGATGGGGCAAAGGAGAGGTCAGCATTTTCAATGCCAGAGGGGCACTAAAAATTCCGGGTGATGCCTTTTGGGTTGAAGAATGCCCCTGCCACCTTTCAGAGGTTGGTCAACCAGGTGTTGGCTAGATTGGAGGATTTTAGTGCCGCCTACCTGGATGACATTGCAGTGTTCAGTGCCACTTGGGAGGAACATCTGCACCACCTCTGGGAAGTGTTGAAGGCTCTGCAGAGGGCAGGCCCCACGATCAAGGCAAGCAAGTGCCAGATCGGGCAGGGTTCAGTGGTGTACTTAGGACACCAGGTAGGAAGCGGCCAGGTGGCGCCCCTACAGCCTACGATTGACACCATTCTGGCTTGCGAACCCCCCCAAGACCCAGACAGAGGTGAGAGCCTTTTTAGGCCTCACTGGTAATAACAGGAGATTTGTCAAGGGGTATGGTACCATTGTTGCCCCCGTGACAGAGCTGACTTCCACGAAGCAGCCCAGGAAGGTGAACTGGACTGATGCCTGCCAAAAAGCTTTTGATGCCCTGAAATCTGCCATGTGCACGGCGCCCGTGCTCAAGGCACCCAACTTCTCACTGGAATTCGTGGTGCAGACAGATGCTTCAGAGCATGGTGTGGGGGCTGTGCTCTCACAGCTAAATGAGGAGGGCCTAGACCAACCTGTAGCCTTCATTAGTAGGAGGTTACTTCCACAGGAACAGAGGTGGACTGCGATTGAGCGTGAGGCTTTTGCTGTGGTCTGGGCACTGAAGAAGCTGAGGCCCTACTTGTTTGGGACTCACTTCCGGGTTCAGACCGACCACAGGCCCCTTAGATGGTTGATGCAGATGAGGGGTGAGAACCCAAAGTGGTTGAGGTGGTCCATTTCCCTACAGGGGAGGGACTTCACGGTGGAACACTGCCCTGGTACAGAACACGCCAAAGCTGATGGTCTGTCCAGATTTTTCCGCCTTAGTGAAGAGAACTCCCAAGAAGGTGGGTAGTTCTCCCCATATTTTAGCTGGAGGGGACATGTGTTAGATCTGGCACCATTGTCGTGGGTTTCCCCTGTATTTTTGCCTTTGCCTCCTATGTTTTTGCTGTGTGTTGGTCTTCATTTTTGCTGGTCTAGATGCTTTGGGAACTTTGCCACTGCTGTTTAGTGCCAAAGTGCAAGTGCTCCCTTTGTAAATTATTGTTATGGATTGGTGATTCCATGATTGGCATATTTGATTTACTAGTCAGCCCCTAGTACAGTGCACTGTGTGTGCCCAGGGCCTGTAAATCAAATACTGCTAAGTGGGCCTGCAGCACTGATTGTGCCACCCACATCAGCAGCCTGGAAATGTGACTCAGATCTGCCACTGCAGTTTCTGTGTGCAGTCTAGTACTGCCATGTCGACTTGGCAAGTGCATCCACTTGCCAGGCCCTACCCTTCCCTTTTCTTACATGGTAGTCACCCCTAAGGTAGGCCCAAGGTACCCCTGTGGGCAGGGTGCAGTGGATGTAAAAGGTAGGACATGACCTGGTGTATGGCGCATGTCCTGATAGTGAAATACTGCCAATTTAGTTTTTCACTATTGGAAGGCTACCTGTTCTCATAGGATAGAATGGGGAGTTTGCTTATAACATCTTATAAACCTAACTACCCCTGGGAACAAGGTAGGAAAATAAAGCTTAGTATGCCTGAACTCACAATGTTAAAACACATCTTTTAGTGAAGGTGATTTTTACATTCTGTGTTTGAAAATACCACTTTTATAAAGTAGGTATTTTCTTGCTTAGCCATCCAGTGTGCCTCTGCTAGGATGTGTATTGACTGTCTGGCTTTGGAGTGACAGGGGCTGGGGATAAGCAGTGGCTCCAGAGAGTCTGGATGAGTCAGGGCTGGGCTGAATAGACCTGGGCTGCATTTAAAGTAGGGGGAGGAGATTTCCTTTCACCTGAATGGACCTGGTCTGCCTGACACAATGCTGTCTCCACCTCCTGCCAGGATGCTGCACCAGAGAGGACAGAACAGGTTTTGACTGAGCACAGGGCTTCTCTGCCACCAGAGAACAAAGGATTTTACTGTATAAGAAGAGGGACACAGACCCCAGACTTTTAGATCACTTCTGGAAAATCAAGAGGAACCTTTGCCAATGAGAAGAGCAGGAGAAACTGGAGGAGGAGTACTGCCCCTTTGCTGTGTGCAGTCTGGGGTTTGCCTGCAGTGGCTGTTTCTGCCAAGGAAAGGAGAAGGAATTTGCTGTGTGCTGTGTTCCCTGCTTGAGGAAGATCTCCAAGGGCTTGAAGTGGAGCTTGCCCCCTGTTCACGAGGTCTCAGGACAGCAAAGACCTCACCAAGCTTCTAGGCACCATCTCTGTAACCACTGGTTCCAGTTGCCACAGAAGAAAAGGGTAACCGACTCTGTCACCGAGTCCATTGCAGGATTCCGTGTCCTGAAGTCACCGTAGAGAGCACCGCCTTGTTTAGCAACGCAACCCTGGTCTCACCGACTTCGTCAACGAGCCGCTGCTTGCACCGCATCCTTGTGGCATCCGCACCGCTTTGCTACCCGCTGCACTGACGTCATTGACTCCGTCGCTGCCCGACTCGAATATCGACCGGCTCCGTCACCGCATCGTGACCTGCCAGCACCACCTCGAGCACCGTCTCACCCTGCAACGCAAGCCTTGGTCTCACCGCCTCCGTCAACGAGCCGCTGCCTGCACTGACCCGTAAGGACACCGCAGGCTGCAACGCTTCCATCTCACCTCGCAACCGCGACAGTTGCCCTGACCGACTCGCAACGCCATGTTGGCCGCAACAACAAAAGGTACTGTCTCCGAGTCCATCGACGCTTTAACTAGCCCGCATCGACGCGGTTGGCTGGGATTGTTAGACTCAGTCGTATTCAGTATCGCGGTAGCCCCGAACGGAGCTACTGAGTCGGAGGAACTGTATTTTCACGTTTTTCCTGCAATTTAAAGTTTATTTGGAACAGTAACTATTTTATGTTGGATTTTTGTTGTATTTGGTCTTGTTTGGTTTAGATAAAGTTTGCTTATTTTTCTAAACTGGTGTGGTGTCCATTTGTAGTGGTTTCACTGTGTTACTATATGCATGCACAAATGCTTTACACACTGCCTCTGAGATAAGCCTGTCTGCTCGTGCCAAGCTACCAATGGGGTGAGCAGGGTGTCGTGTCGCCGGACAGAAGCCACGCGGAGACAGGTAGGTCAGTGTTTATACTTTATTGCTTTCTTCCTCTCATGCCCACATGCACGTCTGTCCCCTTGCCCTCGTTGTCCCAGAGTGCCCTCCCCACTCCCTGACTGGAAGTGGTGTCCTATTGCTGTCCCCTCCCCACATTAGGGTGCAGGGTCCTAGCGCCCTCTGCCCAGGTCACAACATCTCCCCCTTTGTGGAAAGAAAGAAAACAACGGAAGAGATATAGAGAGAGAGAGAGAGATGGTGTTTCTGATCCCCACCATTACATTTCCTCAACCAGTCTCTTTGGCCTTCTGCTCACTCTCCTTGGACATGATCCTTCCGTTTCCTTGTTTGGTACCTCTTCTTGTCTCTCACTGTTGTGTGCCCTTCTTCCCCTGCTGTCCATAACTTTCTCTTTTTCATGTGTTGCGTTGTTCTTTGATGCTGTATCTCCTCCGTCCTCATCTAGTGTCTTTAGTTCCTTGAAGTGAGAACTATTTCTAGTGATCCGGTAGGGGCCTGATGCAGCTGTTATCATTGGCCCCTTGACATTTATTATTGTCAGCGGTTCATCTGAGAACGGACTGTCTGATTTTCTTGATTTTCGTTGGCGCACCAAGACTGAGTCCCCTTGCCTCAGGTGTGATGATGTGGCATGTCTCCTGGCGTCCGCATATAGTTTCATCTTGTTTTTCGCTTCCTTATCTCTTGCTGCAATGCTGTTGTGTTCTGGTGGCGCTTTTGCCTCTAGTTGGGGCAATCTTGTCCTGCTTGTCCTTCCTAGCACCAGTTCTGCTGGACATCGTCCCGTGGAGCTGTGAGGGGTGTTTCGGTAGTCTATTAATATTTGACAGAGTGCCTGGCCTATGGAGATCTGCGCCAGTTTTGCTCTTTGGACTGCTTTCTTTATGTTCCCCATGAATCTTTCCACCATGCCATTTGCTTGTGGCCATAGGGACATTATTTTCTGGTGGTGAATGCCTAGGTAGAACATGAGCTTGCGAAACTTCTCTCCTGAGAAAGGAAGACCATTGTCTGTCTTCACTGTTTGTGGGGAGCCCCAGGCTGCGAAAATGTCATCTAGTATCTGCAACGTTGCGGTCGCTGATGTTGACGAGACGTGTCGTACTTTGGGAAATCTGGAGTACTCATCAATGACCACTAGCAAGTAGTTGCCCGTGTCCAATGGCCCATAGAAGTCAGCTGCCAATGTTGTCCACACTGCCCCTGGAAGCTCCGACATCTGTAGCTGTTCTTGCTTTGCTGGTCGTCCTGTTATTTGGCATAAGTGACAGTTTAAGATGGTGTCCTCCACCAGTCGATCCAGGCCTGGGAAACATACTCTTTCCCGTAGCATCTTTTTTGTTGCTACAATGCCTCTGTGGGACTCATGTGCCAGGTTTACGGTCTGCCGCCGTAATGCTTTTGGCATTACTATCCTTGTTCCTCTTAGTATGATTCCTCTTTCTGTTTCCGAAAGTTCCCCTTGTATGTTTTTGAATGCCAGCATTTCTTCCCTGTTCACTCCTTCTCCCATGGTGCTGTTGGTGTTTACGTGTCTCCATCTTTGCTGTCGTGTTGTCAGTTTGACTGCTTGCATTGTGGCATCCCTTGCTGTCTCTTGTTCCAGCTCTGCAATTGTTATTGGTGCGGGAGTGTTCTGCCTTAACACAAAATTTAGGTATTCTTCTGCCATTTATGTGTTTTCTGGTGCCTGCGGTAGGGGATGTCGGGACATGTAGTCAGCTGGGTTGTGTTCCTTTCCCGGCTTGTGCACAATATTGAAATCATAATCTATCAGTCTTATTCCCCATCTTTCAATGCGTGGCGGTATCTTTGCGTTCGGGTTCCCATATATTGTTACTAAGGCCTGATGGTCTGTTACAATGGTGAATGGTTTTCCATAAATGAACATGTGGTAGTGTTCACACGCCCATACCACTGCTAGACTTTCCTTCTCTGGCTGGGAGTATGCCCTTTCAATGTCAGACAAACTCTTGCTCGCATATGCGACAATTTGCCTGGGCGAGTCTCTTCCAGGCATGTGTTGTGCTAGGATTGCTCCTAAACCTACCGGGCTGACGTCAACGGTGAGCTGAGTGCATAGCGATGGGTCGAAATAAGCAAGATGATCTACAGTCATTACTGCATGCCTGATGGCCTCAAATGCCCTACCACATTCCTGTGTCCAGAGAAATTTCTGACCCTGCTTTGTTAGGTCCCGAAGTGGTGTGCTCACTGTGGCAAAGTCTTTTATGTAACGAGCACAGTAGCTTGCTAAACCAAGGAATGACCTCACTTCTGCTACTTCTGTTGGAGGCCTTGCCTTTTCCAGTGTCTCCACTTTGCTGGGGTCCGGCCTCATCCCTTTTTTTTAAAAGATGTGTCCAAAGAACACTAGTTCCCTTTTCCCCAGTTCGCACTTGTCTTCATTTAAAGTCAGACCAGCTTGTTCCAACTGGTTGCAGACCTCACGTAGAGCTTTGTCGTGCTCCTCATCTGAACGGCGAACTCCAGGATGTCATCACTGTAATTCAAACTGTTCTTCACCGGCCTTATTACTTGCCTTATGATCTCTTGAAATATCTCTGCTGCTGATGATATTCCAAAGCTGAGTCGCTTGTAGCGAAAAAGACCCATGTGGGTGGAGAATGTTGTGATGTACCGTGATTTCGGATCAAGCTCCAGTTGATGGTATCCTTTGCACAGATCTAGCTTTGAAAATCTGCATGCGCCAGTGAGACAGCTGATCATGTCATTTAGGTGAGGCCCTGGGTGCCTTTCCCTCTCGATTGCCGTGTTTGGTATTCTCATGTCAACGCATATGCGAATCTTTGATGTGTTCTTCTTTGGTAGTGCTACTATTGGAGATACCCAGGGGGTCGGTCCTTCAGCTGGCTCTATGATATCTTGCGCCAGCAGGCTTTGTATTTCTTCTTCCACCTGTGGTTGCAGATGTATGGGCACTCTTCGGTGATGCTGAGCCACAGGTTTGATTGCTTCATTGATATGTAGTGTTATTTGCTTTTCCTTTAGTTTGCCCAGCCCCTATAGTATGGCTGGATGTTCCCTCAGAATGTTCTGTCTTTCTGACATGTTGTAGGTCATTGCTTGGAGACCCATCACCTGTGCGGTGATGTTGCTTAGCAGACAGGGTGCTGGAATGTCTCCTCGTAGTACATGTATTTCCTCTTTGATCTACCTTTCTTTGTATGTTAGTGTCTCTGTGAACTTCCCCATGTTCACCACTGGTTTTCTCGAGTCTCATCAACAGTGGACGGTGATAGTGGCGGTTTCACCCTCATCTTCTCATATTCTGACATGCACATGATGTTGCATGTAGCTCCATTGTCCAATACGAAGCTTGTGCTGTGGCTTCCTACCTCAATGTTCACTGTGCTGTTTTCTTTATCTGGTGTTTTTCTACGAGATGAATGTGTTCTGGCGTGCGGTCTTCCGTTGGTGCATCTGACATCAGATACAGTCGTTCCGCAGCCTCTGGCGTGTTTGCTCCATCTGATTCAGCTGATGGACTGCGAATCTGTGTTTCTATGTGCCGTGCGTATCTGCTTGTCACTGTCCGTGGTCTTGCTGGTCTCCTTCGCTCACTTTTGAATTGTCCACTCATGCAGGCGCTCGCGAAGTGGTTTTCTCTGTTGCATTTCCGGCATTTGTGGCCCATCGCCGGGCAGGCGCCGGCATGTGGAAATTCAAGTCCGCATCGATAGCATGTTCTTTCTTGCTTTTTCCGTGGTGGCGGTGTATTGTCTCTTTTCTTGACGTTTCCAGTTACGCAGTTTGCTTGTTCCACTCTTATCGCCTTCCCAATTTCCATTTGTCTTGCATGTGTTGTGGCTCTGGCCTCCGCTCGGGCCATGGTCAGTATTTTCTCTAGCGAGGACGGTTCCTTCAGAATTTGTGCACGGAACTCCACTGACTGACAGCCCTCAATGATGCGAAGTTGTATGGCTTGCTCGTTGTCAAACTTGTCGAATTCGCAATAGGTTACTAGTTTTCGTAGTCTGGTTGCGAAATCGTCGAGGGACTCCTCTGCTAGTTGACACGTGGTATTGAACGTGTACCTCTCAAAATCTACATTTCTTTGTGGGTCAAATTTGTCTGTGAGATACTTTATCAGTCCCTTATATGTTGCGGTCTGATCTCGGGGAAATGTTATTAACAGGTCCTCAACCTCATCACCTACGAAGTTTAGGAACAAGTCTATGTTTTGGTCATCTGTGTACGCCTTGCATGTGGCACGCATGTATCGTTCGAATTGTCTTATCCATCTTTCCCACCGAATGCCTGTTTGTGGTTCTGACAAGCTGAACGGTAGTGGTCTGCGGAAAATTGCGTTTGCACTATTCTTGTCACTTGCGTCTTCTGTCATTTTGTTGCGGTGCCTTTCCTTTCTTCTGTGTGCAGCTTCTTCTTTTGCTCTCTTTTATTTCACCTTTATCTTGTTGTGATTTCCTTTCATTTCTACTTTACTTCCTTTGTTTCACCTTTATTTGTTGTTATTTCCTTTTGTTTTCACCCTTTTTTCCTTTTTAGTCTTTTCCTGACTTTAAAATGGCCGCTGGGCCTTCTTCAGCCTTCTATTGGCTCTCCCGCCTGACCTTAAGATGGCCACCAGGATTTCTGTGGGGCGAGATTTGCTATTCCTTTAATGGGCTGACTTTAAAATGGCCGCCGGGCCTTCTTCAGCCTCCTATTGGCTCTCCCGCCTGACTTTAAGATGGCCGCCGAGCTCTCGCGAGATTTCAGCTTGAAATCCACACGCGGGAGGCTCGGGGCTATCTTTCCAGTCAGCGGGCGGCTGTGGTCACGGCTGGGTGCACCATTTCTTCCCTCCTCACCTTGTGTACTTGATGCGGCCGGGTGGGCTCCCGACGTCGCTGCAGTCCCCTGTAAGCGGACCAGGGTGGGCTCCGCTTTCCTTGCGATCGGGGTGGGCTCCCGACTTCGCGTTTCCTTCTTTTGGGGCCGACGGACCAGGGTAGGCTCCTGGTTCTGTTTTCTCGTGACCTGGGGTGGACTCCTGACGTCGCGTTTTCTCTTTGGCAGTCGGCGGACCAGGGTGGGCTTCTGGCTCTGTTCAGACGTTGTAGGGGCACGAGCTTCTGGTGGCGACACCTCGTCGTCGCCAGTTGTCGTGTCGCCGGACAGAAGCCACACGGAGACAGGTAGGTCAGAGTTTATACTTTATTGCCTTCTTCCTCTCGTGCCCACATGCACGTCTGTCCCCTTGCCCGCGTTGTCCCAGAGTGCCCTCCCCACTCCCTGACCGGAAGTGGTGTCCAGTTGCTGTCCCCTCCCCACATTAGGGTGCAGGATCCTAGTGCCCTCTGCCCCAGGTCACTACACAGGGGTTATTTTAGAAGTGTATCCCCTTACCCCGACTAGGAAGAAGGGTCCCTACTTGGACAAAGGTGCAAACCTCTGCCAACTAGATACCCCCATTTCTAACAGCACTTGAATACGACTAACCCTGCTCTAACCCTAATAATGCCCTGTCAGATGTATGCTCGACTTGAACCTATAAAGGGAGGCCGTGTCTTACTCAGGATCAGCCCTATGGGTTTGGAGCAGAGGAACGAGAGCTGTACACAGCATAAAGCTACAGAGAGGAAGGTCCCTGCCACCATCTGGATGCCAGAGAAATGCCTGGCATTTGATTGACTGCCTCGCCATGCGATGTGAATGGCATTGCTACCGCGCCTGACTCTGCTCCAGGCCTACTGATTGGTCAGAGATGCAACTGGCAGATGACTGACTTTGCAACAGACCTCCCAAATTTACTACTAACACATGACTATCTCGGCCCGGCTCTACAAACTCGCTAAATAGCAGAGGCGGCTGATCCATAAGGGGCGCTGGAGCGACGCCCCACTATCATCTACAGATAAAGAAACAGCTCTCTGCAGCTCGGGCGGCAGGACTGTAAGTAGACAAATTGATACCTTTCTTAGTTTGTCTGTTTACTTTTCCCAGCATGCGCTCCTGACAGATTAAAGTGTGCATGTCAACGCACACAGCAGGAGAGTGTAGGAGTTAAGATGGACTGCGCATGTGAAGGGCGCTTTTCGTTTCCGCTCCCGTCTTCCATTGACAAGGCATTAAAGATGCTGCGCATGCTTAGTGCAGTGCAGCATGTCTTAAGATAGCATCCTGCTCGGGCGGTGACGTGTTTTTGACGCAGTCGCCCCATGCCCTGTCAAATGCCTGCATACAACAGAGTGAAGAAGGGTCAGCCCCAATCGTATCCTGCCTTCTGATTTGACATTCAGTAATCAGCCCCTGATCTCGAGACGCATGGCTACAGAAGGCCCATTGAAGCAGAGGAGAAGATCGTGATGAAGCTGGCCTGCAGTCAGTTGACTGGTAAAGTGGCGTTTGGGTTAGTTTAATTTCAATTCATTTTAAGGGATTTTTCCTCATTAATGACAAGGCGCATAAAAAAAAATCATGTTAAAAGTTGCTTTTCTTTTGAAAGGAGGGTGCTGTAAACTACAGTTGGCATCGCTTCTGCACTGACCCCACTTGACCTTTTAGAGAGCTAAGCCTATTTTACTTTCTTTCTCTAACTTTCATTCACCAAGGTATAGTTTTTACTATTTACCAGTGCAGTGCTAGGAGGGATTTCTTCTAATTGTTAGATCCTCTTACATCTGAAGGGCCGAGTTAAATCTAGTGAATGATGAGGGACAAAACGGTAGTGTAGCAGGTGAGTCCTAATATACCTAGGAAAGGCAACGCTTGCCTGGCACATCACAAAAATATTTGAATATGCATCAGTGTCCTTTCAAAACCTTTAGATTTCAAGGTAATTTATGTGGAGATTGGGCTCCAAAATGAACAATTTGTCTCTATTTTTTACAAACTGTTTGCCGTGGAGAACCCTTTTAGTAGGCTCTATTTTCCAGCTATGTGTAGTTAGTTGCCTGTTCAAATTTGATGAAGGTATTTACGCCTCACCAATTTCAAAGTTGACCAGTCGCCACTGCTAAATAGGAAAGCCGCGCACGTAGAGCAGAAAATCGATCAAATGCCGGACATTCACGCCATTCTGTCAGTTACTTCCCACAATCCTCGGCGACGATTGGACTGAAGGTATTTTTTAAGCAGATGTAGAAAATGTTTACTGGTTCTCCAATCATCTCCAAGAAACATCAGAAACGAAAGAATGAATGACGGCCGTGCTGCTCATAGCCACTAGATGGCAGGAAAATATTACTAATGAAAATCGTTAACCATGGAAACTTTCACTACTGTAAAATCTGGAGAATCAATGCTCAAATTGACAAAGACTAGTAATTGGTGCTTGTATTGCACTGTAATTTCTTTCATATAACTACGACCAGTGACTAGTCGTTGAAGGGCTTTACAGGGAGAAGCACGCTACTCCGAACATAGAGTTAGTCCAGTGGCCCATGTTATATTAATAGGAGTTAGGTGTGGTCCTTAGAGGGGGCTATGTGAGGTAATGCAATGGTTGAAGGGGTAGCTGTTGCTAGGCTGCAGGGATACTGTCTTAAACAATGAGAGCTTGTGATCTATGACGTGATTACAACTAGCTGCAGGAAAAAAACGCAAAACGACCGGATGAACTGCAGCAGTAGAGGGAAGCCTGGCAGTGTTAATAGCCTAAGATTTAGGTTATTTTGCCCTTAGTCTATATCAAACTATACCGATTATATAAAAAATAAATATTTAATATCTCTTTAAAAGAGTTCAATTTCATAAGTCCTTTTTACAATTTACAGCTTTAACAGTATCTAAAACATCTTTTACCGCTATTAAAAACTTTCTGTTTGCCCATGCCACATCTAAAAATGGTATGTTTGTTAAAAGTTTGATGCTACAGCTCTATTTCTTAAGCCACATTTAAAAAAAAAAATGTTTTTGGAAATGTCCTACTTAACAACACTAGAAGTGCACAGTCTAACAACATATGCTTTATATTCCATTTCGTAGGTAGCTCACACATACATTTCTCCTGATAGTTATGGATTTCTTTCCAAATCTCGAAACACAAATAACACGGATTTACTCCGATTATCATTTTTAGTACTGGCATTCTTATCTCGGAATTTGGTGACTGTTCAATATTAGACAATACCCCCTCCAGAGACTCTCTGATGATTGTTTACCTCAAGTCATTATCCCTTGAGATATCTGTTATAACTTGTCTTAGCATTGATTTAGGACATCTTGATAAAGGATTGGGGGATTCACGATTAGAATTCAAAGTGTCACATACAGTGTTCCTGTGGCCATTTCAATTGGCTTCCCTTTATCTCTTTTTTGCACATTGTTGCAACCTTGTGTAGTTCCACGTTCTCCAGTCCTTTCCGACATCACAAGGTATGATGTTAAACTAAGGAAGACCATGCTGTTTGGTTTGTCTCTATAGTTTGAATAATCAGAGTCTCGTGGAAGATTCTGTAGATATTTTAAGTATATTCCTTCCACCTTTTTCCATTGGTGACTCCACCTAAATAGAGTTTTTCTGCCTCATAATGCAACTGTGGTTTTATCATAGCATTGTAGGCGACCGATTCCAGCTTTAGGGAATTGCCCTCAAATTCCGTATTGAATTTGTTTTGGTCCTGCTATGGGTGATAATGCTTTAGCTTTTAACGCCTCAATGTGTTCACTCCACTTTAATTTCTTATTAAACATTATATCACAATACTAATGGGAGGACACCTCTCCCACCTTTGGAACCGCTAAATTTCAGGAAAATGAAGTTGATATCCATCCAAATGCTAATATTTCTGTTTTGCCATAATGATAATTAGTTTTTTTATACAATAATTGTTGAATTTTGGTAGTTTTCTTTAAAGGCCTATTCAGCAGGTATCTATACAACTGAATCATCGGCATTTAGTAGGCATGAGATGTGTGTCCCTTCCATATGTGGGAATGAATTATTTTGTGTTGGCCAGGACGGAGGGCAAATCCGCTAAGTACAGGGCAAACAATAGGGGGGCCAGAACACAGCCCTCTCTGAGGCCATTTCATATTTGAGTTTTATGTGAGAGAGAGCCCACCAAAACGATTTCAACTCTAGCCAAGTTTTCTGATTGTAACTCTTTTAGAAATTAAAGAAGACACATCGGTATCTGTAGGTCTTTCAGTACTTCACAAAGTATCGTTCTCGTTACCAGATCAAACGTGGCTTACAGACGTCTACAAAACAACAGGACAAATTGCCCCTTTGCTCATCAACTTTCTGTTACAAGGATCATAGACTAAAGCAATGGTCTAGAGTTGAGTGTCCCTCTTTAAATCCCCCTTTTTCCATTTGTATTAAATTGTTAGCATCGGCCCATTCCTTCCGGTATCCTAGAATTATTTTTGTAAATAATTTTGCTTCCACATCCATTAGACTTATCAGCCTATAGTTATTTGGGGATGTCGGGTCAACTTTCTTGAGGACAGGCTTTATGATTGCCCTTTTCCAGCTATGGGGAATTGTCCAGTTAATAGTATTCTGTGAGACATATGAAAAAGAACCCGGCCCACCAATCTGTGATGGATTCTGTTATTACAGCTTGCAGGTTATCAGGTCTTGCAGCTCTTAATTTTAAAGATCCGATAGGAGCTTTTAAAGTCATCATTGAAAATAAGGACTATTAGAAATGGAATTCCTGGTTTGCTGATGTGTGCACCCAGGCAAGGCAGGAATCACCATTCTAGTCAGGGTAAGGTAAGTGCACACTAAAGGGTAGCCTGTGTTTACCCTCTGGTAGCTTGGCACACAGCAGTCAGGCTTATGTAAAGAGGCAACATGTAAAGTATTTGTGCAACACACACCCACAGTAACACAATGAATACACCACAAAAAGACTCCATACAGGTTTAGAAAAATAGATTATTATATTATGAACAAAACAAGATCAAAATGACAAAAGTCCAATGTATAAAAGTTGGGATATTGAATTTCAAAAGAATAAGTAAAAAATAGCACTTTGAAGCAAATTGCACTTTAGGGGTTACTTGAAGTCGTGGTGGACCAGGGCAAAGTCAAAGTTTGGGTTAACCCCAATGGAGTGCCGGCCGGCTACAGGACCCACGCAGGCACCAGTGAACAAAGTACCTTTCCTGGTTGCAACTCCAAGATGCATTGTGAGCTGTGTCGATGCGGATCCCGCAAATTAGGGATGCATCGATTTTCTCCACTCGCTGATGGCGATGCGTCGGTTACATAGAAGGATGCCGGAGTCAAGAGGCGTCGAGCGATGTGCCAATTTCTCCACACACTATGGGGGATGCGTCGATCTCGCTAAGCTGCAGCAGTGGCGATACTCTGTCCGATGTGTTGATCTCGGGAGGCAAAGCGCTGGTTCCAATGCAATGCGCCTGTTTTACTCCCACAACCGGGTCGATGCGCCGGTTTTGCTATACGCAGACAGGAGATGCGTTGAAGTCCGTGTTGCAAGTATCTCAGCCATTTTCAGTGAGCCCGGCACAGGAGCAGGGGTAGAGACGTTGATATCCCTGAGTCTCAAGCCACAGGATGCAAGCCAACAAGCCCTTCGAGCGCACTTGCAGTGAAGGCAGAGTCCAGCTCTCCTTCAGCAAAATCAGAGAGCAGCAGGGCAGCAAACAGAAAAGCAGGCCTTCCAGATCAGCAGTCCAGTTGAGTCCTTTAAGCAGCACAGCAGTTCTTCTGCAAGCGCTTCTATTACAAGTCCAGTAGTGTCCGATTTTAGGGGGTCAGAAACCCAGTACTTATACTCAAAACTGCCTTTGATGTGATGGTGGCTTCAAAACAGCTCTATGAGGTGCACAGGTCCCCTTTTCTTCCCAGGTAAATATCTATGGGGGTAAATCAGCCATTTGTGTGGGGACAGGACACTACCTATTCAGTGAAGTTCTAGCACCTCCCTTCCATTCTGCCCAGGCAGGGCCATCAGGAAGCAGATGTATGTAGATGGGTACTCAGACACACCTATCCTTCCTGTGTTTGTGGTTGTCTACAGGAAATGCACAAAGTGTAGCTGTCACCCATCCCAGACGTGTATTGGAGACAGGCTGCAAGGCACACAGAGCAGTAAGTGCAGAAAAATGCCCACTTTCTAAAAGTGTATTTCTAAAATAGTAATGATAAATCCAACTTCACCAGTAAGGAGGATTTATCATTACCAGTCCAAAGATATAAACATGAAGTAGCTACTCCTTTCTGATCAGGAATCACCACTTAAAAGTGCATAAGGGAATTCCCAATGCTAACCTATGAGAGAGGTAGGTCTCACAGTTGTGAAAAAGTAATTTAGCTGTTTGTCACTACCAGGACATATAAAACATAAAAGTGCATGTCCCACCTTTTACTTAGATAGCACCCTGCCCTTAGGGCTACCTATGACCTACCTTAGGAGTGACTTAAATGTAGTAAAGGGGGAGTTTAAGGTTTGACAAGTAGCTTTAAATGCCAAGTCGAAGTGGCAGTGAACTGCACATACAGGCATTGCAATGGCAGGCCTGAGACAAATTTGAAAGGCTACTTGTGTGGGTGGCACAATCAGAGCTGCAAGCCCACTAGTAGCATTTAATTTACATGCCCAGAAGATATGATATACCACTTTACAAGGGACTTATAGGTAAATTAAATATGCCAATCATGTATACACCAATTACAAACATGTTGAGAGAAGAAGCACGTGCACTTTAGCACCGGTTAGAAGAAGTAAAGTGCTAAAAGTCCTAAGGCTGAAGAAGAAAAATTCAGCAAAACATGGAGGTCAAAAGCAAAGCGTTTGAGGGATGACCACTCTAAGGATGCCAGGTCTAACAAGGACATTATTTCTTCACTAGCCATATCTCTTTTTTCGGTTGTGTCCATTTAATCGGCTGTTTAGGATTCGTCCAAATAATTTACCCAACTATCCTTAGAAATCACACAGGACACTCTAGCTGATTTTTTTTCACATTCGTTGTTGTACTAGCTGCAAAAATATCTTTTGAAGAAGTTGCCTCTAATATACAATCCCAATAGTACTTCCAGAATTGCCCTTTTTTATATTCTAGAATAAACTTATTTTTTTAGTAAGGACTTCTCCTTGCTATTTGTTTAACTTCCTGATTTGCTTTTTCTTCCCACTACAATTGTCATCAGATCATCCAGTATTCTTATGTTCACTCCTACTGAAATTATTCCACTATAACATGAAGTTCTTAAACTTACTTTTAATCAGTCCACCAAATCTTAAATTATTGTAGCATACCCATACAAACATTTGTTGGCAGTTGTGTTTCTAAATATATTCTCTCTTTCTGCTGTCAGTAGTGACAGATGTTTGTCATTAATCCTTGTTGTTAGTCTTTTTGGGTAATCAATCCTTACCAGGAGAATCTTTTGACAACTGGGAGGTTAGCTTAGTTTCATTGAAAGATGCAGGGGAGAGTGATCACTGCCTTCCATCTGTAATACTTTAGAATCTAATATCAAATAGAAAAAAAATCAAGCATTCAAAAACGCTATATATTGTCCGACATTAACTACCTAGCTTGAAGGTTTGTAGTGCTGGCAAATCAGAAGAAAGCCTTCCTTTTACACAGAACATTACCTCAGTTGCTAAAACGTTTGACGTATTGCTGGCATATTTAAAGAGAAGGTGATATGAGAATGTTGCAGCTGGTATGCAATAAGATCTTAGTATTTCTTAAAGTAGCAGGTCAATTTTCTTAGGATTTAAACGTGGAGTAAAATCTCTGCACAACACAATTTTACAACATTCAAAATTTGACAAAATCCAGGTTTAGTCTCCATAAAATGAGTTGCAGTTCGGATTTGAATAAGTCTAATGAATTAATGTAAACATTTATCACATTATACAATTTGGATTTGAAGGGTTCTTATACAATTTTATTAAGGCCACCAGTGTCTACTTACATTTTGTGTATATCACTATTACATTTTGAGGCCATCTTAGTGGTAACTTAAGTCAATATACTCCCTGAAGCACGGCCTGAAACATTTAAGCGGCATATGTTTATGATTGAAGGAAACCCTCTATTGGTAATGTACCTTCGCACAACCAGGTCTCTTGGAAACAAAATATTGCGTATGCAGCATGTATCTCCTTTAACATCTCAGTATCAGATATTCTTCCTTGACAATGTATATTTCATGACAATAATTTTAGGTTGTGCAAGTGGTTTAATTCCTAATCTAAATTACTAATACTACGCTTCCTCTCGGGTTCGTTACATGACCTCAGACTCAGAACACGGAAAAGTTATCCTTAAATCTTGATATTTATAGTTATAAACCTTTCGGGAACCACGTTCAGACACTTCATTTGGCAGTCGAATGTAAACATTATTAAGCCCCAGTCCAGCATAATTTTGCAGAAAATGGTTTATTTTTGTGTTAGCTATATGTCCTTCACTGGGAGGACTGTCATCTTCAGATAGTGCGTCAGATGAAAGGGACGGCAACCTCTTAAGATCTGTGCTCGATAACATGCCTATGCAACATGTTGACTTGTTTGTCTTTGATTATCGTGCCTCTATTTTGAGATGTTACATTCGGTGTATATTGATGGTGCACCAATCCTGTCACCTCTGAATGCTGTAACCACCCTAGAACCTCAAACAAAACCCAAGCATAATAAAAATTGTTTCAATGAGATAGTTCTTCAGTCAAGTTAGTTGAGATTCTTTGCTTTCCCTGCCGATCTTTTCTTAAATAACCTTAGTGTATAAACTCTTGTCCCATATATTTCCAGTTCTTATCCTTTCCACACTCTCTATCTAGAACGGGTCTTTCTTGATTGAGGAATCACTTGATGCACTATTTTTTTTCCGTTTAGCTTGAAAGTACATTCATTTTCTGTTGTTTGATTTGGATTGATTTTGTTAATATTAGTAAGAGAGCCTGATCCTTAGAGTCGTTTTTGTATTAAATTATTCTTTGGTCTTTTACTTAAACTTTTAACTCCTTTATAATATCTTTTATTTAACAGGATATAGCTTTTATAAAATATGAGATCTCCTTCAACATGGGCATCCTTGAGCTAAATAGCGATGTAACCGGTCTTTTCCTGAGTATTTAAGCACTCCTGGATTGGTATTGTTTTTGATGTGTGCTATTGGTTGTTTTAATGAGGGATATGATTTTTCTATCTGATTTAACTCTGTTTGTATAGTATCTAAGTAAATAGAATGTTTTTTTAGAATGTCATTATTAAACACCATTGTTTCAAATATTCCTTGTAATGCCTTTTGCATTAATGACATGACATTACATTACATCTTATCCACTCTCGCCTGACGTCTCCCTTGCCGTGTGCACCATTTAATCGAGCTGGGCACAACGAGACGGTACAAGAGCATGGAGAGTGAGTTTAATATATCGCACTATAGGAAACAAACCCCTTTGAAGTGAATAGGGTCGTTGAACATCTGACCGCCCAGTTCCAGTGGTGGCCAGTATATTTATTTTCTTTATCACATATGCAGAGTGACTAACTAGTTATGGTCCTGACGAATGCCTCCGGATCTCTATAGGGGACCAATGAATGGCAGAAACATGTTGACCTTGAACTAGGGATATATTGGTTTAATCCTTAGCCCGCTTGCTTTTTAATCGTGTCCCTGTGACCACCTAATAAAAATTCAGTGGATCCAGAGAGACACTTTTAAATCACTCACTAACTTTCTTTGTACTCTGCCCCTCATTCACCTGTACTTTCATACGCTCATCTTTGAGAAAACACCTCAGCTTCTCCCCTTGGGGAGTCGTAGCCCACACCACGGTGTGAGGAGGGAACCCATATGATGAAGCATGTCACCTAACGGTGAGTGAGGGTTCCTGTCCTGAAGGAAATTTCTCCTTCTATCTTTTTCCTTAAACATTACACTACCTCTATCTTCCTTTTTCTCTTTTTCACGTATAGCCGGACGTACTTTGTGTGATAAGGATTACATTACATCTAACAGAAGAGGAAGAACTTGCTGATGTCTCCAGATTTAAAATTGACAGATTGTTATCCATTCGGTGCAGCCGTAGGCCATTGGGGGTGATGGAGCACAAAAATGTATAAACACAATACACAACGAGATGCAGAACTAAGAATATGAATTTGGAAATTTCACTTTGCACACATTAGATAGGGACAAGTGAAAGAGACAAGAGTAGCAGGAGCACTGTAAAATAGTGTGTTTAAACATAATATAGAGATACATATGCAAATTTACACTAATATATAAAAAGGGTGAGATTTAATGCTATATGTGAAGTGGTCTAGTGCTATTGAAATGCTTTTGTGGAGAATCCATTGCATAGAAACATAGGTGGCATAGCTGGTAAACAATGAGATATGAACCTGAAACTTTGCATACCAATACTAGAAATATAGTTTATGAAAATGAAATGTGAATATCAAATGTAATTTCTCATGGTAACTATGATTTTTATTTCGTTTAACAATTTATAGAATGGATAAAGCGAAGAAAATGTGAAGACAATTTAAGGGCTTCTTTTGAGACATGTTTTTAGTATTGACCTTTTCCCCAATTTTAACAATGGCTCAGAGATTTAGTATATTGTTGCATTTTAGTATGTTGTTGCATTCCCTGTACTGCAATTGTGCATTCTTTTACTTTTCTGAAACTATTACCATGGGAATAGCAAGTCTGAGAACCATGATTTCTACTGTCCTGTAGATTGCTATTATGTTTCTTTTACCCTATCAATAACTGGTGTAGGCTTACGAATCTGTTGGTTCTCATGACAAGCATGGGACACCATGTTGACGTTGCAACTATCTAGGTGACTTAATGCACATCCTGAACACATGATGGTCTTTCTTGATAGTGGTGTGTTGACAGATCACTTGGACATTGTAGAATGAACTTATAAAAGAAGAAACCCCAAAGGAAGGGTGCCCCACTCAATTCTTTTTTGCTGTGCACTGCACTCAAATTGTTTTGCTTGTTGAGCAAACTTGTTTTGATTTCCTTTCCCCTTTTTTGAGGGGAGACTCACGCCAATGATACCAGGTCTAACACGTGTCCCCTCCAGCTGAAATGTGGGGAGAACTACCCTTCCCCTAGGGAGTCCTCTTCACTAAGGCGGAAAAATCTGGACAGACCATCAGCATTGGCGTGTTCTGTACCAGGGCGGTGTTCCACCGTGAAGTCCATACCCTGTAGGGAAATGGACCACCTCAACAACTTTGGGTTCTCACCCCTCATCTGCATCAGCCATCTGAGGGGCCTGTGTCGGTCTGAACCAGGAAGTGAGTCCCAAACAAGTATGGCCTCAACTTCTTCAGTGCCCAGACCACAGCAAATGCTTCACGCTCAATTGCACTCCACCTCTGTTCCCGTGGAAGTAACCTCCTACTGATGAAGGCTACAGGTTGGTCTAGGCCTTCCTCATTAATCTGTGATAGAACAGCCCCCACACCATGCTCTAAAGCGTCTGTTTGAACAATGAATTCTTTTGAGAAGTTGGGCGCCTGAAGCACGGGCGCTTCAGGGCGTCAAAAGCCTTCTGACAGGTGTCAATCCAGTTCACTTTCTTGGGCTGCTTCCTGGAAGTCAGCTCAGTCAAGGGTGCAACAATGTTGCCATACCCCTTTACAAACCTCCTGTAGTACCCCGTGAGTCCTAAAAAGGCTCTCACCTGTGTCTGAGTCTTTGGGGTTCCCATGCCAGGATGGTATCAATCTTGGGCTATAGGGGCGCCACCTGGCCGCTTCCTACCTGGTGCCCCAAGTACACCACAGAACCCTGCCCAATCTGGCACTTACTCGCCTTGATTGTGAGGCCTGCCTTCCGCAGCGCCATCAACACTTCCCAGAGGTGGCGCAGATGTTCTTCCCAAGTGGAACTAAACACCGCAATGTCATCCAGGTAGGCGGCACTGAAATCTTCCAGTCCGTCCAACACCTGGTTGACCAACCTCTGAAAGGTGGCAGGGGCATTCTTCATCCCAAAGGGCATAACCCAGAATTGGTAGTGCCCATCTGGTGTGGAGAATGCGGACCTCTCCTTGGCCCCATCAGTTAAGGTAATCTGCCAGTACCCAGACGTCAAATCAAACGTGCTGAGGTACCGGGCAGCTCCCAACCGATCAATGAGCTCATCAGCTCAGGGGATGGGGTGCGCGTCAGTCCTGGTGACTGAATTGAGTCCTCGGTAGTCCACACAGAACCGGAGTTCGGGTGTGGCACCAGGCACGGCAGCCTTTGGGACCAAAACCACTGGGCTGGCCCAAGGACTGTTAGAGGACTCAATCACCCCTAAGGCAAACATCTTGGAGACCTCCTCCTTAATGTAAGCTCTGACCCTGTCAGTCACTCTGTAAGCCTTGTGCTTCACAGGAGGACTGTCCCCAGTGTCCACATCATGGACGCACCACTCAGTGACACTAGGAACCAGGGAGAACAAATCAGGGAATTGCCCCAGCAGTTGGCGACAATCTTGCTGCTGTTCAGGGGTCAGTGTGGCAGAGAGGCCAACACCATCCACTGACCCATCTTGCTCTGCTGCAGACAGGAGGTCAGGAAGAGGCTCAGTCTCCTCCTCCATTCCATCATCTGTCGCTAGGAGCATGCCCACCTCGGACCTTTCTAAGTTGGGCTTCAGGCGGTTAACATGCAGGACCCGCAAAGGGTTCCTGGGAGACCGCAAGTTCACCAGATAGGTGACATCACTCTTGCGCTCCACCACCTCAAATGGACCGGTCCACCTGTCCTGGAGCGCACAGGGCTCCACAGGGGCCATGACCCAAACTTTCTGTCCAGGCTGAAGCTCAATCAGAGTGGCATTCTGATCGTACCACCGCTTCATCTCTTCCTGGCTGGCTTCCAGGTTCGCCTGAGCGAGTTCTCTGAAACGCCGAGTCTGGTTCCTGAAGGCCAGCATGTAGCTATATACATCCTGGGGAGGTTTCCTGGGAGATTGCTCCCAGCCTTCCTTGACCAGACTAAAGGTCCTCTTACCGGGTGACCATACAGCAGCTCAAAGGGGCTGAACCCTAAGGACTTCTGAGGCACCTCACGGTAAGCAAACAACAGGCATGGCAAGAGGACGTCCCACTTACGCCTCATAGGTTCCTCAAGACCCATAATCATGCCCTTAAGGGTCCAGTTGAATCTCTCAACCAGCCCATTACCTTGGGGGTGGTAAGGAGTGGTGAACTTATAGGTAACACCACACTCCTTCCACAGGGACTTCATATAGTTAGATATGAAGTTGGTACCACGGTCTGACACCACCTCTCGGGGGAACCCCACACAGGAAAAAAACCCCATCAGTGCACGTCCCACCACGGGGGCCGTCACGGTCCTGAGAGGGATGGCTTCCGGGTACCGGGTAGCATGGTCCACCAAGACCAGGATAAACCTGTTGCCCATGGCTGTCTTGTGGTCCAGTGGCCCCACAATGTCAATGCCCACCCGTTCAAAGGGGGTACTGACTACAGGGAAAGGTTGGAGAGGAGCCTTGTGCTTCCTTCCACTTTTCCCACTTGCCTCGCAAGTTTGGCAGGTCCTACAATGAGTATCTGAACTCTTGCGCATCTGGGGCCAATGAAAATGGGAAACAAGCCTTTCAAAGGTCTTGTTCTGCCCCAGATGTCCAGCTAAAGGAACGTCATGAGCCAAACCCAGTAGGAAGGCTCTGAAGCGCTGGGGTACCACCAGCACATGGGCTGACCCAGGCTCAGCAACCTTAGGCTCGCTATACAGGAGGTCGTTCTCCCAGTAGATCCAATGTGATCCAGACTGATCACCTGCTGCCTGGTTTGTGGCCTGTTGCCTCAAACCCTCAGAGAAGGGCACTTCCTTTGCTCCTCACAAAATTCCTCCCTGGAGGGACCTCCTTCTTGCTTCCAATGGGTCAGCTCAGGCAGGTCTCCCAGTTCAGCAACTTGTTCCCCTGTAGGTTCCAGGGCATCCCCCTCAAGGTCTGCCTCCTCCTGGACCGTGGGAACTATGGGGGCTGGTTTCCCGCGCCCCTACCTCTTCTCTTTAAGGCAGGGGTCTGGGCCATATTCTCAGGCTCCAGAACCTCTTGATCACCCTTACTGGCCGCCATGGACCGAGTGGTTACACACGCCCACTCAGGCAGACCCAACATCTCTAAATGAGACCTTCTCTCTACCTTAGCCCAAGGGAGTCCTCTAAATCATTGCCCAACAGACAATCAACAGGCATGGCTGGCCTCACAGCAACTTGGAGAGTACCTGAGACCCCCCACTCAAAGGGAACTTGCGCCACCTCACACTGGCTCTGTGAGTTGTCTGCAGCAACAACAGGGAAGAATGCATGGGGGACAACCTGCTCTTTGGACACCAACCGACAACTGACAGCTGTCACACTTGCACCGGTGTCTCTTAGAGCTTCCACCCTATGGCCATTGATGGTCACCCACTGCCTGTACTTTTTAGTGTTATCAGGCAGCTGAGTTTTAAGGACCATCTCAAAGTCTCCTAATGAGACAAGAGACATCTCTGCGGGATCCCACCCACCTTGGGCACCCATCTCCTCCCCCCAAGGCTACACTGGCAATCTGACGGGGGTGGTGCATGGGGTGGTGCTTGGGATCTCTCATGGGACATTGAGGATCATACCAACGGTGGCCCAATTGACCACACGTAAAACATTTACAGGGGCCCCTCTGAACAGGTTTACCTGTCGGGGCCTCTTGCTTCTTCTCAGGGGAGGCTGGGAACCCTTCCCTTGGTTCCCTTGGGAATTACTTTGGGGCCCTTTTTGGAACTCCCTCTGTTTACCCTTGTCCCCCACTCTTCTGCTGGGGACCCTGCCCACCTTTGGCGGAGTCTCCCACATGACCCTTGTGGACCCGGGTGCTCACCCAGCGGTCCGCCTCCTCAGCAAGTTTCCTAGGGTTAGTTAACTTGCTATCAATAAGGATGCTGGCGTAGCTCTGGAAAACAGTTAGCAGACAAGTGCTCCCATGCAAACAAATCATAGAGAGCTTCAAAAGTATCTACTTTGCTACCCTTCACCCAACCATCCATAGCTCTGCAAAAGAAAGACTGATACTCCACCCAGGTAGTTGCCTCCAGTTTCTTACAATTTCTGAACCTCTGTCTGTAGAGTTCTGGGGTCAAACCATACCTTGTCATAAGGGCTTCCTTCATATGGGCATAAGACATCCTATTCTCACTGGGCAGGTTTAACAAGGTATCCCTCCCATCACTCACAAAGCGGCCCCACAACCCTGCTCCCCAATCCTTCTCAGGGACCCGGTGGGCCAACATTGCTATTTCATAGGCTGCAAACCACTGCCCAATATCTTCCTGTCTGTGAAACTCTTTGATGACATCTTTGGGAATATAAACTTTACCTTCTGCAGGCACAGATGGTGTGCTGCTACCAGAGATGTTGATTCCTAAGCCCTGCGCTTTCAGCTCCAACTCCCTCAACATTCTCTCATGTTCCAACCTCATTCTCTCTCTTTCCAAGGCCACCCTGCTATTTTCTAGGTCCCTCTGACCCTCCATTTTGAGCCTTGCCATCTCCAGCTTGTGCACCCTATTTCTCTCCCTGTCTTCCAACTCTCTGGGGGACAGGTCTTTGGAAGAGATGCTACTGCCAGGTGGGGACGGTACCCCTCCCCTGGCTGTAAACTCTGGCCTATCCAGTTGCCCATCTGCATCCCCAGCTGGCTCTACCACCAACTCAGGGTCATTTCTTGCTTCTACCCAGGCCCTCAGTGCCTTCTGGTAGTCATCCTTTTTAGAAATGCCTGGTGTAGCAACTTTCAATTTCTTGCAGAGATGCTTGAGCTGTTTCAAAGTGTAGCTTTCTAACCTCTCCTCCTCAAAATCTAGATCCATAGATGCAACAGATGCTGGTGGACTCATGGCAATAAGAATTGGCAGTTCTCAGAAAAATAACAGTCCAAGGAAAAAAAAATTCTACCAAAAAGTATGTGGTCGCGTTTGGTCTGCACTCACTAGTAGTGTACACCAATCACTGTATATGAGTCACAAATGCAGGTCCAAGTCCTCACCGCTGACCACCAATGTTAGAACTGGGGGTCTCTAGTTGGCAATGGTATACATCTTTGTCCAAATAGGGACCCTTGCTTCTAAGTCAGGGAAAGGGGATTACACACCTGGATAACCCCTGCTCACCCCCTTGGTAGCTTGGCACGAGCAGGCAGGCTTATCTAAGAGGCAGTGTGTTAAGCATTTGTGAACACATACAGTAATACAGTGAAAACACTACAGATGGACACCACACAGGTTCTATAAAAATAAGTATTCTTTATATAGATTTATCACAAGACCACAAACGACAAAAATCCACAATACTGTAATCAATAATACTTCAAGATGGTAGAAATGGTTTAAAAATAGGTTATTCACTTAAAAGCAGTCTTTAGCAACAAATAACCCCAACTGGAGTTATCACGACGTCGAGGTCAAAGAAATCCCAAAGTACGGCGCCGACCGAGGTGCGCGGCGTCGGGCCCGGAGTCGAAACAGACCTACGAAGAACAGTACCTTGGAAAAGCGAAAACAAAGAAGCTCACGGCGTCGGGGAGGTGCGGCGTCGTTGGCGCGTTGCGGCGTCGGTTCCTTGCTTCGGAGGAGATGATGCGTCGGGACCTGGATGCTTGCGCAGGCAGGGGAGGCGTCGGTTCCGGACCGGAGAGGAGGTGACATCACAATGGCGCCGAGGCCACGGTTGCGTACGATGTCACGATGTCGATAGATTCTTGACCACCCATGTCGACGATCGGCTCCGCGATGATGTCTGCTTCGGAGTCGATGCGGCACAGCAGCAGGCGTCGGGCCGGCGTCGTAAGTCGGAGCAGCGCTCACGGCTATAGCAGGCTTACGATGTCGCTCGCTGGCGTCGATGTGGCACGGCGGTCGGCGTCGAGTCTTCGTTGCAAGTCGGAGCAGCGCTCACGGCTCGATGCAGGAGACGGCGTCGCTCGCCGGCGTCGGGGTTGCAATTTCCTTCTGTAGCACCAGAACAGCAAGTTCCAGATGCAGGCAAACAGAAGGGGTGAAGTCTGGTATCCCTGAGACTTCGGTCAGGAGGCAAGCTCAAATCAAGCCCTTGGAGTAATATTCTGCAAGATGATTAAAGTTCTTTAAAAGTTCCTTCTCCTTTCCTTGGCAATGAAGAAACCACTGCAGGCCAACCCAGCAAACAGCACACTTGGCAGAGGGGCAGTCCAACTCCTGCAGCTTCCTTGGTTCTTCTCCTTGGCAAAGGGTCGTCTTGTTGTTCCAGAAGTGATCTGATTTCCTAGGGGTCTGGGTCCCCTTTTATACACCTTTTCTCTTTGTTCTCTGAAGGCAGGGAGGCCTTTGCCTAGTCCAAAACCAGTTCTGGTCAGTCCTGGAGCACTTTGTTTACAGGACTCCTTCTTTCCTTTCAGAATGTGGGGCAGGGTGCTCAGTCGCCCAGCAGGAGGCGGAGCCAGCATTGTGAAAGGCAGGCACAGCTCTATTCAGACCCAGGTGCTTACTCCTCCCACCACTTGGATGCAGATCTCTCTATTCAGTCCTGTGCTGACTCACCCTGTCTCCTGGAGCCACCCCCAGCCCCTGTCACTCACAAAGCCAGACACACAATACACAACCTAGCAGAGGCAGGTTTGGAAGGTTAGGAAGAAAATACACACATTCTAAAAGTGGGATTTTCAAACACAGAATGTTAAAATCAACTTCACTAAAAGATGTATTTTATCCTTCTGAGTTCAGGCATACTAAATTCGTTTTTCTACCATGTTCCCTGGGTCAGTTAGGATTATAAGATGTAATAATCAAACTGCCCATTCTGGCCTATGGGGAACAGGTAGCCTTGCAATAGTGAAAGAAATGGCTGTAATTCACTATTAGGACATGCCACACACACCAGGGCACGTCCTACCATATACTTACAATGCACCCTGCCCTTGGGCCTACCTTAGGGGTGTCTGATATGAAGATAAGGGAAGGTTTAGGGACTGGCAAGTGGGTGCACTTGCCAAGTCGACATGGCAGTCACAGACTGCCCACAGGCTCTGCAATGGCAGGCCTGAGACACACTTTACAAGCTGCTTCTGTGGGTGGCACAACCAGTGCTGCAAGCCCACCAGCAGTATTTGATTTACAGGCCCTGGGCACACATGGTGCACTATACTAGGGTCTGACAAGTAAATCAAATAACCCAATCATGGAGTCACTAATAAATACATCAATTTAACATAGGGAGCACTTGCACTGTGGCACTGAATAGCAGTGGCACAGTGCCCAAAGCATAAAACCAGCAAAAACATATCAAAACAGAGGAGGCAATCAGTAAAAAATAGAAGGGAGACTCACGCCAATGATACCAGGTCTAACATTTATGCTAAAAGGACTTGCCCTTGGAAAAATGCCTTTAGATCGAATAATCCTATTTTAATGAGCAAGGTCTATGGCAAGATTAAAAATGATGAGATGTATCTCAGGATACTATGGTCCTTAACTTCTATAGACCGACATGTTTCAGCCGTTCTTTTGCCCGTGAAGGGTCAGGCGGCTTTCCTCAGGACCTTAATTGGTATCTTTACCCTGCGTCCGAAAGGTTTTTTAACCTAACTTTATGCTCATGGTTTTTAATCTTGCCATAGACCTCGCTCACTAAAATAGGATTATAGGATCTATAGGCATTTTTAGCACACTTAATTCCCTGCATATACTTCCTAAGAGCTCTGCTTACAAATGCGTAGAGTCCGCCCAGTCACATTAGCCGATCTGAGTGTCGGTCCAATGATGAAGCAAGCCACAGGTGGCACCTGTGGGTATGGACCCAAAACATATATAAAAGTATATATCCAAGAAATGTGGTGGGGGCACTAATTTACCTGGGTTCCAATCTGCACACTCACTTGTGATATTAGAACCATCTACACACATCACGATACAATAGGTGGTATAGAGGACCAATTGGGCGCACCCTCCCTTTTGTGAGTTAGTCTCTTGAAACTATGCAATTAGAGAAAGATGTAATGTGGGACTTTGTGGGTGAGTTGGCTGTCAATTAATGGTTTTCATTGAGCCGCTGACTTATGTGTCTGGGAACCCTAAATTCCCACCACTCCTATCGGCGGAACAAGATCCATCGGAGGACCATCACCTGTGGGTTAGATAGACTGAGAATGCATCAGAAGAAGATGAAATAGAGTTTACTCTACTCGAATGAGGGCCCCGTGCGGTTGGAGTAGTGGTAGACTGAGAGCGCACGCTTCTACCCACCAACAGGAGTGTGTTGACTCCTCAACACTGATCGTTTCGGGGTTGGAATGGTATTCTATTATCACCAATGTATTCCTCCATTCATAATTCACACCTTAGCAAAGGGGTAACCAAACATGGTGAAGATGACAGTTGAGGCTTTAGGGGCTCTCTACTAGATCTACCATTGACTGCGCAAATGAAATCCTGGGTCTCTTCCATGCTACTCATTGCTTTATCTAAAATAAGTCCTGTAACTATGATTGCCTCAATCGCCTCACTTTTTTTCCCTTTAAAGTGCTTTCCTACAAAGTCTTTTATAGACTTTACTAGCGGGGAGGATTGCATTTGGGTTTATTGGGCTACAGCCGTCATGCTACTTTCCATCCCATCTTGTTACCAACAACTTACACCCACCTCCTAGTATCTAACTTTCTATTTTTATTGATGTAGCTTTGAATCATCCAAACAAAGTCTCATTGTGATGTTTATTAATTACACTTGCTGTTAGTTCTTTCTTACTATGGTGTTGAGCAGCAGGTGTCACATGCTTAATTGCTTTGCTCTCCCTCCGGGCATTATTACTGAGGGTCTGGATGCTCCTCCCACACCACCAAACCTTTTTGTTGTCTTATTCTGCCACCACCCAGAGCCCTTCAAAATCTTGTGTTATTTTGCCATCATCCTTAATTTAATAATTGCTGCTTGTACTTGTATATGCAACTCGTCGTCACACAATGTTAGTCACTAGCAATTGTTCCATGACTCCAAGACTCCTCAAATGCTTCTATCTACTAATATGTTAAGGTTCTCTAGACAGTTCTAGACTCTAATTTCCTGATGTCAATATAATAGTCTGCTTAGGTATTTGGTGAGGCCCAGCACTGTAGAAAACACAATCCCAGATGAACTGCAGATTCTCAACCACTCTCGGACGTGCGCTCTCCCCAAGATGGCAGGAAGACAGAGTGGTGTCGACCTCGAACCCCTGTTCCACTTCTATAGCTCTCCCCAGTGCCTTAATGCCCAATATCACTGTGTATTAAACACCCCTACTGTCGCTGAACTTCACTGGGACCCACTGGCGTCTCCTCCGCTATGGCGTAGGAGAGTCACCTCTCCCCAAAAACATCAGGAAAGGAAAACTAAAATGATAAAAAACACATTTTATTATTGTTTTATTTTTCCTTTCCTGCCTAGTCTTGGGGGCAAGGCCAGGGGGATGGCAGGAGGAAGGGTAGTGCACTGCCTTCAGTGCGCCTGACTGTTTGAGGCCAAACCGTCATGCACATTGAAGCTCTCTCCAACCCAGCTGCGTTGCTGGATTGGCGAGAGCAGGCCCAGGCTCCCAGTCTGTCTGGGAGCGCAAATCGAGGGTGCTCAGGCCAATCCTGAAGCTGCTCTCATGCATGAGAGCAGCTTCAGTATTGTCTGCAGGGCAATCTGGGAGCCTGTGTCTGTGAGAAGAGGAGCAGAAGAGCACGACGAGGCCGGCTGCCAGTACGTTTTAAAAAAAAAAAAACTTTTGCCGTCCCGCTACCCTTATTCCCACCTCCCACCCTGCCCGCCCACCCCGCCACTCGTCCACAACACCAGCCACTACTGCTGGGACCATTGATTTTCGGTTTCAAGGACTTGCGTGCACAGTCTGGATCACAGAGCTCGCTCTTATCTCTCCATTATCCACATGCCTCTGGCTACATACCTCCTCAAACGCTAGCTGAACTGCTAGCTGTTTAAGGGCACTGGTACCGGTGAAAGAACTAAGTGGATAAAGATTCCAACAAACGTCAACATTCAGAGCAGGAGCTCAAACAGGAAACAGAGCTGTGGGCAGGCAGAAGCATGGTATGCATGACAGCATGGCAATGTTTTTTCAGGCATCCAATCAAAGTGGTCCAAAACCATCGGAATTTTTATATAGTTTTGTATTTGCATACTTATATTTAGTGAGAGACAGGAACATGTTTATAAACTCCGGTAGTTAATATTCTTATAATACATGCAAGCCTGTAATTCTTGAATAAAAGTCAGTCTCTAATATCCTCATTACAGACAACTTGTGCAGGGTCGGATGGGCCTTTCTTTCCACTGGGCCTTTCCCCAGTGGGCTGGAGACCTTGGAGGTTAGTTTTGAAAGCTCAGGGCCACTCCTAGTGCCTCTTTCACTTTCCCCTGCTCCCTGAAGTAATTTGTTCCCCAACTTACAATGCGCCAGGGGGGGGCGCGTTCGCTGAGTGCTGCAGGGAGGGGGCGGGTCCTCCGGCGCGAAGCCGGCTTTTTTTTTTACAAGGGGGGCTGTGTGGCCCCCCTTCTTTTACATTATTTGGGCCCTGGGGACCCCATCCTCCAGGGCCTGCCCTTTTTTAAACATTTTTTTTCTTTAAAAACAGGAAGGGGGCCGCGCAGCCCCCCTCCCGAGGCCATTTTCGGCCCCGGGGACCCCATTCCCCAGGGCATGGCCACATATTTTTTTTTTTTATAAATATTTTCTTTAAGGAGGGGGGCTGCGTGGCCCCCCTCCTGAGGCCTCTATTGGCCCCGGGGACCCCATCCCCCGGGGCTGTGCCTCTTATTTATTTTTTCTCAATTTAATTTTATTGAGGGAGAGGGGCCGCGTGGCCCCCCTCCTGGGCCACTTCTGGCCCCGGGGACCCCATCCCCCGGGGCCGGCCCTTTCCATTGGGGACCGTGGGGGGAGCCCCAATGCCCCCATGGTCCCGCCGACTCCCCGCCTCCTGCGGGAGCCGGCATTGCTTTTGAGCAAGGGGAGCTGCTGACATGGAGCTCCCCTTACATACAGAGTGCCCCGGGGAGGTGGTGGTCCCCGGGGCGTGTGGGGGGCTCTTGCCCCACCCCACACAGTTTAAAAAAAATAAAAAATAACACAGCCCCGGGGAGGTGGCGGTCCCCGGGGCAGCTTGGGGGGGTGGGACCCCCCACGCATTATTTTTTTAAAAAGCCCCGGGTAGGTGGCGTTCCCCGGGGCTGCTGGGGGGCTGCGTGCTGCGTGCCCCCCGCACATAATCAGCATAGCCGGGGAGGTGGCGGTCCCCGGGGCTGCAAGGGTCCCCCCGTGGGCCCCCGCTATCATTTTTTTGGCAATGACCCCGGGACCTGGCCCACCCGGGGGCCTCATTTTTTTTTATTTTTGGGCGGGATTCGCGACCCCAACGCGAATTCCGCTGTTTTTAAAAAAAAAATGCTTTTTTGGGCCCTGGGGGTCCTTGTGGGACCCCCTGAGCAGGCCTAGGGGGTCAGGGTGTTTCTACCCTGCCCCCTTTTCTTCATTTTTCACTTTGTTTCACTGTTTTCTTGTGACTCGGTTCTACCGAGTCACAAGATGGCTGCCAACCCTTCCTGGTTTGGAGAGTTGGCAGCCAATCAGAGTGAAGCTCGTGCCCGGGAGGGTTCGCGAACCCTCCTCGGTGCTCAGATATCGAAACTTTTTCTTTTTCTAATTTCTCAGGAACTACTGAATGGATTTACACCATTTTTAAAAAAGGGCTCTTTCTGAACCAAGACCTACTTTTTTGCCAAATTTGGTGTAATTCCCTTCAGCAGTTCGGGCTGTAGCTTTGTCTAAAGTTTCCTATGGAAATTAACATGGGGAAAACGCGTTTTGGGACCCCCCTTTTTTCTCGGCCCCCGCTTGACGAATCACCCCGAAACTTTCAAAACAGGAGCTGACCGGAGCGGGCCACTAGTTTTGAAAATTTCGTGAAGATTCGTCAACCGGCGCCAAAGTTATTGGCAAAAGAAAAAACGCTTTTTGAATAGAAACGAGGTCCTAACTATAACTACCTACTGGCGACCGCCAGTAGGTAATATATACATTTATATATATATGCAAATGTGCAGAGTATCATCTGCCATTTATTACCATTGCTGAGTGTTCCCTCCCTCGAAGAAGGCAATGAATAGCATATTATACTCTGCACATCTGCATAAATGGTGTATGCCATGGCATTTTTTCATGTGTGCTTGGTTTGGCAAAATGTATTCAGCCAAAACCAGGGTAGAAAGGATTAGATTTGTGCATAATACAGGCTACTGGAGAATGATAGAAAATGCAGACACACATCACAGACTGCAGAATTACAGCACAGACTGCTGAATCACAGGAGGATGACACTCCAGGAGAATATGAAAGACTACAGGAGCAAAACACTTGTTGCTGGGGCACAGAGTCCAGAGGCTTTACGTCAGGAATATTTACCAGTGGCTGAGATTAATTCAGGTAGGCCATCCATCACATTTTTGTTTTGTTCAGTGTCACAGGTGTAAGAAATCGGGTTGATGATTGAGAGGGGTGGAAGCTCGACTCAGGCAACCACCATAATCTTTGTCAGGGTGAACCACTAAAGTTGTGAAATTAACCCTTTCGCTGCTAGGCCTTTCCCTCCCCTGTGCTAAGCCTTTTTTTTGGCTATTTGGGGTAGTTTGCGCTTAGGCCCCTGTAACTTTTTGACCACATAAGGTATCCATGCCAAATTTTCATCCTTTTCTTCCACATCATGGGGATTCTAAAAGTACCCAGGGTTTGTGGATTGCCCTGGAGGGGACCCAGATATTAGCCGAAATTCAGCTACATTTTTTTGTAATTTTTTTTTAAATGGGAAAAAAGTGTTGCAAATGAAAGCAACTGGTTTTTTCCCTGCAAATGATATCAACAAAGGGTTTGTGTGGCTGAAATCACCATTTTCCCAGCTTTCAGAGACTGACAGACTTTTGTCAGAAAACCAACATTTTGTACACAGTTTTGGCATTTTACTGGGACATAGCCTATTTTTGCTATTTTTTGTGCTTTCAACCTTCTTCCAGTTAATGGTAGAAATGGGTATGAAAGCAATAATGGATCCTGGAAAGCTATACATTTCGGAAAAGTAGACAACATTCTGAATTCAGCAAGGGGTCATTTGTGTAGATCCTTCAAGGTTTCTTTATAGAAACTAACAGTTGAAAATAGGAAAAATTGAAAATGAGTTGAAAAAAACAGCCATTTGTGCAAACGTTTTCACCTGTAACTTCTTCTAATTATGACAGATGTTTGAAAGCAATATACCATTACATTTGCTGGCCCTTTCTGGTTGTGAGGATATATAGTACTTGTAGGTTCACCAAGAACCCGACGAACCTAGAGCCAATAACTGAGCAGTGCCTTGCAATGTTTTTTTTTTATGTACCGGGTTTATAGCAATTCATTTGGGAAAATATATACAGTGAAAAATCGGGATGAAAGACACCTATGTATTTATGAAATTGGAACAAAATATAGAGTTTAGAAACAGTAGCTATTGGCACATTTCCGAAATTGTGAGTACCCATACTAACATGAGAATTATAGGACATTTTTCAAAGTGACTTCTTTTTACACATTGTCTTTCATTTGGAAGGCAGAAATGCATCGAAAGTCAACAGGTAATAACAGTTGCTCTACAATTCTGTGTTAACCTAAGTTTCCCGATAAAAATGGTACCTCACTTGGGTGGGTAGGCCTAGTGCCCGCGACAGGAAACCGCTCAAAACGCAACGTGGACACACTTCATTTTTACAGTGAAAACTGACCCTTTTTTTGCAAAGTGCTTAGCTGTAGATTTTGAACCCTAGCTCTACCAGCACCTAGGGAAACCTAGCAGACCTATATATTTTTGAAAACTGGACACCCAGGGAAATCCAGGATGGGGTGACTTGTCTGTCTTTCACCAGGTTCTGTTACCCAGAATCCCTTGCAAACCTCAAACTTTGTAAAAAAAAAACACATTTTCCTCACATTTCTGTGGTGGAAAGTTCTGGAATCTGCGTGGATCCACAAAATTCCACCCACCCCACATTCCCCAAAGTCTTCCGAGAAAAATGATACCTCACTTGTGTGGGTAGGTCTAGTGCCTGCGACAGGAAATGGCCCAAAAAGCAACGTGGACACACCACATTTTCACAGTGAAAACTGACCCTTTTTTTGCAAAGTGCCTAGCTGTAGATTTTGAACCCTAGCTCTGCCGGCACCTAGGAAAACCTAGCAAACCTATACATTTTTCAAAACTAGACACCCAGGGGAATCCAGGATGGGGTGACTTGTCTGGCTCTGTTACCCAGAATCCCTTGCAAACCTCAAACTTTGTAAAAAAAAACACATTTTCCTCACATTTCTGTGGTGGAAAATTCTGGAATCTGCGTGGATCCACAAAAGTTCACCCACCCCACATTCCCCAAAGTCTTCCGAGAAAAATGGTACCTCAGTTGTGTGGGTAGGCCTAGTGCCCGCGACAGGAAACGGCCCAAAACGCAACGTGGACGCACCACATTTTCACAGTTAAAACTGACCCTTTTTTTTGCAAAGTGCCTAGCTGTAGATTTTGAACACAAGCTCTGCCGGCACCTAGGGAAACCTAGCAAACCTATATATTTTTGAAAACTAAACACCCAGGGCAATCCAGTATGGGGTGACTTGTTTGGCTCTCACCAGGTTCTGTTACCCAGAATCCCTCGCAAACCTCAAACTTTGTAAAACAAAACACATTAGCCTCACATTATTGTGGTGGAAAGTTCTGGAATCTGCGTGGATCCACAAATTTCCTACCACCCAGCGTTCCCCCAGGTCTCCCGATAAAAATGGTACCTCACTCGCGTGGGTGAGTCAAGTACCCGCGACAGGCAAGGGCCCAAAATGTATTGAGGAGACATCAAAATGACCTATCACAAAACAGCCTGGTTTTGCAAGGGGGGTCACCTGGGTATTTGGCCCCACAGCCTTCCGAGTAAAATGATACCTCACTTGTGTGGGTGTCCAATGCAGAATTGGCTAAAAACGTATTTTAAAAAAATGTAGGGCTTAGAATTCTCTGTGCTATACCCTTAATCCCTATGTTTTTGGCTCTTCCCAGTCACAGGCCCTTACCCCACCCACACAAGTGAGGTATCATTTTACTCGGGAGACTGAGGGCGACGCTGTGGGGTAGGACATGTGTGCCGGCACGGTGATTCCACACAAAAATATGGGGAAAATGTGGTTTTTTCAGCTAAATTTGAGGTTTGCAGGGGATTCTGGGTAGGAAAACATTGGGGGATCCACGCAAGCCATACCTCGCTGGATTCCCCCGGGTTTCTAGTTTTCAGAAATGTGCAGGTTTGGTAGTTTCCCCAGAACGGCTGCCGAGCCCGGGGCCAAAAACCCAGGTGACCCCCCTTGCAAAACCAGGTTGTTTTCTGATAGGTAATTTTGATGTCTCCTCAATACGTTTTGGGCCCTTGCCTGTCACGTGTACTTGACCCACCCACGCGAGTGAGGTACCATTTTTATTGGGAGACCTGGGGGAACGCTGGGTAGTAGGAAATTTGCGGATCCATGCAGATTCCAGAACTTTCCCACACAGAAATTCGAGAAAAATTTGATTTTATTCAGCTAAATTTGAGGTTTGCAGGGGATTCTGGGAAGGAAAACGTTGGGGGATCCATGCAAGCCATACCTCGCTGGACTCCCCCGGGTGTCTAGTTTTCAGAAATGTGCGGGTTTGGTAGTTTCCCAAGAACGGCTGCCGAGCCCGGGGCCAAAAACCCAGGTGACCCCCCTTGCAAAACCAGGTTGTTTTCTGATAGGTAATTTTGATGTCTCCTCAATACGTTTTGGGCCCTTGCCTGTCACGTGTACTTGACCCACCCACGCGAGTGAGGTACCATTTTTATTGGGAGACCTGGGGGAACGCTGGGTAGTAGGAAATTTGCGGATCCATGCAGATTCCAGAACTTTCCCACACAGAAATTCGAGAAAAATTTGATTTTTTCAGCTAAATTTGAGGTTTGCAGGGGATTCTGGGAAGGAAAACGTTGGGGGATCCATGCAAGCCATACCTCGCTGGACTCCCCCGGGTGTCTAGTTTTCAGAAATGTGTGGGTTTGGTAGGTTTCCCAAGATGGCCGCCGAGCCCGGGGCCAAAAACCCAGGTGACCCCCCGTGCAAAACCAGGTTGTTTTGTGATAGGTAATTTTGATGTCTCCTCAATACGTTTTGGGCCCTTCCTGTCGCGGGTACTTGACCCACCCACGTGAGTGAAGTACCATTTTTATTGGGAGACCTGCGGAAACACTGGGTGGTAGGAAATTTGTGTCAGCCCAGTGATCCCACAACTTTCCCACACAGAAATTTGAGAAAAATTTGATTTTTTCAGCTAAAATTGAGGTTTGCAGGGGATTCTGAGTAGGAAAACGATACCTCGCTGGACTCCCCCAGGTGTCTAGTTTTCAGAAATGTGTGGGTTTGGTAGGTCTCCCAAGATGGCCGCTGAGCCCGGGGTCAAAAATCCAGGTGACCACCCTTGCAAAACCAGGTTGTTTTGTGATAGGTAATTTTGATGTCTCCACAACACGTTTTGGGCCCTTGTCTGTCACGGGTACTTGACCCACCCATGCAAGTGAGGTACCATTTTTATCGGGAGACCTGGGGGAATGCTGGGTGGTAGGAAATTTGTGGATCCATGCATATTCCAGAACTTTCCATCATAGAAATGTGAGGAAAATGTGGGGTTTTTTTTACAAAGTTTGAGGCTTGCAAGGGATTCTGGGTAACAAAACCTGGTGAGAGCCAGACAAGTCACCCCATCCTGGATTCCCCTGGGTGTCTAATTTTGAAAAATGTATAGGTTTGCTAGGTTTCCCTAGGTGCCTGCAGAGCTAGGGTTCAAAATCCACAGCTAGGCACTTTGTAAACAAGGGGTCAGTTTTCACTGTAAAAATGTGGTGTCCATGTTGCGTTTTGGGCAGTTTCCTGTTGCGGGCACTAGGCCTACCCACACAAGTGAGGTACCATTTTTATCGGAAGACTTTGGGAAACGCGGTGTGGGTGGCATTTTGTGGATCCATGCAGATTCTAGAACTTTCCATCACAGAAATGTGTGGAAAATGTGGTTTTTTTTTTTTTACAAAGTTTGAGGTTTGCAAGGGATTCTGGGTAACAGAACCTGGTGAGAGCCAGATAAGTCACCCCATTCTGTATTCCCCTGGGTGTCTAGTTTTTTATAGGTTTCCCTAGGTGCCGGCAGAGCTAGGGTTCAAAATCTACAGCTAGGCACTTCGCAAAAAAGGGTCAGTTTTCACTGTAAAAATGTGGTGTGTCCAAGTTGCGTTTTGGGCCGTTTCCTGTCGTGGGCACTAGGCCTATCCATACAAGTGAGGTATTATTTTTATCGGAAGACTTTGGGGAATGCGTGGTGCATGGAATTTTGTGGATCCATGCAGATCCCAGAACTTTCCATCACAGAAATGTAAGGAAAATGTGTTTTTTTACAAAGTTTGAGGTTTGCAAGGGATTCTGGGTAACAGAACCTGGGGAGAGGCACACAAGTCATACCATCCTGGATTCCCCTTGGTGTCTAGTTTTCAAAAATATAGAGGTTTGCTAGGTTTTCCTAGGTGCCGACTGCGCTAGGGCCTAAAATCCACAGGTAGGCACATTGCAACAAAAAAGTCAGTGCCTAGTGGGCTTTCTGCCACCCTGGAGGGGGGATAATCGGGGGGGTTTGCCCCGATATGCCCCCAAGGCGGCTAGAGAGACTGTGGCTATTTTTGTGGGGGGTGGGGGCATTAGTATGCCCATTCTGGGCAGCCCCCACTCCCACGTATAAAAAAGCCTGCATAATCGCTGGCGCCTAGTGGGCTCTCTGCCGCCCCCCCGGGGGGACAGATCAGGGGCTACTGCCCCCATCTGCCTCCTGGGTTAGGCAGAAATACTGTGGCATTTTTTTTGGGGGGTGGGGGCATTGGCATGCCCATTCTGGGCAGCCCCCACCCCATAATTCTGAAAAAAATATTCCCTGATGCCCTGTGAGCTTTCTGCCCCCCCCCCCCCGGGGGGCAGATAAGGAGCTATTGCCCCCATCTGCCTCTCGGGGGCAGCAGAAAGACTGTGGCAATTTTTTTCAGGGTGGGGGCATTGGCATGCCCATTCTGGGCAACCCCCACCCCTACTTATAAAAAAATAATAATAATCCCTGGTGCATAGTGGGCTTTCTGCCCCCCCAGGGGGCAGATCAGGGGCTGCTGCCCCCATCTGCCCCTGGGGTGGACAGAAAGACTGTTGCATTTTTATTCGGGGGTGAGGGCATTGGCCTGCCCATCTTGGGCAGCCCCCACCCCTAAATCAAATTTAAAAAAAATCCCTGGCTTCTAGTGGGCTTTCTGCCCCCACCGGGGGGGCAGATAGGAGATACTGCCCCATCTGCCCCTCGGGGGGCAGAAAGACTGAAAGTTTGCTGAGAGGGTGGGGGTTGGTGCATTGGCATGCCCATTTTGGGCAGCCCTCCACCCCTAAATACAACAGAAATAAAAACCCTGGCATCTAGTGGACTTTCTGCCCCCCAGGGGGGGCAGGAAGACTGTAATTTTGTGGGATGGGGTGGGGGCATAGGCATGGCCATATTAGGCAGCCCCCACCCCTAATTATAATGAGGACAACAAATCCCTGGTATCTAGTGGGCTTTCTACCCCCCCCCGGGGGTGCAGATTGGGGGCTACTGTCCCTATCTGCCCCCCAGGGGGGGCAGAAAGACTGAATTTACCCAATTCCTTATGGGGGGAGCAAAGGCCCTTGCCCAAGGGGCCGCTCCCCCCTCCCTGGTGTCTAGTGGGTGGATCCCCGCTTGGGGATCGCACTCCTGGGGCGATCCCCAAGCAGGGATCCACTATGGAGGGGTACCATTGGAATGGGGAGATTCTCCCCTTTCCAATGATACCTCTCCTGACTTTCTACGTGCTCAGGGGGCTGAGATACCCCCCTGAGCACATAGAAAGTGAAACTGAAATGAGCCTATTGGCTCATTTCAGTTTCAGTTTCTGTGCAATGAGGTCAGCGCGACGTGCGCGCTGATCTTCATTGCACAGAAACAACAGAGACAGCCTCGGGAGCTGGGGAAGCCCTTCCCCAGCTCCCGAGGCTGTCGGGGGAAAAGGAAATCCCTCTGGTGCCTCAACCAGAGGGATTTCCCCTGCCATGTGCAAGGACGGCCGGGAGCCGTCCTGCGCACACGAGCATCGTGGCGCAGGACGGCTCCCGACCGTCCTGCGCATGGAAGGGGTTAACATGTGCTTAACCCTCTGTTAGCTTGAGACAAAGCAGTCAGGCTCAACTGAGAGGCAATGTGTGAGGTATTTCTGCAACACACAAACAGTAATAAAGTGAAAACAATATATGAGAAAAATTCCAAACTAATTTAGAAAAATAGAGTACATTTTAATAAATAAAATGGCAACAAAACGAACAACCAGTAGAAACAGAGATAGTGTTTTTTAAGATTTAGTGAAAATAGTGCCAAGAAGCAGAAAGGTGCCACTCGTGGTTATTTGGTCATGCTGGACCAGGGTAAAGTCATAAGTTCCAGCCAACTGCAATGGAGCATTGATCAGATACAGGCACCAAGTAATCCCTCGGGACCCTGCTTAGATGCTGGGTCCCGAGCGATAGCCAATTATCACAGCCCCCACCCCTATGGAGAAAGGTAAGAATTTGGAAAAATGTTGAGGCAGATCACTTAATAGCTACCCTGCTCTCCATTCCGCCCCCTAGGACGAAAATAGCCAACTTGGACCAGGAAAGCGAAGCCTTACTGATCCATCTACAGCAAGCTATAGATATAGTGGCACCAGAACGGAAAGAAAAAGTCAGAGATAAAGGAAAGGGGGCCCCATGGTTCAATGAACCACTGAGGGGGAAAAAAACAACATCTCCGCCAAGCTGAAAGGCGGTGGCGAAAAAGCTATGAGCCAGCAGAGCTAAATGCCTATAAAGCCCTTTTTTCCGTCTACAAATCAGCCATCCTAGCAAGGAAAGCGGAGTATTATGAGGGAAGGATCGTTCAGGCAGAGAACAAACAGAAAGAGACTTTCGCTATTCTGAAAGAATTGAGTCAAAAAGCCGAGAAGAAATCCACAATCGCATCATTAGATTGTGATGCCTTCCAGGATTTCTTCCTTCAGAAAGTTAAGGATATCATCTCGGAAATTGCTAGAACCCCCACCGATCCCAGCTCCCTCCTTCAGACCTACCCCTCTCCCTGGCTCAGCAGTCAGCTTTCTAATTTCCCTAAAATTGACTCGGTCACCTTAGCATCATTAGCAAATCACACCAAATCAGGGACTCGGGTAGACCCTTGCCCTCCAAGGATCTTTCAAATGGCCCTGCCAGGGCTGGAGAGGCAGATCCTGGAACTACTAAATAATTCTTTGGTTATGGGCTATTTACCGACAAATTTCAAAGAAGCCAGGGTCACCCCCTGTTGAAAAACCTGGTGCAGATATCCTGACTCTAAAGAACTATAGACCCATCTCTCAGCTCCCCTTTCTAGCCAAGATGTTGGAACAGCACGTATTAAAGATACTTTCGAAGTATTTGGAGGACCACCAGCTACTCCAAGCTAGACAGGCGGGCTTCAGAGCTCATCATAGTACAGAGCTAGTGATGTTGGCTGTTCTGGATGAGCTCAGGGTTATGGCCGACGATAAACAGCCGAGTGCCCTGATTTTACTAGATCTGTCAGCGGCATTCGATACGGTCAGCCATAACATACTGCTGAACCGTCTCACCAATCTGGGTATCAGCGGGCAAGCATACCAATGGCTGAAGTCATTTCTATCTGACCGTACTCAGAGAGTTCAGCTGGGTGAGCAGATATCGGATCTGGGCCCTCTGGCATGTGGGGTACCCCAGGGCTCTGCACTATCTCCACTTCTTTTTAATATCTATCTGCAACCCCTTGTGGAGACTCTGACTCACATGGACTGTCAGGTCTTTAATTACTCCGATGATACTCAACTTCTTATCCGGCTTAACAACTCCCGCCAGGCCCAGGAGTCGGCCAAAAAGTTGCTCAGGTTCACTGTGAATTGGATGACGGCCAATTCATTGAAAATAAATCCGGATAAGACCGAATTGCTCGTCATTCCAACAAGTAACAGCCCCTGGTGTGATCTCTTCTGGCCTCCGGAACTAGGTGTAGTCCCGGTACCAGTCCCGGTTGTAAAAAGCCTGGGGCTGAAAATTGACTCTGAACTATCTATGTCTTGCCAGGTCACCATGGTAGTAGGAACCTGTACTGGCTTACTCAGGCAGCTACGGAAACTTGCTCCTCTCTTGTCAACATCTTCACTACAGTCAATTGTTTCTGCCACTGTCATCTCCAGGCTGGATTACGGGAATGCCCTTTACATTGGCCTCCCCCAGAAGCTTATTGGGAGATTGCAGGTGATGCAGAACGATGCGGCCAGGCTTATTTTTAGACTTCCCAGAAAGACACGCGCTACCCCTCTGTTACATAAATTACATTGGCTCCCTATTAAACAGAGAGCGCAGTTCAAGGGTCTATGTATTGCCCACAAGGCAATCTACGGTCAGGCACCCAAGTTTATAAAAGATCGCTTGGAGAAATATGTTCCTGGCTGGACTCTGCGATCTTCTGAGGCCTGCAGGTTGGCTCCCCCCAGGTACATCTCTAAATCTAAAGGGGGTAGAGCGTTCTCTGTTTTTCTCCCGCAGATCTGGAATGATCTGCCGGAGTACTTACGCAGGGAACCGGCTCTGCTCATCTTTAGGAAGCGTTTAAAAACTTTCCTATTTAGAGAGGCGTTAACAACCGCATAATCTTCTGCCATCGACGCTGCTATTTTATTTCTGCCCCAGTGACTTGCTCACTCTTCTCTAGAAGCGCTTAGAGACCTGAAGGTGATTTGCGCTATATAAAAGTCATATAACATAACATAACAAGAGTCACCTTCTCAAGTCTGGAGCAGGGTTTCATTTGCATTGAAGGGGGTGCTGAGGTAGAGGCTTTTGGCGTGGAAAGTAGGCCTAGCGTCGTGGACGGTCATTGCTGTAGCACAAAGAGGCAGTCATCACTAGAGATTCGCAGTGATTAATAGGCACAGACAGTCACTGTCAGCACAAAGTTCAGGTCTCGCACTGCCCATTTTCAGTGACAGTCACTGTCAGTGCTGAGAGCAGGTCTCCCTGGAGCTTCACATTGGTGGTCATCGCAGAAGGACAAGTTTTGGCACAGACGGGCGCAGTCGCAAAGAGCCCAAACTGAAAGAATCTTAACTTTTTCTTCAGGCGGAGCTCTTACTAATGCCAGTTAAGGGTCCAGAAGCTGGGGCACCTCTTGGGGATCATGAGTCACTCCAGCGGAGGCCAGTAGTAGGTCCAGGCAGGTCCAGTTGGTGCTTGGCAATTGCAGGGAGGCCTCTTGTTGTGTCCCTGTAGGTCACAGAGGAGGTCAGTCAACTGACCCTTGAAGTCACTCTGGGTAGCCTGGGATCAAGGCAAGCAGGTCCAATCTTCCTACTTCAGACAGCAAGGAGTCATTCTGGCAGCAGTGTTGTCCCTCTGGCAAATGGCCAGTCCTTCTGAATCTTCCACAGGTCCATGAGTGTTCTGACGAGCTATTCTGAAGGTCCCACTTTTATACATGGTGCCAGCCTTTGTGTGGGGACCATTCCCTGACTTACCACCAAAATTGGTTCCGGTCAGTTCTTCCCCATCCCCTTGTTCTGGTGCAAAACTGTGTAGGGTGACAAAAGGCAGGGCTGGCCTGTTGTCCGGTTCCTTTGTGTGTGCTGCAGGCAGGACCTTTTGAAATGTAATCAGGGCAGGGTATAGCTCATCCCCAGCCATCCTATCACAAAGACCCTCTCCCCTCACATCAAGGCTTCCTTTTTTCTCACTGTCTGAAAGCACTGCACAAGCCCCAATAGCAGAACCATTCACAGTCATGTGACCCAGGACACTGGCAGAATAGCACAGTTGGTTGGGACAGGAAAGTACAAACTCTCTAAAAGTGGCATTTTTATAAATTGTAACCCAATATTCGATTTTGCCATTAAAGAGGATTTTAAATTACAATTAATTGGAGTGTAAGCAGCATACCTCTATATGCTCCCAATCTGAACTTAACACATATTAAATGTAATCAGGCATCCCAGTGTTAGTCTGTGGGAAAATTAAAACTGACAGTGAAAAAATGACTTTAGGAGTTTTTCACTGTCAGAAAATGTAAAACTTAGGCACACATGTCCTGCATTTTAAATGCCATGGACCCTGCCCTGGGGTGGGGTTAGGGCCAGCCTTAGCGGTGACTTATAGGTATTAAAAAGGAAGCTTTATGCCTACCAAAAGGTTTATTTTGCCAGGTCGAAATGGCAATTTGAAATTGCACTACAGGCTGCAGTGGCAGGCCTGAGACATGTTTTGCAGTGCTACTTCAGTGGGTATAGTAAGAGCTACAGGAGTAACCCACGTGGGACCAGGGTATACTTTATATCAATTGACTATGTCCCATGGGGATTCACTAAAAGAACAACTGCATACAATATATCAGATTCGAATCATATCAAGACAAGATAATATGACCACATGAATGAAAATCAAACTGTATTGATTCAACCTGAATATACAAAATAAGACAGCATCAAATATACAGTATGAAAGTGCTCAATGAGGAGCAGAGTGAACACATGATGCTCGTGATAAATATGCTAAACGGTGCAAAGTTAAACACAAATAAGGAAAAAACAACGGCGAAAAGAAATACTTCCAAGAATATTGTACATGAATCATATCAGTCCATTGTTAAAATATCATGGCACAATAGTAATCCATTTCCCTGCCGGTACATGTCGACCATTCTTAAATTAAAGACATCATCAGGACAAAAAAAGCACTACAAATGTGATTACTGTCTGATAAACAAATGAACAATCTTTCAGTAATGGTAAAGCCCAAAGTATATTAAGCTACAGATTTATGTGCTCACATCAGAAATACCTGTGATAGTTCCAGGAAATCTGCAAAACGGAATGAAAAGGAGAGAGTCAACAAATTATCCTGATACAGGATTAAGGTCTAAAGTTGTTATTGATACCCAACACCACACTGTGACAAAGTAAATTAAAAAGAATTTACACTCACAATTGGTCTCTCATGTGTATATTCCACCTAAAAAGGTAGAGGAGAGACAGGTCGGAGCAAAAATGTAATAAGGGATGCAAAAGCCCGAAAAAGAGACAAAAAGGGGTAAATTGGGTCTCGGAGTCTTACAAACCACAAAGCTCTAATAATTCAATGCACTCGGGCATCCATTGTGGCAATCAATCAGCCAAAAAGCCTCTTCAAAGAAACAGTCTGCGGAAAGATCAGAACTGATTATAGAGGGGCAGAGCGTTCTGTGTACCTTAACAGACTTAAAAAATTAGGGTCCTACCTGTAGGGAAGGATTTCCTCTGACAGAGAAGAGAACACCAGCATTGAAGACTCTCACAAGTGAGAGGGTGTTTTTATTAAACTTACAAAAATAAAACATGTATGCAGAAATAATGTGCAGTTTATATTGAACTGACACAACTTTTAAATGTGCAAAAAAAAATGCTAGGCAGACATACTTAACAATGTAGACTTAAAACCTGCTTTAAGCAACTTGCTGAAAAAATGGTTTGAATAAAATGTGAAAAACAAAGCTAAAAAATGCTTGAAAGGCTGACTGACCTCAGCTTAACCTTGTCTTTTAGAAGAAAGATTGCTTGAAACTCTGTAAACTGTTTCAGTTAAAGTAATGCTGTAGTCATGAAAAAATATTTCTTGGTGAAAAGAAGCTTCACACAATTTACAGCCAGTGACTGAATTTGACCTCTTCTTTAGTGTTCTTACTAATATGGTGTAGAAAATGCTTTCTTTAGGTATATTTTGGTTTACGTCCTGAGAAAGGGAAAACACAGGTAGTTAAAAATGCATTGGTCATGACCTTTTCTTTTAATATTTTGTGTTTTGAATGAATGAATTTCCTGCCTAATAATGTCTTTTCTTGCAGCTGATGTAATGCTTTCACACTGATTATTGTTTAATAGAGATGCCTTTTGCTTTATTAGAAGGTAAGGAAATGTAGTAAAGTCATGGGAAAGGAACACTCAAACTAGAAATGTCCCATGTGACATTAGATTTATTAACAAAAATTGCAAACGTGGAGATAAGGCCTGCGTGGATTACTGAAGAAGTGTGAGAACTGGAGGGAAGACTTTGCTCCCAGGAGAATACCGAATTCTCATTGGCTGAAGACAAAAGAACAAGGCAACATGCATTGCAACAATGATGTGTAGGCGACTGCGCGCAGCGGGCGCGCCGCTGGCGCCCACGAAGGCGCGCCAAAGGCAAGCCCGTCTGCGCGCGTCCGCGCCCAATCGGGCCCAGGGACCAGGACCCCTGGTCAGGCTGGAGCACAGGGCAGGATCAGATACTCAGGGGAAGAGTTACTCAGGTTGGCTAAACCCATGAATGATGCATGTGCACATAAGCTAAGTGTAGAGAACAAAACACTTATATGCGGGCACTGCAACATAGCCTTAAAGACCAATACCCAAAATAATAAGGACAACAGACTATCACTAGCATTATTAAATTGCAGGTCTTTGGGGAAACATAAGTATGAGATTAACGACTTATTAAGAGAAAGATTACTGGATGCCCTCTTTCTGACAGAAACATGGCTAAATGTTAGCTCCACTCCTGACGTCCTAGATGCTATTCCTAGTGACTATATGATAGTAAGACAGGACCGAGAAAACCAAATAGGAGGCGGTATCGCTGTAATCCACAAAACCAATATTAAATGTACTATTAAACAAACCGATCTAGAGGGCTGTGAGGCGTTCCTATTTTACCGTCCACCAGGCCCAGCCACGCAATTTATGGCAAGTCTGGTAGAGAAAGTAGTGCACCCAGCTCTTCGATACAAGAATTTCCTGGTGCTCGGTGATTTAAACATACACTTCGATAATAAGCAGAATCAGGAAATCTGCGCACTGTGTAAGGATCTACTGACACTAAACCTGGTACAAAAAGTAATGACCCAGACACACCAAAAAGGCCACATCCTAGACCCGATCTTCTCTACTATTGCAGAGTTAGAAGTAGGAACTCCATGGCCAATTCCCTGGACAGGTCACTACCTAGTTCCGTTTACAGCCCCCTCCTACAGGACAAAACCTCAACAGTCAATGAAGAAAATCACTACCAGGAAATGGAACCTTTTTAATTCCGCTTCCTTCACACAGGCACTGATGAAGGAAAATATCACACTAGAGGATGATATAAACCTAGCAAATGATCAACTAGAAGTATGGATTAATAAGACTGTAGATGAGATAGCGCCTTTGAGTACAAGGACTCCTAAGAGACTAAGTCAAACAGCGCCTTGGTTCAATGATGAACTAAGAGTAGCCAAAAAAAAGTGCAAAAAGCTTGAACGAATATGGAGGAAGGAATATTGTAGCAGGGCCAAAGATAACTACAAAAAGGAACTCAAAATATACCATTCACTAATAAAGAAAGCCAGAGGCATATTCTATACGGAAAAAATTGAAGGCGCCAGGAACGCCCCAAAGGAAATGTTCACTATACTGAAAAATCTGAAATCCCCTAAAGATCAAAATGAGCCAGCAGCCAAAACAGAGAGCTGTAACAAAGTGGCGGAATTTTTCGCAGATAAGGTGAAGAAAATCTACGACACCTTTCCAATAGAGGCCAGGCAGGGGCCCAGTATAACCTGTGTTAGTCAAGATAATTTCACAGGTGGAACTCTAGATGAATTTAAAATTCAGGATCTAGTAGAGCTAAACGCCACAGCTAAAGGAATAAAATCTGGTTCCCCGTATACCCTGCACGACCAGAGATAATAATGGAGGGAGCCGACTGCATCATGCCACATATCTCAAAGATTATTTCAAGCTCCTTTCAGAAGGATGTGGTCCCCACCAAATGGAAGCAGGCGATTGTTAGACCCCTGAAAAAGAAACCTTCAATGGAGAACACAGTACTAGAAAATTTACGCCCAATCTCACTGCTACCATTTGTAGCAAAAATCGCAGAGAAAGTAACCAATAAACATCTAGTAGACCATATCAATATGAATGACCTACTACACCCATCCCAGTCAGGTTTCAGAAGAGCCCATTCGACGGAATCAGCTCTTCTCTTAGCCACTGAAGCACTAAGACAATTTGCAGATGAAGGTCATACTGCCGCACTGATCCTGTTGGATCTAAGTGCGGCGTTCGATACTGTATCACATAAGCTACTCCTGCAAAGACTTGAGGCATGTGGTATCAGGCATAACGCTCTGAGGTGGATGGCATCTTTTCTTTCCGGGCGGAGCTTTAAAGTTGCACAACAAACATATCTATCGGAGAGTATCCCTCTGACCCAGGGGGTCCCACAGGGATCCATTCTGAGTCCCACTCTGTTTAATCTGTATGTGGGACCACTGGCGGAACGAGTAGAACAACATAAAGTATCAATCGTCTCCTATGCAGATGACACGCAGCTAATTGTGCTGATGTCACAAAAGGAGGATCAGGCAGCAATCCGCTTCTCCAAATGCTTAGAAGAGGTGGCCGACTGGATGATGAACCACTGCCTCAAGCTAAATGGGAATAAAACGGAGGTAATGATTGTAGGAAAGGCACCAACTATATGGTCATCCGCGTGGTGGCCTGAGGCACTAGGCCAACTACCGACCCCAAAAGCTGAGGTAAAAAACCTAGGAATATGGTTTGATTCCGAACTACTTTCGAAAGCCAGATTCGGAAGGTAGCGGGTAAATGCTATGGAGCCATGAAAGTCATGAGAAAGATCCTAGATTTATGTGGGGCCCGGCAAGAATCAGACACGAAGGGTTAGGTATTCTTGGTCGAGTTTTTATTCCAAGATGTATAAGGGCAAATTAAAGTCCAAAACAATCGGGGATGGATCTCTTCCGTCAGTGGATCTTCGGGGGCTTTTCTCCGGTCTGGGGTCGTCTCAGCGATCACGTCCGTCGGGAAGGAGCCAAGGGAGGGTATATGGCAAAAGAAAAGAGAAACTACTGTCAGTTTCAAAGTCCTTCTGGACTATAGCGATAACGGGGAAGGAAGTGAGGAGAGAGAGAGAGCACCACCATCCGTCACCGGTGAAGTTAAAATGCGCAACGAGGTACAACAGTAGGTTTGTACTGTCGGTATTTTAGCGGGCGTTTGCGTGCCTCCCTCCACCCTTCTAACAGGCTTCCCACCCAGAGGTTCCTTATCGTACGCTGCTTTGAGGCGAGCACGTACCTGTTGTAGCCACGTTCCTCCGGGGACGTGGCTGGCTTCCTCGCGGTGCCGAATCGGGTCCGGCGCCCCTTTACTGGACAGTGTTCCGTCTCCTTCACTGCCGGCTCTTCTGGTCCTCGCGGTCGCAGCTCTTCGTACGATGTCGGTCTGGCAAAACTGGTCAGCTGTTCCTCCTTCTCCGTCGTCCAGTCGGCTTGCGCGCTGAGTTCCTCCTGCGGCCTCGTTATGACTCCGGAGGTGTGACCGTCCCCTCCAATCGGAATCCCCGGTCTGGGTTGGTGGGCGGGCTCAGAGTCCCGAGCGTCCAGGTCCTTAAAGCTCCACAGTACCTTTGAAGCTGCAGAGGACTGAAAAGAAAGGAGGGGCGAGAGATAACGAGGGAACATGTCGGGGTCCTCCTCACCCGGCAGGTCAACAGCCGGAACATCGTGACACATCCCCGCCCCAGAATGTTCCCGGTCGGGGAACAGAGGAACCCGGGAGAGGAAGTCCGCATTACCATTCTCAGAACCCCTCCGGTGTCGAACCTCAAACGAGAAGGGCTGCAAGGAGAGGAACCACCGGAGGATCCGCGGATTCTGTCCCTTATTACGGCTCAACCAGAGCAAGTGGGCATGGTCTGTGTACAGGATGAAATGTGAACCCTCCAGGTAATATCTAAGCTTGTCCACCGCCCACTTGATCGCCAAACATTCCTTCTCGATGATAGGGTATCTTTCTTGCGGGAAACAGCTTACGGCTGATAAACAGCACCGGGTGGTCCATACCTTCGGGGAGGTCTGGGAAAGGACGGCCCCAATCCCCGATTGGAGGCGTCGGTTTGGAGGAGGAAGGGTTTCGTGAAGTCAGGGGACCTAAGTATAGGTGCAGTAGTGATGGCATCTTTTAGGTCCTGGAATGCCCGGAGGGCCAGAGAAGAAGGATGTGAGAGATCTTTGGCCTTCACCTGCTGTTTAAGTAGGTCCGTTAAGGGACCTGCTATGTCTGAGAAGCGGGAATGAATCTACGGTAATAGCCTAAAAGACCCAGAAAGGCCCGGACCTCCTTTTTGGTAGAAGGGAAGGGAGTGTTGACTATTGCCCTGATCTTTTCTGTCTGTGGCTCTATAACCCCGTTCCCTAGGAGATATCCCAAATATTTGACCCGCTGAAAACCCACATGGGACTTCTTTGCATTTACATGCAGACCCGCCTGTTGAAGGGCCTGTAGAACCGCCTGGCAGTGTCGTAAATGCGCCTCCCAGTTAGGACTGTAAATGACGATATCGTCAAGATAAGCCGCTGAATATCCCTGGTGTTCTGCGAGGACCTTGTTCATAAGTCGCTGGAAGGTGGCAGGTGCCCCGTGTAGGCCGAAGGGAGGACTGTGAACTCAAAGAGGCCCGTAGGGGTTGAGAACGCGGTTTTCTCCCGATCTTGGGGTTTGAGGGGCACCTGCCAATACCCCTTTGTGAGATCCAACGTGGATATGTATTCGGCATCCCCGAGCCGTTCGATGAGTTCGTCCACCCTTGGTAGCGGATGTGCATCGAACTTTGAGACAGCATTGACGGCCCTGAAGTCTATGCAAAACGTACTGGACCCGTCAGGTTTGGGCACGAGGACTATGGGGGATGACCACTCACTTTGGGAGGGTTGTATCACCCCCATTTTCAACATGTTTGTTACCTAAGCGTTGATGGCCTCCCGTCTGGCTGCGGGTATCCGATACGGTCTTTGCTTGATGGTTTTACCTGGTGGGGTGGTTATGGAATGCTCGATTAGGTTAGTTTTTCCGGGACAATCCGAAAAAAGAGGAGAGTATGGCAGAAGGGCTTCAAGTAGGGCCCCTTTTTGGGAATCTGTCAGGGCCTCATTTACACCCAGGTGCTCAATAGTGCTCTCTGGTTCCGTTGGAGAGAGTGCTAAGTGTACGGTTTGGGGCACTGGGCCGAGCCACTTCTTAAGAAGATTTATATGGTACATTTGGGATTTCTTTGGTGATAGCTGTACCAGATAGGTGGTGAGCCCTATCTTCTTTACTATACGGAAGGGCCCCTTCCATTCTGAGCGGACCTTTGCTAGACTAGAGGGTAGGAGGATCAAAACCCAATCGTCTACGTCCAAATGTCTCCACCTCTTCCCTTTATCATAAAAGAGTTGTTGCTTGGTTTGGGCTTTTTCGAGGTTGGCGTCCGCGAAATCGCGTAGTTTATGGATGCGGGTACGCAACGCAGAGGTATAGTCAAGGAAAGAACGGGTTTCTTCCTGCTTCTCCTCTTCCCAGGCTTCCCTGGTGATCTCCAACAGATCGCGCGGACGCCGTCCAAAAAGAAGCTCAAAGGGAGAACACCCCAAACTGCTCTGAGGTTGACTACGGATTACAAAGAGAGCTAAAGGGAGGAGCATATCCCAGTCTCTACCTTCTGAGGATAACATCTTTTTAAAGAGAGCTTTAAGGTGGCGTTATACCTCTCGCAAAGACCATCGGTTTGGGGGTGGTATACCGAGGTCTTTATGTGGGATATTTCTAGTGTCTTGCAGACCTGGGACATCAATCGTGAGACGAAGGGGGTCCCCTGGTCGGTGAGTATCTCTTTAGGAAAACCGACACGGGAGAACAACTCGACCAGACGGTCACTTACGTTGGTGGTAGTGGGGGCTCTCAGGGGAAAGGCCTCGGGATAGCGAGTGGCGTAGTCGACGACGACTAGCGCATACAGGTTGCCTTTTTTGTACGGGAAGGGGGCCTATCAAGTCCATCCCAATGCGCTCGAAGGGATTACCTATGATAGGGAGTGGTTGTAGGGGAACAGCTGGAGGGCGGTAGGGGTTTTTTCGTTGGCAGATTTCGCATTCTTGACAATATTTGGAGATCTGGGAATACACCCCGGCCAATAAAAATTCCGCAATAGCATCTGTGTCGTCTTTTGTGTTCCCCGGTGTCCAGCCAGCAGGTGTGTGTGTGCAAAAACAATAACTGCTCTCTGAAGGCCTGTGGGACGAGCAGTTGGGGAGAAGCTTTATCATTCTCTGTTCTGTATAGGAGACCCCTTAAGATGTGAAACAGAGGATAGACCGGGTTTTGTGTTGTGGGAGTTTGTTTGGCTCGTGACCAGGCATGTTGTAGGGTGGGGTCGTGTTCCTGACAATACCGGAAACTCCGGTCAGAGAGCCAAGGGGCTTGCGTGAGAAGAGCTACCTGTCCTGGGGAGAAGGGTTAAGGTCCTTCATGGTCTCTCTGAGCAGTTGTATAAAGAGTGGGTTATCTTGTCCTAATATCAAGTCCTCCGGGAGGTATGGTAACACCCCGAGTTTAACCTGGAGGGTCTTTTCACCGGACACGAGGATGGGGAGGTGTATGACGGGGTAGGTATGAACGTCTCCGTGAACACACCTTATGGGTATACGTTCGGCGGTGCTAAGGACAGAAGAGGACACTAGGGATTCCCGAACAACAGACTGACGACAGCCCGAGTCAAGGAGGGCTTTTACTGGCTGTCCGTTCACCTGCACACTCACATAAAAACATGGCCCCATTTCCTCTGTATATAGGACCGTACGGGGGATACAGCTCACGTCCATGGGTTCTTCTGTCTGTTTTTTTAGGGGGCAGAACCGGGCGATATGGCCCCACTCCCCACAGTCGAAACACTGTGGTCCCCTGGACGTTGGGGTCTCGGGGTGGAAGCGAGGACGTGGCGGTTCTGTTATAGATCTTGGGACCCTTCTCTCTGTTCTTGGGGGAGGCGCGGCCAGCCGTTGTTTGCTTGTGTCCACAGGAAGGGAGCGGGGCTGGGCCCGGGCGAAAGTGGTGGCCATATCTACTGCTTGGGAGGCGGTTAAGTTAGGATGCTGCCTCAGCCATCGTTGTGTGGGGTAGGGAGGGATTCCAAGAATTGCTCCAGATAGATTAGCTCCATAATCTCCTCCTTTCCCCGTTCCTGGGGTTTCAGCCACTTGTCGGCTGCAGCTTTGAGCTTGAAGTATAGCGTCTTGGGGTTGTCTCCGGGCATTCCCCTCTCCTTCCGAAAGCGTACCCGATAGGCCTCGGGATCCACGCCTAGATGGTCCAGAATAATGTTTTTCACCTCCGCATATGGAGTAGTACCGGTAGGATTAGCCACCTGGTAGGCGGCCTGTGCTTCCCGCTCAGCAAAGGGGCCAGGAAGAAGGGCCACTTGGCGGCCGGCCACCCACAGGCCCGTGCCGCCCGTTCAAAGTTGGTTAGAAATACATCGGGATCCTCTCCCGGGAGGTACTTCTGTAAGGAAATGTGGGGGTTGGTTGGTTGGCCCCCGGTGCGGTTCTGCATCTGGGTAGTCAGCTGGAGCTGGTCGACGGCTACCCTTTGTATGCACTCAACCTGTTGACCCATAGAGTCCTTGAACACCTCGCGGTCGGCCTGGGCCGACGCCATCTGCTTCTCGAGGGCCCATTCCAGCTTCTGCTGACTCGTAATCAGCTGTTGTATTAGATTCTCCATTCTGTCTATGGAGCTAGATTGCCCGCATTCTCCACCATGTGTGGGGCCCGGCAAGAATCAGACACGAAGGGTTAGGTATTCTTGGTCGAGTTTTTATTCCAAGATGTATAAGGGCAAATTAAAGTCCAAAACAATCGGGGATGGATCTCTTCCGTCAGTGGATCTTCGGGGGCTTTTCTCCGGTCTGGGGTCGTCTCAGCGATCACGTCCGTCGGGAAGGAGCCAAGGGAGGGTATATGGCAAAAGAAAAGAGAAACTACTGTCAGTTTCAAAGTCCTTCTGGACTATAGCGATAACGGGAAGGGAAGTGAGGGGAGAGAGAGAGCACCACCATCCGTCACCGGTGAAGTTAAAATGCGCAACGAGGTACAACAGTAGGTTTGTACTGTCGGTATTTTAGCGGGCGTTTGCGTGCCTCCTCCACCCTTCTAACAGGCTTCCCACCCAGAGGTTCCTTATCGTACGCTGCTTTGAGGCGACCACGTACCTGTTGTAGCCACGTTCCTCCGGGGACGTGGCTGGCTTCCTCGCGGTGCCGAATCGGGTCCGGCGCCCCTTTTACTGGACAGTGTTCCGTCTCCTTCACTGCCGGCTCTTCTGGTCCTCGCGGTCGCAGCTCTTCGTACGATGTCGGTCTGGCAAAACTGGTCAGCTGTTACTCCTTCTCCGTCGTCCAGTCGGCTTGCGCGCTGAGTTCCTCCTGCGGCCTCGTTATGACTCCGGAGGTGTGACCGTCCCCTCCAATCGGAATCCCCGGTCCGGGTTGGTGGGCGGGCTCAGAGTCCCGAGCGTCCAGGTCCTTAAAGCTCCACAGTACCTTTGAAGCTGCAGAGGACTGAAAAGAAAGGAGGGGCGAGAGATAACGAGGGAACATGTCGGGGTCCTCCTCACCCGGCAGGTCAACAGCCGGAACATCGTGACAATTTACTACCGGCAAAAGCCAGGAAAACAATAGTCCATGCGGTAATAACCTCCCAAGTGGACTATGGCAATATCCTATATCTAGGCGCCACCAAAAAAGGATTGTCCAATCTACAGCGGGTGCAAAACGCAGCGGCACGACTTGTGCTCAGCCTGCCAAGAAGAGCCAACACGAGTAAGGCCCTGTCAAAACTACACTGGCTCCCAGTGGACAAAAGAGTCACGTTTAAAGCACTTTGTTACTGCCGCCGCATTCTTACCATGAACGGTCCCAAATACCTACATCCACTGCTAACCAAATACACCCCTGGACGGAGCCTAAGATCCACAGGGAAAGCACTAGTGGCGGTACCGAGGATATACAGAGCAAGAATGGGAGCACGCTCCTTCAGATACCTTGCGGCAAAAACATGGAATTCTCTTCCAATGGCCTTAAGAATAGAGCCATGTGAAAGCAAATTCCGCAAACAACTAAAGACCTGGATGTTTGCCAAAATAGAATAACATCCAGACTTGGAGTCCACGCGTCCTGTAATATCTGTCAAATAATTGAACTCCTCTTTTCTCTGATGTCTCAGCGCGGGACACTCCGTGTGGTGTAACCAAGCGCTCTATAAATGATTAAAATAAAATAAAATAAATATGCTGTCTTATAAAAGTGTGTGTCCCTAGTGCAGTTTCAGAACTCTTTTGCCACTCTGTCAGACCTGTACTATATGCTTTACCTCTTGCTGATTTGCATTTGCTCCTTCCAATGCTTATTTACCCAATGCTGTTTTAAGATTCTACTGATTCTTTTGAACCTCTCTTTATGGAAAGTTCTGCAATTATTGATTATTGATTTTGAGCTTCATGCTCTATTCTCACTCTTATCTCACTTTTGAACTCTATATGGGTTCTGGCTGACACCATTTTCGCCCCATTCTTAGAAATGGGATTCTTTCCTCTATGGAACGCACTGAATGCATTATTTTAATATTACCTGCTCTAATCATACTTTTTATTATCAATTCTGTAATCTGTTTGATAAGTGACTAATAAATAAAGAATCTGAATTTACTAAACTTTTATTCAGAAAATAAAACCCTTCAAAACTACTTACAACCTTCATTATTGTCTGAACTTTGAAATAGTATTGTAATGAGATTTATGTGATTATAGCTCCTTCCATCTCAGAAAATTACGGCAAAGGTCTGTCGCAGGGAACACGGAAAGGGAAATAGAAAAATTCCTATCAGTTTTTGGTAGCAGAGGGAAGGTTAGATGTCTTGAGACAAGGAGCTATAAAATAATTGCCCAAGTTAGAGTAATGCCTGCTTCTCAAAGCCCAATGTCCAGAACTTGAAGACTGGCAAGGTGCGATTTCAAAGGTGGTTGCTGTTTTGGAGGTGTGAGTATTAACAGGGAGATGGGTCATGAATTGTGATTATTGATTATTGTTGATGTGTTTTATTTGTGAATTGTGATTAGTGATTATTGTTGATATGGTTTATTAGTGGATTGTGTTTATTGGTTATTGCTGATGTTTATTTTGGGGAGCATTGAAGTATACTTTGATTGAATTGATGATGCTTATATGTTATATGTGAAGAACTTGATGAGTTTATCGGGCTAAGAAGTAGTCTAAGATCCTGAGATAGATATTTAATTAAGTGTAGAAGACACTTAATAGTTGAGAAAAGTGAGAAAGACACTTTTCATGATTTTGTCGGCAGGTTTTATGGCGTAGAGTGTGAGGTACCGTCAACTACGCCATTGAGAAAGGGACATTAATAAATTATTGTGATTGTACTAATATTGATTAATGTTAGCAGAACCTGATTGCGCATAGGGTGACGCTGTATCGATTAGGGTAATTTTGTGCTGATCGAGATTTTACGTGAAAATGTGAAATTCTTTTTTGTGGTAAAAGTCGGAGTCATTTTCTTCAGCAGAACAGACAAAACAAATTTCTGTTTGTCTAAAGTTGCGAAATTGTGTGTGCGAGAGAAATTGTAAAGAAGGATGAGCTGCTGCAAGGAGTGAGTTCATACGTCATATTATTTTGCGCTGAGATTGGTTGGTGAATTGTCAAGCTGTGATTGGTTGATGATGTCATATTTTGCCATGCTGCGATAGGTTAGTTGTTGTGTGAATACCGCTTTGAGATTGGATGAAAGTCTTCAAGAATTTAAACTGTAACAGGATTGGAGAAAAGAAATCTGACATTTACGGAACAGAATCAAAACATTGAATGGAACTGAATTGTATTCTTGAATCCTTTTTTTAAAATTGTTGCAGAAATGAAATGGTTTAAAAGCTTTAAGAATTTTTTGAGAGGTGGTGTGGGAAGGTGAAGAGGCACCACCCAAGTGTACAACTACATATTATATGATAGCAAATTTGGGATTACATTTATGTTTGTGGATTCACCAATGGTGAAAGATTACTGAGAAGGAGCGTCCTTTGAGTTTTCCAAAATATGGTATTTTTGAATTGAGAATTATGGACAGGTTAAGAGAAAGGTTATGTGAAATTAAGCCACCACCTGGACCCACACAATTTGAAGCCTTAAGTTGGTGGGAAAAGACAGCAAGAGACAAGAAAAGAGAGAAACAACAGAACAAGATTAGCAGAGCAGTGCGTAATTATGGAGATGCTAGCTGGGATGAAGCACTACAGAGATGGAGGAAAGCGATAGTTGAGGGGACTAGATTATACCAAGCCATTATTACTAAAAAACCTAAGAAGCAGAAAAAGGATAACAAACAGGACAAGGAAATGCTAAATGACAAAAAGCCTCAAACAGATAGTGATTCAGAAGACCAAATTTTGGATGCATTGTTAGCAGACTGTCCACCACCTTATGTATATAGCACAAACTCCACCCGTAGGAACCAGAGCGCTTTACATGAGCACCAGTTGCGTTACAGATGGACACATTAATTTTGTTAGGCACGGGGAGATTAAGTGATTTGCCCAGAATCACAGGATGTTGAATGTCCCTGGCGAGGCTCGAGCCTGGTTCCCCAGCTTCAAGGTCAACCGCTCTAGCCGTTAGGCCACGTCCTCTCCCCCTGAGATAATGATGTACCAACAAGTACTACAGTGGCTACCGCTCCTGTTGAACCAAGAGTAATACAGATTAAGAGACCTTTACAGACATTTCAGATTGCCCCACCACTTGTTGTCTCAATACAAACAGTGATACCTCCACGTGTAACTGCTTCATTTGTGACTGTTCCAGTACAATTACCATAAACCATAGCTGCACAGACAGTGCCTAGACAAATTGTGACTGTCCCAAATAATATTGTGCCAACTCAAGAAGCTCAAAGAGCTACATCAGGGTTTATCCCAACATCTCAGAATTCACAGGGTACAGTGAGCTGGATTCCAACTACTGGAGCGCAACAAACCAAATGGCGCTTCTGAGGTGGTATCAGTCAAAATCACATCAATAAGCAGCTTCCAATGATTTTCAAACACATTCAGCCTTATTCCGAGGGCTTTGATAAATCTAAAAATCCTTAAAATATGTCTTTAAAGGCGTCAAATAAAGAAAACAGGCGCTTTCAATGCATGCAGCCAGGGGAACTACATGACGTGCGGGAAGATTAGGTATGCCGAGAACCACGTTTGAAATGCATGTAGTGGGGAAATTAGGCAAAGGGCAGATGTGCAAAACATAAAAAACAGGCGCATTCAATGCGTGCAGCCAGGGGAACTACATGATTTGCAGCATGAAGATTACGTAATTGGAGAAGCACGCTTGAATTGCGTGCAGTGGGGAGATTAGGTAAAGGGCAGATGTGGAAAACATTAATAAAAGTTCCCCCCAAAAGTGTATGAAAACAGTACTTGGGCCTCGGGAGACTGATAAGAGCAGACACACAAGGAACAATGCTACGGACAACGCTACAGCCAATAGAAATGGAGGAAAAGTAAATGGCACGCACAGGAACCAATAAAATGCAAGAGGGTGGGATGTAAGTCTCTTTTAAGATTTATATTGAAAACAATGGATTTCACCAGGGCAAGTGCTTCGCAGGTGAAACCTAAAATGGAGGTAGAAAGGTGTCAGCAGAGAGAACGGAAGTAATTCTACAGATGAATCCACCTCGAACTCAAAGAGAAGTCAGGATGTTTTTGGGAATGGTTGACTACTGTCGACAGTGGTTACCAAACTTTTCCCTAGTGGCTAAGCCTTTACTGAGGCTGACACACAAAGATGTGTCTGATCTGCTTCCATGGGACAACAATTGCTTGAAAGCCTTCCTAGAGCTGAAAAAAAGTATTTGGCTTGCCCTAGCACTAGGAATTCAATTCAATTCAATTCAAGTATTATTTTCATAGCGCCAGATTACAGTAAAGATTTTACATTACTTTGTAGTGAAAGGGAGAGCTGCGCTCTCTCAGTGCCTACTCAAATGCACGGAGATGCTCAAAAGCCTGTGCCATATTTTTGGGCATCCTTGACAATTTCACTGCAGAATTGACGGGCTAAATCAGTAGCCATGGTTGGTGTCAGTTAAAAAGAGTGAGTGCATTGTGATGGGATATCCAGTAACTGTAATGGTCTCTAACACTGTGGAGCTTCTATTGAATAACACTGTGATAAAAAGATATCAAATTTTAAATCCATCAAGTCCACTGCCAATAAATGAATATGTTTGTGATGAAGTTGAACATGATTGTCTAGATGTCATGGATCTATGCATAAAGCCAAGACCAGATATTAAAGACGAACCCCTGAATGAGCCTGATCATTTAATATTTGTATATAGCTCATGCCTGAGAAATAATGAGGGTACCCTGAGAGCAGCTTGGGCTGTATGTACAATAATGTATATTGTCAAAGCTTCATGTCTTCAAGGGGTTACCTCAGCACAAGTTGCAGAATTGATTGCCCTTACCGGAGCATGCAGTCTAACTGCTCAAATGAGAGTGATTATATTTACACATAGTCAGTACAGCTTTGGCGTTGTCCATGAATTTGGGCAATTGTGGTCACAAAGAGGTTTTATGACCTCTTTGGGAACCTCTATTAGAAATGGGGCACAAGTGAGGAAGTTGTTGGAAGCGCTCCCATTACCTGTTGAAATTACAGTTGTTAAATGTGCAGCCCACTAAAATGGTAACGGTTACATTTCCATGGGAAATAGATATGCTAATTAGGCCTGGGCGGTAAATTCCGTTCCGCTCGCGGAATTTGGGTAATTTTGCGTTCTGCGGAGAACGCGGAATTACCAAAAATTCCGCGATCCGCGGCTTATCGGAATTTTTCCTTGTTTGCGCTTTCAAAATGCGTGTTCGCGAGATATTTCTCCCGAGCACGCAAACAACGCTCGCAAACAGGAAAAAGCATCGCGAACGGGCGGAACAAGCAATTCGCGTGTTCGCGGAACTTTGCGTGCTCGCGGAGATTTTTTACCATTTCACGGAGCTTTGCGTAGAGCGACTACGCAAATTCCGCCCACCCCTAATGCTAATTCAGTTGCACAATATTGTGCCCTGCACATCTAATTGAACTTTCACATGTGAGTCTGAGGAGGACACGGTTTATTCAATGTTGATGTCAATAACTGCAGCACTACAGATTGAACAAAGATTGCACTGTAGCTATCCACCTGAGGCTTCAGGTATAATCGAGCAACTCAAAGGCACTATAAAGTCTCACTTAGCAAAGGTTTGTGCCTCAACATCACTGAAGTGGCCTGATGCTTGGCCTTTGATACTGATGAGGATTCAAAGCATTCTTGATGGAAGAATTGGTTTATCGCTGCATGTGAACATCACAGTAGGATATGATACTCAATTACTGCAAATGATTAGCTGATGTTGTGCGTTCAGTTACTCACCAGGTTGCAGCTGCTACACAAGCTTCACATTGCGAACAGTGCCACAACCTCAAACCAGGAGAATGGGTTGTGATCAAGAAGCACGTTCAGAAGACTTGTATGGAGCCAAGACAGTTCCAGATTATTTGGTCACGAATACTGCTGTTAAGCATGCTGGAGTGCCAAACTGGGTGCATGCATCACACACAAGGTGAGTAAGCAAAAGAAAAAGTGTTCTTAGAGCCTGAACGGAGGGCACTGGTGACAGGTTCGTCACAAGGTGAACGACAGCAGGAAGCAGTGACCCAAAGATCATTACAGCAAGGAGAAGAGAGAGGTGATGGCATCGAAGCCTCAGACAAAAAAAAGGGACACCTCAAGCTGAAAAGGCTACTGAGACAGCATCAGTATAAACTGAAGATTTCTTAGGTGAAGGAACAAGCACTGAAACAAGAAGAGTCACCCGTAAAGTTGAATGGTCACAAAACAGTGTTCAGAAGAGACTGAAAACAAGTATATCAGTTGATTGAATGTCACCGACTATTGCTGAAGAAACAGAATTGAGTGGTGAAAGTGGCACAGAAGAAGATCCACAGAAATCAAGACTATCAAAGAGAGCAAGAGAGCCCTGTCGAAGGTATTCTGCATCTGAGTAGACTTCCTATGTGAACCAAGTACTGAATGTATCAGTAGATGAACTTTGTGATGTGAAATCTGAACTGGTTGAACCACCATGACGTCACACTAAAACAAAATTCTGGCTTAAGTTTAACTGTGATTTCTGAAAAGAATTTTAAAGATTTGAGACAATAGCTGACTGAGAAATAAAGACTGTGATAATAAAATATTTTTTATTTTAAAGAATATTTACCGAGGCCAGAGTTTGCAGTAGAAGAGTAGGGATAACATTTTTAGACGAACACAGAGTAGGGTTAAGGATTGCCTATAGGAAGATTGCTTTGCTGAAAGCTAACCACATTAAGAAGCCACTTACAGAACTCTGCACTGAACGTTTGAACTTGGCTGTATACGATCTGATTGCAGTCAAAACATGTGTTGTCTTAGCAATAGATGTAAAATTACTATGTGCTCAATTTTTGTAATAACAGTGATTTTTCTTTTTGCTTAAATCTGTTTCTTACTTTTTTTTGTATTATTGTATTTCTTTTGTATTATTACAAAAACAAAGATGTCAGGAAGCAGTGTACAATAGTGATGCCAGTTAACAAGGATACATTTAGTCTTGGCAAGAACAACATTAATAGGACAAGTTGTATCATTAGCTATGTGAAGTAGGGACTGAAAGCATCTCACTTAGTGCCTGTAGAGTCAATTGGAAGTAAACAGACAGAAGGCTAACATATGATCCTTGTGAAAGGGCACTGCAATACAATTGGAAAATTACATCGAACGATGGCATGCACTATTTTCAATAAGCTATAATATGCATTTTCAGTTATAAGCAGTTATGGATCTTGATCAGAAACAATGGGAATACATGAAAAAGAAGAACCTTAGTGATAACAGTCATGCTAGCTCTAACTCCGTGACCCACTCCGCCGACAAACATCACCACCCATCTAGTTGCTAATTAGATTACTCGTGACTGACACCATAGATCGCGGCAGTGGCGAAAGATTCGGGCGGAGGCACCTGTCCTCTGCAGCAGGCCTGGCAGTGAAAGTGGCCACAGGAGGCAGCATATCCCGCACCTACCTCGAGAGGCAGCCAGGCACTCTAAGCAGGGCAACGCTCTCTGCCTGTGCCCAGTTGGTGAAAGACTGCATCCAGGCCGTGAGGGGTAGGGGGATCAGGTGATTTCCATCTATATGTGATTAGCCATTTGGCTTAGGCCTATATCTATGAAGCGGGACGTGACTGTGGTTTTTGCACCTGCAATATAGTATGAGAGGGCACACCTCCCATTTGTTAGAGAGAGTTCTGTCAGTACAGTGCTCCAAGCGGCTCGTGACTCCCGGCCAGTAGCACTGCAAGTGTGGGCAAACTCAGAGCATCTGCATTTACTAATCCGCATTGGGGGCATGCAGCGTCTCTGCATTGAAAGTATCTATTAATGTTGTCAGGAGTGAGGTAGGTTATATGCACAATGTATAGCTGAATCAAATGAAAATGGGCATTGCAAGGTATGTAAGTAGGACCCTCTAACAGTGTGGACCATTCCTTATCCATTCAGGGCCGAGTAAGGTCAGCCTCTCATCGTGCATTGAGGGATGTAAGTGTTGGAGATGTGTGCGAGTGCAGCGATCCAGCCAGCCAGTGCACCAAATTCCTACCCGGACCCACAACATGCAGGTACTATTTAGTTAGATGCATAGGCGGTTCTCGAGTCATCGCCCCAACTTTGTCCCAGTGCCCCTATTAAAGACGTGTGTAAGAGGAACTGACCAGGAGGGAGACCATCCTCTTCTACAAGTGACGTATAGGACAAAAGCTCCCCATTCCTATAGAGATCGCCTCCTGACTGGCCTTCAGCCACAGTCCATGCAGTCTGTTCCATTTTAGTGGTGTAGCGCTGCCCCGCTGCATGCCCAAGAGTGCCAGAGCTGGTGCGTAGGGTGTCATCTGCCTCATGAGGTAGAGGCTGCGCCAGAAGCACTGATGTGCCACCAACAGAAGTGCAGGCTTGGGTGGTAGCTGCTGGGCACAGGGGTGGAACAACTGAGAGATTCTGACCAGAGTCCATGCTGGCAACAGCGTGGTGGTGTCTGCTAGTTGCAAAGTAGCTAGCCACCGCACCACCCACTGAAGTTGGGACACCAAGTAATTTTGGTCAAAGTTGGGTACCACCAAGCCCCCGCGATCTGGAGGCTGGTAAAGCTTATGTAACACTACATGACACCTAGAAGTGTTCCAGATGAAGTTCCTGACCACTCCTTCAAAAGAACGAAAAAAGGAGGCTTGTATGTATAGGGGCACATTGACAAAATAGTATAGAATTCAGGGGAGTATGACCATCTTGAGCAGAGCCACTTGTCCTGCGACGGACAGGGACAAGGTCTTCCAGAAAGTTATCTGGGCATGCAGCGAGGTGACAGCTTGTGTCAAATTACCATCAAGTAAATCTGCAGATGAGGGATAGACTTGGATGCCGAAATATCTGAAGGTATTGGGCTGCAAGGTGAGGGGGGTAATAAGCAGATCAATACTCGGGCTAGGGGTCGTCAGGGAGAGTGGGAAAATGCAGAACATGGCCCAGTTGACTTTTAGGCCCGAAAGATCAGCAAATTGGCAGAGAGTGCGGGTGATTCCATTGGGGATAGAAAAAACATCCCGCAAGTAGATCAGAAGATCATTAGCATAGAAGGAGACCAAGTGAACACCATCTCCCAGGGGTATGCCCCACTCCATGCTTTAGGCCCGCAGGTGAGCTGCCAATGGTTCCACAGCCAGGGAAGTGGGGAGAGCGGTCACCACGGGCAAGTGCCTCTGCCCATGAGGATGGGATCAGAGATCACCCGGGTCAATGGCAATGTGTATAGTAAGTGGATGAGTCTCAGAAATCTGTCTCCAAAACCGTATTGGGGCAGCATCGCAAACAGAAAATGCCACCCTACAGAATAAAAGGCCCTTACCAAATCAAGGACCAAACAGCCTGCATGTGGCCACTCAATTGGGGCATGTTCCATGATACGGAAAAACGCCACAGATTGAGTGAGGTTGTGAGGGCTGGAACAAACCCTTTCTGATCTAGGAGTACTAGCTTCGGAACTAATGGCACCAATCAATCTGCCAGAATTTTCCCCAGGATCTTCTAGTTAGAATTCAGCAGTGCTAGCCGCCGGTACGATCCCAAGGCCTCAGGGTCTTTGCCATGCTTAGGCAGAGAAATGAGGAGCGCCTCGCGGAGGAAGGCTGTGAGATATGAGGTCTCCAAGGCCTCTGCATATAGTGAGTGCAGACGAGGAATCAACAGTGAAGCATAGGCCTTACAGAACTCTGCTGGTAAGCCGCCAGGACCACGGGGTCCTGTCAGTCGCCAATGCCTGGATTACCTCACGTATTTCAAGTGGCGTAATTGGGTTGTCCAATCCTGCCCTCTGGTGTAAAGTTGGAGAGGGGTACAGCAGTAAGGAAAGAGGTGATAACTGCTGGGGTAGCAGTGGTGACCAATTGATAAAGGGAGGTGAAGTGATGCACCAGCTCATCATGGATTCCTCGCTGGGTGTATAGCATTTGACCAACAGCTGAGAGTAATGCCACTATGGGTCTGCTCGGCTGATCCCGACATATTAGCCATGTCAAGAGCGATCCGGCCCTGTCAGCCGAAACATGGGTCTTGGCCCAGTGAGCGGAGTAGTTGTGACACCACAAGCGCTCCAGTAGTGCGCCAGTCTACAGCCGTTAGCAGGGTCTGCTACAGCTGTACACTCAAGGCAAAGGAGCTGACGCTCTATGTGTAGGATGTCAGTGTCCAGTTGGCAGCAAATGTTCCAGCGTAATCCCTTACAATGCCCCCCACAACATCACTTTAAAGGCATCCCACTCAGAGGATCATGCAGTAGTAGAGTCGGCATTCAGATCAAAATAGCCTTCAGTGGCCGCAGCAACAGAGGAGCGAAAAGGCTGGTCCTCCAGCGCCACTGGCTGTAGGTGCCACATGGGGATTGGAGGGGCACCAGTGTCCCACTCAAGCTGTAAATATTGGGTGTTATGATCGGAGTGGTTGCTGCCCAGGTAGTCGATGAGGGTGACACGGGACCGAGGTCCAGCGTACCAACTAGCCTATCAATCCTCACGTGTAGAGAGCGAGGTGCAGAGTAAAAAAAGTATACTCTGGCTGTCTTATTGCTGCTGCGCCAGAGGTCGGCCGGGCTCTAGTTCTGAAACCAGCTCTTAAGCGCCTGAGCATTTGAGGAGGCAGCCGTGCGTGGTAGCAGAGGGAATGAATGATCTAGAGTGGTGTCCGGCCCGCTATTAAAATCGCCCCCACCCACAAACCATGGGACCTCAATACAGTGTGACAGAACCCCGGACAGCGAGTGTAGGAATGTAGCCTGGTCGAAGTTGGGGACGTACATGCTGCCCAGCAAGATGTGGCGGCCATACAATCTACCCTTCGCAAGGACATATCTGCCCTCTGGGTCCGTTACCACCTCATCTGGCTTGAAAGGTGTCCTCTGCCGCACCCAGATCAATGTTCCATAGGCATAGGAGGAGAAATCAATGGCAAATATTTGCTCTTGCCAGCTCCACTGCAATTTAATCGCTTCAGGGCATGCCAAATGGGATTCCTGCTACAGAGCCACCTGAACAGAGTGGCGTTTTATGTCAGAGTAGATGGCATATCTGCGTGTGGGGGTGTGAATGCCGTGGACGTTCCAAATTAACACTTTAATGGGTGTCATATTTGCTAGTGTATGTGAGGGAGGGACAAGCCATGAGTAGTGGGGTTAAGCTGGCGTGTGGGCGTAAAGGTGATGTCTCGCTGATGGCAGGGCGGGTGCAGGTGGGTTAAATAGCATGCATGAACAGAAAGGAAAAAGCATAATAGTGAAAATAAGAACAAGAAATACAATACAAGCAGTGCACCCACCCAAACCAATCTGCAACAAACATTTAGGAGATGATCCTTGTGTCAGGCTACCGAGGGCAAGTAGGAGACATCTGCCAGTGACATAGAAGCTTAGCATCCAGCAATAGGACCTCTGTTCAGTGTTAAACGTGCAAGCGCAGCAAACCAGAGCGTGCAACCCGTGCAACCGCCGCCCGACCATGACTCGGCGATGCAACAAGCGCAAGGTAAGTGGTTTTTCGTTTTTGTTTTTTTTCCTCATCGTTATATGTCGACTCCCCCCCTCCACGCCCCTGCCACACCACTCTTACCTGCACCGGCCGCAGCTGATCAAGAAGCTGCTGTCATGCTGGTAATTCTATTACCAGCATGACAGCAGCGCTGTGATTGGCTTAGGGGAGTCTGGGAGCCTGTGTGCTGACGGCAGTCAGAAGAGGACGGAGGAGAGGCGGTGGCCGGAAGGTAAGTCATCTTTTCTTTCTTTTTCCATCTGTCCCCACCCCACCCCCCCACACCACTACTTCTGTACCACAGCAGCTGCCACTGGTAGCAGCCTCAATTAAAGTGGTAATCTCCAAATTCCTCAAGAAGCTCCTATGCACACCAAAATGCTACCTCACCCAACTACACCGCAGGGATCCTCGAGACACTAGTCTCATCATCCCAGTGGATGATTCGCGAGGCTCCACCATTTTATAATCATCACTACTTCCAAAGGAACGCTCCCACCTCTGCTACTATGGACAACCCAAAAAAGTTCTGTCGCTTCCGGATCCAGCCATCAGAGCACAGGCAGAGAGCAGCCAATGCTCCGGCCAGCCCCCTCGTATGTAGTTATTTTATGTGCATTGCGTAACAAATTCCAGAAGCAAACCTAGCTTCAAGAATCTTTCAAAGTAAAAGAAAGGGGGGCGTGGCCAAGTAAGATGGCTGAGCGGTCGTGAGCCGCTTCAGCTCCGGACCCCGATGATTGCCCCATGAGCATTCCGCACACACAGTGAGCCCTGCTTGGCCTGCCTGTCGCCCACAATATCACAGGAGGTGTCGGGACCCGGAGGGGCGACGAGCGGTGGCGAGATTCCTACCTTTTGGGATCGCTCGCCGGACCCCTGAGACCAATAGCGGGATGGCGTAGACGGCCGGGACGGAGCCTCTACCATCTCCCATACCCGACGGCGGTGGACACCGGAGGTGCCTTCCCTTGCCACGGAGGGAGGAGTAGTCCCTCAACTCTGCGGTCCGGTGAGGAGGTGCCGGGGGCGGACGCCGCGTCCAGCGGACCCGATGGGGTAGGGGTTGCGGCCGACATATCCCCGGCACCATTTTAGCGCTCCAAGGCGGCTGAGTGGAGACGGCGGCTCTATGAAGGGAGCAGAGGAGCAGCAGGGAGGCAGCTGAGGCACACGCTTGGAGCGGGTCAGTCTCCTCTTTGTTGGTCTTCCAGCGCCGTGTGCCAGATGGAGGGGCCGGGGGAGCGTAAGCCATGAGTGCCCCGCCTGACCCTAAGATGGCGGCGGTCAGGGACACGCGATGGTGATCCCCTTGCACCCGGGGCCTTGAGAGGGAGTCGGACGGCGATCAGAGGGGAGCACCCATCAGCATCCACTAGCAGTCCCAAAGAATCGATCTGAGAGGAGAGGCGTCGAGGCAATCAGCCGGGTGGTGTCATTCTCTGCCTGACCTCAACAGGGAGACCAGTCCAATCTGCAGAGGCCTGGTTTAGCTGCATGTGGCGACCACGCATTTCCTCGGGGCCACCAGCGCCTGCACAGTAGTAAGCTCTGGGGATCCTTGACCTTGCAGGGCGGCGACCTTATGCCTCCCAAGAAATCTGCGAACAAGGTTTCCCGCTACTTTAAGTCTGCCGAAAAAGATATCCCCCCAGCGGAGACCAGCCACCCGCAGACTATGGCGCTCACCCGTGAGGACCTGGTTGCCGCCCCCCGTGACTTCAGGTTAGAGCTCTGCCTGGAGATCAAACAGGACTTGCGCTCCTCCGTGGAACAGATGAAAGCCGACCTCACCGAGAAAATGGCGACTCTACGCCAGGATGTGGATTCCGTGGGCTCCAGAGTGTTGGAGGTGGAGGAGTAGACACAAGAACTGACGACGACCACTGCTAAAATGCAAGACTCCCATCAGGGCCTCCAGGCCCAGCTCCAGCAAGTGCTGTTGAAGGCGGAGGACTTGGAAAATAGAACCCGGCGAGAGAACATACGAATCCGGGACCTGGAGGAGGGGGCGGAGGGGCCCGATCTCGAGGCATTTGTGACGGGCCTCTTTGCGGAGCTCCTGGCCCCCAACAACTGAAGCTCGAATTGGACCGGGTCCATCGCGTGGGCACTCTACAGGCTGGAGGCCGCAAGCGCCAAGAGACGTCTTGGTTAAGCTACACTCGTTTAAAACGAAGGAGGCTATCTTAGCTGCAGCGAGAAAGAAGAAGGAGGTGTCCTTTCAAGACCACAGGTGCACCCTTTACCAAGATCTGGCCCCCTCCACCTTGGCCAGACGTCACTCGCTGAGACGATCACCGCTAAGCTACAAGAAGAGAATATTCGTTACCGTTGGACATTCCCTTTTGGCCTCGCATTCGAGTATCCAAACAAATCACACCACGTGACAGAGCTTCCCGACGGCGTTCGCATCCTTGGTCTCCCTATCCCAGAAGAGGCGTCCACGTCGGGCTCCCCTGCGGAGGCGGAGAGAGCCAGGAGAGGCTCCAGGCCTTGGCACACGGTCACGAAGTCACGATGAATCATGATAGGCCCAACTAAGGATCCCGTCTCTACACAATTTCCGCTCCCCTGGGGTCTCGGACCGGGTTATCCTCCTGGGAATCGATGGTGCTCCCTCCGGATGGGGCCCTGGCTGGGGGGACGGCTGGACTGAGATCATTTGAACTAAAGATCGAACATTATGGACACTGAGGTTTTTATTTTCTATCTTCCTCTGACTCGTATTGAAAAGCTCACTAGTCACTATGATATGGCAATCGGGGGGTGCGGGCCTTGCCCGTGCTACCCACAATTCTTCCTCTTTTTTTTGGAAGCATCACGAGCCATGGACCCGTTGGTCCTCCGGCTTTCAGTTTAGGGGTTTGTTGGGGGTTCTTTAGGGGGGGGGAGGGTGGGGTCCTGGTGGTGAAGTCTGGGTTTTATTGTCAATTTTTTTATGTCCCTGGGTACTCAGTGGGAATGGGTGGGAAGACTTTGAGGACATGACACCGGCGGGTGGGATAGATCACATCTCAGTGAGAGAGGCCACCAACGCATGCTCCAGGGGGCCGTGGATCACAAGGGGAGGGGGATGGGTTCAACCAATCCAATGATTACTGTAGCGTCGTGGAACGTCAAAGGGTTGAACTCCCCCCAGAAACGTCTGGAAATATGGAAATATCTTGTGGATCACGGATTGGATGTGGTGGCTCTCCAAGAGACTCACCTCAAACGATCTGAGGTCGCGAGGCTCCGACATAGGGAGTATCCCCTGATCTATACCTCCTCGGCAACCACTAAACACAATGGAGTGGCGCTACTTTTTCGTAGCACAACTAAGTTTCAGCCCGAAGCCACCAAAACAGATCGGGAGGGGAGATTACTTATGGTGAAGGGACGGCTGAAGGGCACATTATGCACGTTCGTTTCCCTATACGCTCCCAACTCGGGCCAAGCCGTTTTCCTTTCCACTGTTCTCGACCTATTAGGGGGATTTGCAGAGGGCCACATTATATTGTTAGGAGACTTTAATTTAACTTGGCACGGGTCCTTGGACAGTTCCCACTCGACGCGGGCACCTACCGGCTCTTTTTCCAAAGGGATCAAACAGAAAATACTTGCGCTCGGCCTCTGCGATGCCTGGCGCTCCCTTCACACCACCACTAAAGACTACACGCACTACTCACATGTCCACCAGACATACTCCAGGATTGACTATAGTTTCATCAGCCAAACCTTGCTGGGGCCGCTACAGGCAGCGCAAATACTGCCGATCTCTATCTCCGATCATAGCCTGATCACCATCAGTCTGGACTGGATCGGTCCTAAATCTAGATCCCCCAGATGGTATTTCCCGTTGGCGCTTACACGGGATAAGGCCCTCAGGGAGGAACTAAGGGCGTCCATCACAGACTTCTTTACCTATAACATTCCACAAGACACATCCCCGCAGAACAATTGGGACGCCTTCAATGCAGTGCTACGGGGAAAATGCTTCCAACTCAATGCAACCCTAAACAAACAGAGGACGAGAGAACGCATAGCTCTCGAGCAGGAGTTACAGATAGCTGAACAGACACACAAAGCCACACCCACGCGTGAGTCGCTGCGACATCTCACTGCCCTCCGAGGCAAACTACGTTCTATATACACTAATCGAGCAGAATACACTCTGTTAAAGCTTCGTCAAACGTCTTTTGCACAGGGTGACAAGGTGGGTTCACATCTGGCTCGCCAACTCAGGGTAAAGAGGGAACGTGAATATATTGGGGGCATTTTGGACCACAGGGGCCAACTCACACACACCGACACCGCTAAAGCCAACCTTTTTGGTGATTTCTATGGGCAGCTTTACCAAGGTACTACCCCGATTCGACTTCACAACAACAATACCTTGACTCTGTGACGCTTCCGCAAATTCCCCTGCGATAGCCGACTCGTTGGATTCCCCCATCGCTCAGGAGGAGGTGAGGGAAGCTATCGTAAGGCTCAAACTACATAAAGCCCCGGGACCCGACGGCCTAACGGCTCAATTCTTTAAATGCTATGCCTCTGAACTAGTCCCCCATCTTACCACTTTATTTCAGACCGTAGCTCAGGATGCACGAGTTTCTCGTTCAATGGCTGAGGCTGTGATAATGGTGATTCCCAAGCCGGGGAAAGATCCCCAACTATGTGGCTCGTACAGACCCATAGCTCTCCTTAACCTCGATGTAAAGCTCTACTCCGCGATCCTGGCGGCCAGACTCGAAAACCTGTTGGTCGACTTAATCCACCCGGACCAATCGGGTTTTATAAAAGGCAGGCAAACACACGATAATATCAGACGCACCATCCATCTGATTGAGAAAGTATCCAAATTTAAGATTCCTGCAGTTCTGTTGGGCTTGGACGCGGAGAAGGCTTTCGACAGGGTGGACTGGTCCTTCCTTTTTTTAACAATGCGTAAATTTGGTTTCGGGGACACATTTCTTAACATGGTCAAGGCCAACTATGATCTCCCACTCTCACGGGTCACGGTCAACGGTTGTAGTTCCCTTCCCTTTTCTTTGAGTAGGGGTACCAGGCAGGGTGTCCGCTTTCCCCCTTTTATTTGCTCTCAGTATCGAACCCCTAGCAGCCAAACTTAGGTCAAACGATGAAATTCGAGGCATTCAGTTTAGTGGCGTAGAACATAAAGCATCTCTTTTGCCGATGACATTTTGCTTACGCTTATGAACCCTGCCTCTTCACTACGGGCGGTACAAGAAGAACTAAATCAATTTGAACGGGTGGCAGGTTTTAAAGTAAATTTGTCCAAATCGTCCATACTTAACCTTACCCTTTCTACTGCTGAGGCAAATGGATTAAGGAACCAGACTGCCCTACAATGGGCCAAACACTCCTTGCTGTACCTGGGGGTACAGCTTACGGCTAAGCTTAGCGACCTCTACAAGGCTAACTACCCACCCTTGCTGGCGCAACTACAGCCGTCCCCACTCTACCTTTCATGGCTTGGACGAATTAACACGGTCAAAATGACAATTCTGCCCAAGTGGCTCTATATGTTCCAAGCCCTACCTATCGCACTTGACCGGAATCTATTGCCACATCTCCGTTCATTGATCACTAAATTCATATGGCAGGGAGGGAGGGCGCGCTTACCGTACCATGTGCTAAGACGCCCAAGGAATAAAGGGGGATTGGCTCTGCCTGATTTCGCATTATACTATCAGGCCTCACAACTAAAAGTGGTGACGGAGTGGTCCGCGAGGGAGTCGGACAAACATTGGTTGCATATGGATCGCTCGGTTGTAGGAAGATGCATTTGGGATGTCCTTTGGAAACCAAGGGGAGATCGGCCCACAAACGCTTACATTAGCACCCCCACACGTACCACCTTGACCGTCTGGGACCAACTCACAAGGCGGGAGGGTTGGACTTCATTTCCCTCCCCTATACTCCAATACATTTTAACCCGGCGTTCCCACCAGCGCTACGCGAGGGGCCCTTCGATTGCTGGAGGGAGGAGGCTGCATAAAACTTTCAGATTTGTTTCATAACTATGACATACTGACATTTGACAGTTGTAAGAGAGAATTTGCGCTTGCTCATAGTGAATACTACCACTATCTCCAGCTTAAACACTGGGTAACACTCCCGCACATTAGAGAGGCAGCTACTAGGGAACTAACACCCCTGGAGCGAATGGTGATACACAAGGCAGGTACCATGAAAGGCGCTATCTCCTCCCTTTACGAAATACTTCTAAACACATTGCACGCACCCCGTGCACGCTACATGTCCTTCTGGGAGCAAGTCCTAGGCAGAGATGTCACCCAAGATGAATGGAAACACGTCTGGGGCGATATCACTAAACACAACAAGTCCATGGCTCTACGGGAAGCCCACTACAAGACGCTACATGACTGGTATTTGTACCCTACCAAGCTCCGACGAATATTCCCCGATACCTCTGATCTTTGTTGGCGGGGTTGTGGGCTCCAGGGAGACTTTCGCCACATCTGGTGGGACTGCCCGAGCATTCGCCCCTTATGGGAGGAAATTCTCTCCCACCTTAAAGACATGCTGGGATATCCCATTCCCGCCACCATTGAGTATGCCCTCCTGGGCATCAGGGACCCGGCTTTAGAGCACCAAACAAACGCTGACAAGGCGATCATATGGACATGCTTGGGGCGGCGAAACTCACCATAGCAGCTTCATGGAAAAAGACAGAAACACCAGCGATCTCGTTGTGGCACGCCCGCTTGTGGAGGATCCTCTCCATGGAACGCTTGGCGGACATTTTTAGGGATAACTATGAGGGCTTCAAGCACAAGTGGGGCCCACTGGTCACCTTCCTGTCCCGGGGTCTGCCCTCTGCAGTATGTCCACCCTCAGTAAGGGCTATGCATCTCTTTCAAGTTTAAGACGACCTCGGTCTGACCAGGAGTAGATCGGCCCCTAGGGCGCGAATGGAGGAGGCCCCACGCCGCATTTTTTTTTAATCCATGGTAACACTCATGCTTCTCAGGGTTATACGGCGCACCTTCTTCACCACCGGGATGGGAGGGGGTATGTTTTGGGGGAGGGCAAGGGGTATTTTAAGGGTAGGTTCCAGGTTGGAGACCTTCCTCAGGGGTTTGTTTTACCGAAAAATGAGCATCAGTTATCTTGCCGGGGGCTTGACATGGCCTAGGGTTATTCGAATCTGAGAATCAAAATGGCTGAATGTTCTGCAACCCCGGGCCTGCGCGCCCTCTGTGGTTATACTGTCATTGTGATCTTTTCTGATGCTTAATAAAAATGAGTTAATAATAAAAAAAATAAAAGAAAGAAACCAAATCTGACAATGAACGATAAAAAAAAAACGGTCAGGTACAGTATGTAATGAGGGAGAACACAGTAATTGCAGCAAAATTAAATATTACATTAGGGTGAGAGTATATACAGGAGGAACAATGTAGCTTAGGTATATAATACATATAATATTCATCAATCCGATACCTTTAATTGCTTATTCAGCCATACTATAAAACTGCTTAGCTCAGCGGTGATCCAACAGGAACTGAGAGGCAGGTTGGAGAGTGCTTCTCTTGCTGCAGCCATTCACTTACCGCAGAGTCCCAACTAATCACAAACTTACATTCAGACAGGAAAAGCCAGCCCCGTACAACTACCTATAAAATCCTAAAAACGAAAAAAAAAACTTGCAGGTCTGCGTCTGTGCCAAACTCTGCGCCACACAACCAGGAGTTACCAGCCACAGGAGAAAGAGGCCCCCAACCGACCCTCAGGCCAGCAGGTATTCATGGGCCATGACCTTTGACATCATCTAAGCGAGAACTATTCAAAAGTGCTTATAAAGAAACCTTAGTCGCCTTTGTCCGCCTTCCCCGAGCCACTCATTACACACTGCACCTGGAAAGACACCACTTTGATTCAAGCACACCGTGCATTGGGTCATTAAATGGTTTAGCCATTGGTGCTGCGAACCTTTCCATCATGCAGCTCAGCAGGTCAAATCACGTACTCCACACTTTCAACTCTCAGGCCATTTGTGGGTAATCCTCTCTGTCGGCTCCTATTGCCGTCACTGCAGGAGTGTCTCCTCTTTCCCCCTCTTCACTCCCTGACTGCAATATCTCGGGCTTTTCTCTTGGAAGAAGTCTGATACACTTGTATACGAGTCTCCAAACCACCCACAGCAATCCCCTCCACAAGAAAGCGGCACCTTCCTCCTTCGACAGTTGTCTTACCCAGCCATCCGCATGCCTACACAGTATCTGGAAAAAAACAAGCATTGGCAAAGCCAATAGGTCTCGACTATGCAAGAGATAATGGCTTTGCCAGTATGTTTTAGCCATGTTGTACACAAGCGTGGCTGCTGCTCTGCATGCCTAAAAGTTAGCGGCATAGGGGAGAGTGCCATGGAGTGTCATTGAGTGGAATGGCAAAGAGTGGAGTACAGTATCGTAGAGTGGGGTGGCACAGAGTGTCGTGTATTGGGGTGGCACAGAGTGGATTCACATAGAGTAGCATACAGTGGAGTGGCATAAAGTAGAGTAGACGGGTGTAGAGTGCATTGGCGTAGAGTGTTCCAGAGTATAGGGGTATAGAGTGCAGCAGCATCAAATTCGGCTGCGTACAATGCAGCATCATAGAATGCAGTGGTTTAGATGGCAGTGTTGCATAATAGAGTGGAGTGGTGCAGAGTGGAGTGGTGCAGAGTACAGTAGCATAGAGTGCAGTGGAGCAGATTACAGTAGCATAGAGTGCAGTGGGGCAGAGTAGAGTGGCATAGAGTACAGTGGCATAGAGTGATGCAGAGTAGAGTATACTGCCGTAGAGTGCAATGGCAAAGTTCAGTGGCATAGAGCGGAGAGCTGCAGAGTGCAGTGGCATAGAGTGGAGAGATGTAGAGTGCACAGGCAGCAGTGCAAAGTAGAGTGGTGTAGAGTGCAGTGGTGTAGAGTAGCGTAGAGTGCATTGTTGAAGAGTAGAATTTCGAAGAGTACAGTGGTGTAGAGTGGCGTAGAGTGCATTGGCGTAGAGTGCATTGGCATACAGTAGAGTGGTGTTGAGTAGAGTGGCGTTCAGTGCAGTGGCGTTGAGTGCAGTGGCGTTGAGTGCAGTGGTGCAGAGTAGAGTGCAGTGGCATAGAGTGATGCGGAGTTGAGCGCAGGGGCATGGAGTGGCGTAGAGTACAGTGGACTGGTGTAGAGTGCATTGGCATAGAGTGTTGCGAGGATAGTTGCTTACAGTGCAGTGTAGTACAGTTAAGCAGCATGGAATTCAGCACTGTACAATGCAGCATCATAGAAAGCAGTGGAGTAGCGTAGAGTGCGGACTGGCGTAGAGTGCAGTGGTGCAGAGAGGAGTGGTTCAGAGTAGAATAGCATAGAGTGCAGTGGTGTAGAATACAGCTGCGTAGGGTACAGTGGTGTAGAGTGCAGTGGTGTAGAGTAGAGTGGCGTAGAGTGGTAGAGAGTGCAGTGGCATAAAGTGGTGCAGCGGGGAGTGCCATAGAGTGGAGTGATGCAGAGTGCAGTGATGCAGAGTAGAGTGGCTTAGAGTGCAGAAGTGCAATGAAGGGTGGCGTAGAGTTCGGTGGCATAGAGTGGAGTGATGCAGAGTAAAGTAGAGTAGCATGGAGTGGCCCAGTGTGGAGCAGAGTGGCGTAGAGTGCAGTGGCATAGAGTAGATTATTTCAGAGTAGAGTAAAGTGGCATAGAGTGGAGTGGTGCAGGGTACAGTGCAGTGGCATAGAGTAGAGTGGCGCAGAGTAAAGTGGTGTAGAGTGCAGTTGCACAAAGTGAAGAGGTGTAGAGTAGAGTGGCATATATTGGATTGGCGTAGAGTGTCGGGGCATAAGGTGGAGTGGTACAGAGTAGAGTGTATTGGCATAGAGTGTATTGGCACAGAGTGCAGTGTTGCATAGTGGCGTAAAGTTGAGTTGTTCAAAGTAGAGTGGAGTGGCCTAGACTGGAGTGGGGTAGAGTGCAGTGATGAAGTGTGCAATGGTGTAGAGTAGAGTGGTATAGATTGCATTGGCGTAGAGTGGTGCAGAGTAGAGCCTAGAGGCATACAGTGAAGTGGCGTAGAGTGCTGTGGTGTAAAGTGGCGTGGTGCAGAGTAGAATGGAGTGCTGTGGCGTCGAGTGGTGTAGAGTGGAGTGTTCATGGTGTGGTAGCATAATGCCATTACAGAAAACTCATTTTCAAATGAAATGACTATTACATTTGCACAGACATACAGTTTTACTAATAAAACTATACAGCTCACAAACAATAATGTGTGCAAATGGTATCACGTAGTATATTGATTTGTTTTGATTATATTAAAGTATTTGTTTACAACACACTTCAGAATTAACAAAAAACGTGCTTTATTTGTGCTTTCCTAATTCTGATATATTCTGACATACTTGCAGTTCATTTAAATGTTGTTGTGTGCTAGGAAAAAAAACCTTTCCTACCCCCAGTATCCAGCACGATTGTCACATAAATGTTCAAACTTTGAAGTCAGAGAAAGAAAAGTAAACACCAAGCTCCATTGGAAGACAGAACCTGACATTTGACCTCTGTCTTTGAATGCACAGCAAATGTGATTAGATAAGAACAAGATTTACAGGTCTGTTTAGAGGAAGGAGCACTTGTGGCAGAATACAAGAAGTGGTGTGAAAAGGCTTTACTCCTTGGGAGGGATGAACTCACGCTGGACAACCTAAAACAGATAAAGTCAGCAAACGGAAAGGCAGAAAATGTGAGTTACAAACTACAAAGCCAATGGTAACCAATGAACGGAATGCATTCCCACAGAAGCTTTTTGAATGTCCCCAAGATGTCTTTAGCAAACCAGACAGCTGCGCTGTCTGGCAGGCTTCGACCTAATGGAAGCAATACCCGCAGTGAACAGCATCATGTGTTTCAAGTTCATTTCACAATAATGTCTCTTCCCGGTCTCAACACTGGCTTTTTGCTTCTGTTCTGGTTGCATATAATCTGAGAAGTGTATAATATCAGGAATATGTCACGTTAGTCTGCATGAGTTTACAACGCATGCCATTACAACACGGTGTTGTTACATCGCATACCTTTACAACGCAAGTCGGAACAACGGCTTGCTGTAGGGGGCGCTGGATGTTGGAATAGTATAAATTTACTATTCCAACTCCAGTCTGTACAACAGTAGGGAAGGTGTTGGATTTTAAATCCAACACCTTCTGCCCCCTAGCGCAAGTCGTTGTTCCGACTTTCGTTGTAAAGATATGTCATGTAACAACGCCGTCGTTGTAACGACCGCGTTATAATGGCATGCGTTGTCTCGCATGCGTAGTAAATGCTGTTTACCTAATATCAGTGCTGTATCGCACCTCTGTCTCAGTATATTGAGATGCGGAATCAGACCACTCTATGCAGGGGGGGTGGAAGACAGCACGCACCAGTGCTCTATGGCTTCTCTCCACCCGACAGAGCACTGAGAGTGCTCTATGTCTCAGTGTTTGTATCCAGGCTTCGATGAGGAGTTCCATACTTTGCTCCTCTGCACGTGTGGGAGGCCTATCATTCAAATGTTGTCTCTCAAACTTCTTCTGCGTCCGCCACTTTGATTTTTAGTCTTTTGGTCCCTTCCTGTAGCTCCTTAACCTCTTTATTTAATTGGACCACCACACTTGATGTTTCCTCTGCTGTAGCCTCTACAAGCTTTGTTTTCTCAGCCATCTTTCTCAGGTCTGTCCTCATCAGAATAACATCAATTGCCAGTACACCAATGTGCTGTTCCAGTGACCTTCAGAATTTGCTGGCTCTCTTCAATACATCCTCCAGCAGGTGCACCTTCATGTCCGCCTCTCCTAGCAGCACCACAGCAAGAGACTGCACCACTGTGAAGACCCTATTTCAGGGGCTGGTTTGGTGTAGATGTCCATCTTGTTGATCTGTGTCATCTTGGATGCCTTATCTTTCAACATTATGTGGCAGCTTCTAGCTCCAACATAGACAGAGCCCTTTTCTCTGCATGTCAGCTGCTTCGTCTTTCTCAATGCTGTTCTAGTTCTTCTCTGCATCTCAGTTTCTTACCCTTAACTAGTCGTTGTGGTACACATTTGTTTTCTATTTTCATGCAGCAGAAGATGGCATACTAGCACAGTATGCTGTGCCGCCATGTAGCTTCATCTGTGCATTCTATCTGTGGTACACCCTAGGTCTGCCCTCCCCCCTTTTCTCCACCCCACTCCCCGTCACCAGTCCAGGGAGTCAAATGTCAGCTTCTCTATAAAGAACTTTATCAAGATTTACTGACCCTTTCTTTCCCGAGCACTTCTCAGTTCATCACTGCAGCGGCACAAGAGTCATTTGCAGCCTTCCATTTTGCCTTTGATAACCATACTGTAGCAGGAACCAGTTGACCTGCATATGATGCAATGTGTATCAGGGCTCACATATCTCCTCTCCACAAAAGGCAGACCCACCGCAACGCTCGCCTCACTTTTACCAATGCTCCCCGTGCCTACACATGTTCCAGAGCAGGGAGCCAAGCCCACCGCACATAAGATGGCTGCTCGCATCCACCAGGTAGGAGCTAGCTCCTTCTCCAGAATCCACTGAGCAATGAACTCTGGCCCTTTGAGATCAAAACATGTGCTGCATGCTTCCAGTTGTGCTGGGCGAGTGTGCTGGTGCCTATTAGGCCCCAGATGCCCTACAGACATTGAATAGGCCCCAGCCCACCCCTGCTGAATAAAAACCCATGCACACTCTGTGAATGGTTCTGGAACTGACCATGAGCAGCAGAATTGCCACATTTTTTCACAACTTTGAAGCCCAAGAGCAACCAAATACTTGCCCAAACTAACCCAATGTTACCACTCCATTAGCTTATGTGTAGCCTGAGCGCAATATTCAAAAATATACTTCTATTTCAAGGATTATATGTTTATCACCCACATTGATATCTCATGATGTGGAGCAAACTGCCGAAAAGTGTTCTGGGTCCGATGTTGGGGACTGCAACTGCGAAAAGGTTCTTCCGGGGAAAAGTGCTCTTCAGCATCAAATTAATTTTGCATACTCACACCAGGCCCCCCAGAGTAACAGGAATATAGGCCAACCCTTCATGTTTGCTCACACTTGTTTCAATGCTCCAAGAGCAGTTCAAGGGTGACTGCTGAGCATCTCTTTACATATACAAGTTATGTATGTTTCATACTTTTGGTACCCATCAGAAGAGAGCAGTCCATTGCATAGGTTGCACAACTTGTTGCTTGATGTTCCTGTGAGCTAATCCCTAATAAAGTGAAAGTGCATTTTGCAGCGTCACAGAAAAATCTCCACCTACTATTCTTTGCCAGGCAACAGTAGGGTGGATCCTTGTTCAGGCAGTGGGAAGTTCAATTGTGCCAAAGAGGTCTGGGCATGGCACTGTCCAGAGTAGCAGCATTCTTCAGAGTCTGGAAGTGGCACTGTAAAGACTAGCAGAATCCTTCAGGGTCTGGAAGTGGCACTGCCAAGAATAGCAGCATCCTTCAGGGTCTGGCAGTGGCACTGCCAAGAATAGCAGCATCCTTCAGGGTCTGGCGGTGGCACTGTGAAAAGTATCAGCATCATTACGAGTCTGGCAGTGGCACTGTGAAGAGTAGCAGCATCTTTCAGAATCTGGCAGTGGCAAGTTGAGGTGCACAAAAGTCTTCTTATGGGCCAGCACTGCCAAGAATAGTAGCACCCTTCAGGGCCTGGCAGTGGCAGTTTAAGGTGTGCAAAATTGTTCTGGCACTGGCAGGAGTAGGAGCATCCTTCAGAGTATGGCAGTGGCACTGTAAAGAGTAACAGCATCATTCAGAGTCTGGCTGTGGTAGGTTGAGGTGTATAAAAGTGTTCTTCTGGGTCTGGCACTGCCAAGAGCAGCAGTATCCTTCAGGGTCTGGCGGTGGCAGGTTAAGGTGTGCAAAAGTGTTCTGGCACTGTCAAGAGTAGGCGCATCCGTCAGAGTATGACAGTGGCACTGCTAAGAAAAGCAGCATTCTGCAAGGTCTGGCAGAGACAGGATAAGGTGTGCAAAATTGTTCTGGCAATGCCAAGAGTAGGGGCATCCTTCAGAGTCTGGCATTGGCACTGAAAAGAGTAGCAGCATCCTTCAGAGTCTGGCAGTGCCAGGTTGAGGTGCACAAAAGTGTACTTCTGGGCCCGACACTGCCAAGTGTAGCAGGATCCTTCAGGGTCTGGCAGTGGCAGGTTAAGATGTGCAAAATTGTTCTGGGTTCTGCCAAGAGTAGAAGCATCTTTCAGTCTGGCAGTGGCAAGTTGGGGTGTGCACAAGTGTTCTTCAGTTACTGAATGAACATGAAGTCACTGTTCGCCTCTGCATTTCTAAGACGTGTGTTGAGTATGTGAAAAAATCGTTTGGCAAGTCAATAACCAGAGGTTTAGGATCTGAAAGCATGTTTTGGGACTTCAAAAGTTCCAAATGTCTTAGAAGGCTCAGCAAATCTGACAGGCGCATCTGATATTCTGTTGCCAGAACTTTGACAAAGTCTGTGCACCGTTTTTCTATGCAGTCCTTGGCAGCAGCAGGCAGTTTGCTTTCTTTAAGCTTCTTGCGGAGGTCAAGGCCAAGGTCAACATCCTCCTGCGCAAGATAAATGGCACTACCCTGAAGACCTAAATTGATCAACTTCTGCTCAATATTGGTACTGATAACACTTGGCTTTAGAGTTCTTCTGAGAGCTGACCTATATAAAGTTTGCAAATACCGAAATATGTGGAGGACATCACCAGATTCAAGCTGAAATGCTTTGTTCACTACCTTAATTTCCTGCAACATAGGTTTGAGGAAAATAAGGTAGAGATAATTTGTCTCGTCATTGTACATTTCTTGCAGCACTCTAGCTGCATAGCAATGTTCTACATATGATGTGTTGCAAAAGATCAGCTTTTTTACATCATACTGCTCCAGAAAATGCTCCACACGGTCTGCCATGATGAGCCACCGCGTTTCGAATGGCAAAATAAGCCTCAGCGAAATTCCTCCATTCAAAGTTTGCCACAAATCGGTGTACTCTGCCTGGCACTGTGGAGTATGTCAAACCATCTTTCAGTCTGTCAGTGGCAAGTTGAGGTGTGAACCTGTGTTCTTCGGGTCTGGCACTGCCAGAACTGTGAACTTTAAGTGGAGTATGTCAAACCAGTTGTAGGTGTTTCTCGCACCATGAACTACACATTGCTGGGCAAACTGCGCATTGCTTTTTTAGCAACAATGTCAAGCGGGCAGATGCAGCATACAAGCTGCAAAGCAGGCTGCTTTTCTCTCAACAAAGTGTATGTGGAGGGTTTTTTGCCACACATTACACTTGTGGCGTCTACTAGATTCTCAGTTAGAAGCCTGCTGTCTTTGAGGAACTCCAGAAGTGCATTTGCTATGTTTTGTGCTCATGCCTCTTGCAATTCTACCATCCCAAGGAAACTGCTCACAATTCTGCTACTTTTCTGACTGAAGTATTTTACACAGATGCACAGCAGTTTCTTTTCAGGAATGTCAGTTGATTTGTCAATGATCAAAGAGTAAGGTGACCTGCACATATCTTGAAGGAGCTCCCCTTTGAAATAGGGGCCTAAAAGTAAAGTCCATTTATCAAAGCTGTGCACTTGTCCTGTGGATATGGAAAGGAGGAACTTCTTAGCTTAAAATTTCTCCTAGTCTGTCAATGTTGTTAAATGATGTGCTATATGCACTTTGCACTGCAATCCTAAGCTCTCTCCTTTTCTGGTAATTTGATAATTGAGGTGCTGGTGGGGCAAAAGATGCCATGTTTAGGCTAGGTGTATTCGAGTGTTTACGATGTTTTCCTGTGGATGAATGCAGCTTTAGATCATGGTAGAGGGCACGTAGCTGTATATGGCAGTATTTACAGCTTGCCTTTTCTCCGTCTGTTTTTTCAGGGGCAATCCACATTTTTAATTCGAGGTCAGACTCCCAATCTTTCCTGTACACTTTCTTGTACTCCACCCACATGCCCATTTTCAAAATTACTTAGTTGGTAGCTTCTTGGGACCTGGTAGATGACTGTAAAATCTTTGTTGTGCAGCGGGGCAAGTATCCGCAAATGGAAGAGACAGAATATCTATCATCATCCCTAGTTCAATTGAATTTGCCAGATAACATACTATCAGATAGTTCCAAGTGTCTGTTTAGCAGTGAGGAACTAATCCCTGTTTTTGGTCTGGTGCATTGATCACCAAAAAATCCCACACAAATGGCCAAAGTAAAATCATAATTGAACCTTAACCCCTTTACCGCGGCCGAAATTCCGCCGCGATGCGGCGGCTTTGAAGAGTGGGCGGGGCCGCGTCGGCCAACGGACGTGCGCAGCACTGCGGAGGTTGTGCTCGCGACGGCCGTTGGCCGACAGAAGCAGCGAACGGGTTAAACGAACTGCACACATCACCCATGGCTCACATACTAGGTTTCTCTTTTGCTTTCTAGCCCAGTTTATCGTTTATCCCATTTTGAAAAGCCAAGTAACTTTAAACATATCTCCACCTGCGTTAGCCTTAGTAAATATTTGAAAGTAAACAAGGAACAAGGGAACCCTGTAAGTCAAGAGGGACCAAGGGTAAGCAGTATGTTATTAGAGACAGTGGTCCCAATAAAGGAAACATGAAGTCATACACACAGGACTGCAATCAGAGCTGTGTGCTGATTGCAGTCCTGTGTGTATGACTTCATGTTTCCTTGATAGGGACCACTGTCTTTAGTAAATATTTGGTCATAAGCAGGACCACTGGAACTGTGAGATTGTGCAGTGGCGGCAATCTTGACATAATTATAGATTTGACACATTGTGACATAATCCATCTGCTGCATAATCTGAAGATTTTACTAAAACACTCTGTTTCCAGCTGAAATGGTTCAAAAGTTACTAAAAACGTACAGACAGGTGTTGCCACACAGCGGCAGACCCTTAAGGAAGGTTGTCTGGTGACATTTCTTTTGCTTACTGCTAGCTTTGGGTGTTAAACTGGTACTAATGAGGTGCAAATACCCAGTGTTAAATGCAAAAATGACAATATGGCACTACATATGATATAGTCTGCTTAGCTGGTTATCATACCGGGCTGCCCACCTGAGATTTTGTGGATAATTGGGGTCCTGAGCTTGGATGGTTGGAGGAAGAGAGAAGTGGAGAGATTTGCTGGTGTGGTCATTTTCAACATCAGCCCATATTGAAGTTTTTTTATGAGATGTAAACAAACCGTCAGACAGTATATATTAGTGATTCTTAACCTGTGGGGCATTCTGTAGAGGGTTTGCAGGCTATAGTGCCTAGCCGTATCCCAAGCAGCCTAGGAAAGCTAGGGCCAAAGATCAACAGTAATATTAATAATGAAGTGATCCAAGTCTGTGAGAAAGCTCATGCTCACATTTCTCACATTTGACTTAATTTGCTTATTGTTAGACTTGGCACCATTGGCGTGGGTCTCCCTTCCATTTTTTTTGCTGTTGCCTCTTATGTTTTGCTGGTTTTAGATGCTTTTGGGCACTGTGCCACTGCTGTTCAGTGCCACAGTGCAAGTGCTCCCTACTGTAAAGTGATGTATGGATTAGTGACTCCATGATTGGATGATTGGTTTACTTGTCAGTCCCTAGTACAGTGCACGGAGTGTGCCCAGGGCTTGTAAATCCAATGCCGCTGGTGGGATTGCAGCACTGGTTGTGCCACCCACAGAAGCGGCTTGTAAAATGTGTCTCAGGCCTGCCATTGCAGAGCCTGTGTGCAGTCTGTGACTGCCATGTCGACTTGGCAAGTGCACCCACTTGCCAGTCCCTAAACCTTCCCTTATCTTCATATCAGACACCCCTAAGGTAGGCCCAAGGGCAGGGTGCATTGTAAGTATAAGGTAGGACATGCCCTGGTGTGTGTGGCATGTCCTAATAGTGAATTACAGCCATTTTCGTTTTTCACTATTGCAAGGCTACCTGTTCTCCATAGGCCAGAATGGGCAGTTTGATTATTACACCTTATAATCCTAACTGACCCAGAGAACATGGTAGAAAAACGAATTTAGTATGCCTGAACTCAGAATGATAAAATACATCTTTTAGTGAAGTTGGTTTTAACATTCTTTGTTTGAAAATACCACTTTTAGAAAGTAGGTATTTTCTTGCCTAAACCATCCAGCTGCCTCTGCTCAGGTTGTGTATTGTGTGTCTGGGTTTGTGAGTGACAGGGGCTGGGGGATTCCAGGAGGCAGGGTGAGTCAGCACTAGGCTGAATAGGTCTGCCTGAAGGAGGATGGGTGGGAGGAGTTGCACCTGGGTCTGAATAGGGCTGTGCCTGCCTTCCACAATGCTGGCTCCACCTCCTGCCGGGCGTCTGATGGCTCTGCCCCTCACTCTCAAAGGAAAGAAGGAGTCAGAAAAACAAAGTGCTCCAGGACTGACCAGAACTGGTTTGGACTAGGCAAAGGCCTCTCTGCCTTCAGAGAACAAAGGGAAAAGGTGTATAAAAAGGGGACCCAGACCCCTAGGAAATTAGATCACTTCTGGGAAATCAAGAAACCTGTTGCCAAGGAGAAGAACCGGAGAAGCTGAAGGAGGAGTACTGCCCCTGTGCTGTTTTGCTGATTGGGGTTGGCCTGCAGTGGTTGCTTTCTGCCAAGGACAGGAGAAAAGACTTTGCTGTGCTTTGTCATCTTGAAGAAGAGAATCTCCAAGGGCTTGAACTAGAGCTTGCCTCCTGCCTGAAGTCTCAGGGATACAAGACTTCACCAACCAGCTCCCCCCTGCATTCCCTTGCTGGGAATTGAAGTGCCTGCTGTTGTGCTGGGCCTTCTGAGAGACTGCGTGTCGCTGGGAGCTGGAAGCGCGACGCAACAACGAGAAGCGTGTCGCCGCCGCAGCCGCGGTCATCGCATCGCCGAGGAAGCGAGACGCCGCTGCCGCTGTCATCATCGCATCGCCGAAGCGCGGCGCATCACCGGAGAAGCGAGACGCTGCCACAGAGGTCATCGTCGCATCGCCGGAGAAGCGCGTCGCAGGGCCTGTCGCGGCTCCAAAGATCATCGAGTCGCCGCACGGCCGTCGGGCGTGCACGCATCACACCAACGTTGTCGCATCGCAACCAAGACGCCATTTTGTCGCATCGTACCGGAGAAGAGTATCGCATCGAGGTGCCATCTTGTCGCATCGCACCGGAAAGCAGTAAGAAACCGACGCATCACCTCCCCACACAGTAAGGAAGCGAGCATCAACTCCCCTGCGCAGCAGTAAGGAACCGACGCATCCACTCCCCTGAGTGTAAGGAACCGACGCATCACCTTCCCTGCGACCCTTTTGTTTTCTTTGCGTTACGCATTCAAGGTACATTGAGAGTAAAGTGTCGCATTTACAACTTGAGAGAACTGAACTATTTTATAACCTTTTAAAGCCTATTTTTGAGTACAGTATTGTGGATTTTTGCTATTGGGTCTTGTGATAAGTCTATATAAAGATTACTTATTTTTACATAAACAACCTGTGTGGTGTCCATCTGTAGTGTTTTCACTGTATTACTGTATGTGGTCACAAATGCTTTACACACTGCCTCTGAGATAAGCCTGTCTGCTCGTGCCAAGCTACCAGGGGGTGAGCAGGGGTTATTTTAGGAGTGTTTCCCCCTTATCCTGACTAGAAGCAAGGGTCCCTATTTGGACAAAGGTGCAAACCATTGCCAACTAGAGACCCCCAGTTCTAACATTGGTGGTCAGCGGTGAGGATTTGGACTTGCATTTGTGATTCATATACAGTGATTGGTGTACACTACTAGTGAGTGCAGACCAATACGCGACCACATACCTTTTTGATAGGACTTTTTTTCCTTGGAACCTTTATTTTTGTTGAGAACTGCCAATTTTCACCATGAGCAAAAAAGGATCCATTGCACCTGCAGATATTGAATTTGAAGAAGATAGGGTTGATACCTACACTGTGCCAGAACTCAAAGCTGTTTGCAAAAAGTTTAAAATCTCTATGAGAGGCCTCACCAGGAAGGAGGAGTTTCACAAGGCACTGAGAGCCTGGTTGGAAGCACGGAATGCCAGTGGGCAGTCCGAGGAGCCTGTGGAGGAGGCAGAGAATTTAGATGGGCAGCTTGAGGGGCCATTGGGCTTAACTGGGAGGAGAGCGCCTTCCAGGGAGGGCAGCAGTGTTTCTCAAAGGGCCTGTCTCCAGAGGAGCTGGAGGACAGGGACAAAAGCAGGATGCATGAAATGGAGATGGCCAAACTGAAACAGGGAAGCCATGATAGCCTTGAGCATAAGAAATTGGAGTTAGAAAGTAAGAGGTTGGCTATGGAAGAAAAGAAGATGCTTTTAGAGCATGAGAGAGTGGTGAGGGAGCTAGAGCTAAAGGCTAGAAGCCTAGAAATCACTCCCTCTGGTGGCAGCACACCTCCAGTGCCTGTAGAAAGTAGAGTGTACATCCCCAAGGAGGTTATTAAGGATTTCATGAAGGGGGAGGACATTGGGCAATGGTTTAAAGCATATGAGATCGCCATGACATCACACCGGGTCCCTGAGAAGGATTGGGGAGCGGGGTTGTGGGGCCGCTTTGCAGGTGAGGGAAGGGAAACCTTGCTAGCCTTGCCCACAGTGGATCAGATGTCCTATGCCCACCTGAAGGAAGCTTTAGTGGCAAGGTATGGGTTAACTCCAGAGCTTTATAGGCAGAAGTTTAGGAACTGCAAAAAGCTGGAGTCTAGTACCTGGGTGGAGTATGTGTCTTATTTTTGCAGAGCATTGGATGGATGGGTGAAGGGTAGCAAAGTAAATGACTTACAGGAGTTCTATGATTTAATCGCATGGGAGCACTTGTCCAGTAGTTGTTTTCCAGAGCTACGCCAGCACCTAGTTGACAGTAAGCTGACTAATCCTAGGAAGCTTGCTGAGGAGGCGGACCGCTGGGTCAGTACCCGGGTCCACAAGGGTCTTGTGGGAGACTCCGCCAAAGGTGGGCAGGGTCCCCAGCAGAAGAGTGGGGGGGACAAGGGTAAACAGAAGGAGTTCCAAAAAGGGCCCCAAAGTAAACCCCAAGGGAACCAAGGTAAGGGTTCCCAGCCTCCCACTGAGAAAAGACCATGGGTCCCAACAGATAAGTCTGTTCAGAAGGGGCCCAAAGCATGTTTTAGTTGTGGTCAGGTGGGTCACTTTGTAGGAAGTCCCAAGTGTCCCAATACTGTGACCACTGCACCCACTGGTGCACCACCCCGGCAGATGGCTAGTGTAGCCCTGGGGGAGGAGTTGGGTGCCCAAGGTGGGTGGGGTCCCGCAGAGATGTCCCTGGTCTCTTTAGGAGACAGTGAGATGGTCCCTAGGACCCAGCTGCCTGATAACACTAAGAAATACAGGCAGTGGGTGACCATCAATGGCCATAGGGTGGAGGCTCTGAGAGACACCGGGGCCAGTGTGACAGCTGTCAGTTGTCGGCTGGTGTCTGAGGAGCAGGTGGTCCCCAATGTATTCTACCCTGTAGTTGCCGCTGACAACTCAGAGAGCCACTGCAAGGTGGCCCAGGTTCCCTTTGAGTGGGGGGGTCTCAGGTATCCTTCAAGTAGCTGTGAGGCCAGCCATGCCTGTTGACTGTCTGCTAGGCAATGATTTGGAGAGCTCCCCTTGGGCGAAGGTGGAGCGGAGGTCTCATTTGGAGATGTTGGGTCTGCCAGAGTGGGCGTGTGTGACCACTCGGTCAATGGCAGCCGGTAAGGGTATTCAAGAGGACCTGGAGCCTGGAAGAAGGGCCCAGGTGCCTGCCTTAAAGAGAGGAGGCAGGGGCGCGGGAAACCGGCCCCCGAAGTTCCCACGGTCCAGGAGGAGGCAGACCTTGAGGGGGATGCCCTGGAACCTACAGGGGAACAAGTGGCTGAACTGGGGGACCTGCCTGAGCTGACCCATTGGCAGCAGGAGGGAGGCCCCTCCAGGGAAGAATTCTGCGAGGAGCAGAAGAAGTGCCCTTCTCTTGAGGGCTTGCGGCAACAGGCTGTAAGCCAGGCAGCAGGTGATCAGTCTGGATCACACTGGATCTACTGGGAGAATGGTCTCCTGTATAGTGAGCCTAAGGTTGCTGAGCCTGGGTCAGCCCGTGTGCTGGTGGTACCCCAGCGCTTCAGAGCCTTCCTACTGGGTCTGGCTCATGATGTGCCTTTAGCAGGACATTTGGGGCAAGACAAGACCTTTCAAAGGCTTGTCACCCACTTTCATTGGCCCCAAATGCGCAAGAGTTCAGATACTCATTGCAGGACCTGTCAGACTTGCCAGGCAAGTGGTAAGAGTGGGAGGAAGCACAAGGCTCCTCTCCAACCTTTCCCTGTTGTCAGCACCCCCTTTGAGAGGGTGGGTATTGACATTGTGGGGCCTCTGGATCCCAAGACAGCCATGGGCAACAGGTTCATCCTGGTCTTGGTGGACCATGCCACCCGGTACCCGGAAGCCATCCCTCTTCGGACAGTGACGGCCCCCGTGGTGGGACGTGCACTGATGGGGATTTTCTCCCGTGTGGGGTTCCCCAAGGAGGTGGTGTCTGACCGTGGTACTAACTTCATTTCCAAGTATATGAAGTCCCTGTGGCAGGAGTGTGGTGTAACCTATAAGTTCACCACTCCTTACCACCCCCAAGGTAATGGGCTGGTTGAGAGATTCAACCGGACCCTTAAAGGCATGATTATGGGTCTGGAAGAACCCATGAGGCGTAAGTGGGACGTCCTCTTGCCATGCCTGCTCTTTGCTTACAGAGAGGTGCCCCAGAAGTCCTTAGGGTTCAGTCCCTTTGAACTGCTGTACGGCCATCCTGTAAGAGGACCTCTGAGTCTGGTCAAGGAAGGCTGGGAGAAAGCTCCCAGGAAAACTCCCCAGGATGTATTTAGTTACATGCTGGCCTTCAGGAACCAGACTCGGCGTTTCAGACAACTCGCTGAGGCGAATCTGGAAGCCAGCCAGGAAGAGATGAAACGTTGGCATGATCAGAACGCCACTCTGATCGAGTTTCAGCCTGGACAAAAGGTTTGGGTCATGGCCCCAGTGGAGCCCTGTGCGCTCCAGGATAAGTGGACCGGACCATTTGAGGTGGTGGAGCGCAAGAGTGATGTCACCTACTTGGTGGACTTGCAGTCTCCCAGGAACCCCTTGCGGGTCCTGCATGTGAACCGCCTGAAGCCCCACTTTGAGAGGTCTGAAGTGGGCATGCTCTTAGCAACAGATGCTGGGATGGAAGAGGAGACTGAACCTCTTCCTGATCTCCTGTATGCAAAAGAGCAAGATGGGTCAGTGGATGGTGTGAACCTCTCTCCCACCCTGACCCCGGAGCAGCAGAATGACTGTCGCCAACTGTTGGGACAGTTTTCTGATCTGTTCTCCCTGACTCCCAGTATCACTGAATGGTGCATCCATGATGTGGACACTGGGGACAGTCCTCCTGTAAAGCACAAAACTTACAGAGTGACTGACAGGGTGAGAGCTTGCATCAAGGAGGAGGTCTCCAAGATGTTTGCCTTAGGGGTGATTGAGTCCTCTAACAGTCCTTGGGCCAGCCCAGTGGTCTTGGTCCCAAAGGCTGCCGCGCCTGGTGCCACACCTGAACTCCGGTTCTGTGTGGACTACCGAGGACTCAATTCAGTCACCAGGACTGACGCGCACCCCATCCCCAGAGCTGATGAGCTCATTGATCGGTTAGGGGCTGCCCAGTACCTCAGCACGTTTGATCTAACGTCTGGATACTGGCAGATCGCCTTAACTGATGGGGCCAAAGAGAGGTCAGCATTCTCCACACCAGATGGGCACTACCAATTCCGGGTGATGCCCTTTGGGATGAAGAATGCCCCTGCCACCTTTCAGAGGTTGGTCAACCAGGTGTTGGCTGGGCTGGAGGATTTCAGTGCCGCCTACCTGGATGACATTGCAGTGTTCAGCGCCACTTGGGAGGAACATCTGCACCACCTCTGGGAAGTGTTGAAGGCGCTGCGGAGGGCAGGCCTCACGATCAAGGCGAGTAAGTGCCAGATCGGGCAGGGTTCTGTGGTGTACTTGGGACACCAGGTAGGGAGCGGCCAGGTGGCGCCCCTACAGCCCAAGATAGATACCATCCTGGCTTGGGAACCCCCAAAACCCAGACAGAGGTGAGGGCCTTCTTAGGACTCACCGGGTATTACAGGAGGTTTGTCAAGGGGTATGGCAACATTGTTGCACCCTTGACTGAGCTGACTTCCAGGAAGCAGCCCAGGAAAGTGAACTGGACTGAGGCCTGCCAAAAGGCTTTTGATGCCCTGAAATCTGCCATGTGCACGGCGCCCGTGCTTCAGGCGCCCAACTTCTCAAGGGAATTCATTGTGCAGACAGATGCTTCAGAGCATGGTGTTGGGGCTGTGCTTTCACAGATGAATGAGGAGGGCCTAGACCAACCTGTAGCCTTTATTAGTAGGAGGTTACTCCCACGGGAACAGAGGTGGAGTGCGATTGAACGTGAGGCATTTGCTGTGGTCTGGGCACTGAAGAAGTTGAGACCATACTTGTTTGGGACTCACTTCCGGGTTCAGACAGACCACAGGCCCCTCAGATGGTTAATGCAGATGAGGGGTGAGAATCCAAAACTGTTGAGGTGGTCCATTTCCCTACAGGGGATGGACTTTACGGTGGAACACCGCCCTGGTACAGAACACGCCAATGCTGATGGTCTGTCCAGATTTTTCCGCCTTAGTGATGAGAACTCCCAGGAGGAAGGGTAGTTCTCCCCACATTTCAGCTGGAGGGGACACGTGTTAGACTTGGCACCATTGGCGTGGGTCTCCCTTCCATTTTTTTTGCTGTTGCCTCTTATGTTTTGCTGGTTTTAGATGCTTTTGGGCACTGTGCCACTGCTGTTCAGTGCCACAGTGCAAGTGCTCCCTACTGTAAAGTGATGTATGGATTAGTGACTCCATGATTGGATGATTGGTTTACTTGTCAGTCCCTAGTACAGTGCACGGAGTGTGCCCAGGGCTTGTAAATCCAATGCCGCTGGTGGGATTGCAGCACTGGTTGTGCCACCCACAGAAGCGGCTTGTAAAATGTGTCTCAGGCCTGCCATTGCAGAGCCTGTGTGCAGTCTGTGACTGCCATGTCGACTTGGCAAGTGCACCCACTTGCCAGTCCCTAAACCTTCCCTTATCTTCATATCAGACACCCCTAAGGTAGGCCCAAGGGCAGGGTGCATTGTAAGTATAAGGTAGGACATGCCCTGGTGTGTGTGGCATGTCCTAATAGTGAATTACAGCCATTTTCGTTTTTCACTATTGTAAGGCTACCTGTTCTCCATAGGCCAGAATGGGCAGTTTGATTATTACACCTTATAATCCTAACTGACCCAGAGAACATGGTAGAAAAACGAATTTAGTATGCCTGAACTCAGAATGATAAAATACATCTTTTAGTGAAGTTGGTTTTAACATTCTTTGTTTGAAAATACCACTTTTAGAAAGTAGGTATTTTCTTGCCTAAACCATCCAGCTGCCTCTGCTCAGGTTGTGTATTGTGTGTCTGGGTTTGTGAGTGACAGGGGCTGGGGGATTCCAGGAGGCAGGGTGAGTCAGCACTAGGCTGAATAGGTCTGCCTGAAGGAGGATGGGTGGGAGGAGTTGCACCTGGGTCTGAATAGGGCTGTGCCTGCCTTCCACAATGCTGGCTCCACCTCCTGCCGGGCGTCTGATGGCTCTGCCCCTCACTCTCAAAGGAAAGAAGGAGTCAGAAAAACAAAGTGCTCCAGGACTGACCAGAACTGGTTTGGACTAGGCAAAGGCCTCTCTGCCTTCAGAGAACAAAGGGAAAAGGTGTATAAAAAGGGGACCCAGACCCCTAGGAAATTAGATCACTTCTGGGAAATCAAGAAACCTGTTGCCAAGGAGAAGAACCGGAGAAGCTGAAGGAGGAGTACTGCCCCTGTGCTGTTTTGCTGATTGGGGTTGGCCTGCAGTGGTTGCTTTCTGCCAAGGACAGGAGAAAAGACTTTGCTGTGCTTTGTCATCTTGAAGAAGAGAATCTCCAAGGGCTTGAACTAGAGCTTGCCTCCTGCCTGAAGTCTCAGGGATACAAGACTTCACCAACCAGCTCCCCCTGCATTCCCTTGCTGGGAATTGAAGTGCCTGCTGTTGTGCTGGGCCTTCTGAGAGACTGCGTGTCGCTGGGAGCTGGAAGCGCGACGCAACAACGAGAAGCGTGTCGCCGCCGCAGCCGCGGTCATCGCATCGCCGAAGAAGCGAGACGCCGCTGCCGCTGTCATCATCGCATCGCCGAAGCGCGGCGCATCACCGGAGAAGCGAGACGCTGCCACAGAGGTCATCGTCGCATCGCCGGAGAAGCGCGTCGCAGGGCCTGTCGCGGCTCCAAAGATCATCGAGTCGCCGCACGGCCGTCGGGCGTGCACGCATCACACCAACGTTGTCGCATCGCAACCAAGACGCCATTTTGTCGCATCGTACCGGAGAAGAGTATCGCATCGAGGTGCCATCTTGTCGCATCGCACCGGAAAGCAGTAAGAAACCGACGCATCACCTCCCCACACAGTAAGGAAGCGAGCATCAACTCCCCTGCGCAGCAGTAAGGAACCGACGCATCCACTCCCCTGAGTGTAAGGAACCGACGCATCACCTTCCCTGCGACCCTTTTGTTTTCTTTGCGTTACGCATTCAAGGTACATTGAGAGTAAAGTGTCGCATTTACAACTTGAGAGAACTGAACTATTTTATAACCTTTTAAAGCCTATTTTTGATTACAGTATTGTGGATTTTTGCTATTGGGTCTTGTGATAAGTCTATATAAAGATTACTTATTTTTACATAAACAACCTGTGTGGTGTCCATCTGTAGTGTTTTCACTGTATTACTGTATGTGGTCACAAATGCTTTACACACTGCCTCTGAGATAAGCCTGTCTGCTCGTGCCAAGCTACCAGGGGGTGAGCAGGGGTTATTTTAGGAGTGTTTCCCCCTTATCCTGACTAGAAGCAAGGGTCCCTATTTGGACAAAGGTGCAAACCATTGCCAACTAGAGACCCCCAGTTCTAACACTTATCTAACAGCGTTTCTCTTTTTTACCAGCATATTGTTTGCCTGCAGTTTTTTTTCATACTATCAATCTTGTGATGTGGCCTTGTTGCTCGTAGGTATCTCCGAGTTCAGGTTGTGGGCTGGTGTTTCATAAAGGGATATCATTGAGAGATTTGAGGTTGAGGCAGAAGGCTGTGAATAGTTCTCACAGTGCCTATTGGTGGGTCATTACGGTGTTTAGACTACTTGGTCTCTCTGCAGAGTGCATAGAGCAATGGTGGCAAGTGCCAATTGTGATTATATATGAAAGTGTGTGATTGTGTTACAAAGCTGCTGAAATATTAACAGAACCAAAGTGTTCAACAGTTCAGTAGGTGTGTTCTGTTGTGTGCTGGAGGCCGTGCTGCTGGTCGGAGATCCTAAAGGAGAGGGCCCTTGAACTTTGAGGTTATGAACAGATTTCCATACCATTTAACATGCAGCTCATAGAAAGAACTGTTCCTTAAGAGTATGTTTCCCCCACACAGGTAAAAAAAAAAAATAGCTACATGTCTAACCTCTCATTTTTCCAGAATACACATTTTTAAGTTACACAGTAGTTTAGGTTGTCGGGTGTTAAGAGTACTACAGAGCCTAGCCCCGAAAATATTCGCTATGTAAATCACACAACAAACATCATGCAAAATATGAAAAAAGTCTCTTTAGTGAACTGAGAGGCAAGACAGTGATCATGTACACCATGTACATGGCCCAGATTATTATAGAACATTATAGTCCATTAAATTAAACACAATAGGTTTTTATACAAGTGATATTCCTAAATTATATTTGAAAGTACCTGCATACGCAACAATGAAGAAGTTTTGGTAAAATAAAATATTTGCCTAAGATCACATAATTTAAGTGGAAAGCTGCGATTTATCCAGGCATTCTGGTTTCACTTTGTACAAGTGGTGTCTATTTGTGCTTTCCTTTTTAAGATAAGGCTTTGTTTTACCTCATTCTGCGTTTTTGCTGGTTTTGTATAGCGCAACTCGCACCAAAGGACTTGAAGCGCTGTACATGAGCACCAGTTTGATTACACAAGGTCACATTCAATTTTACAGGCACCAGGAACACTCTATAACATACTGCTATGCGCTACTAAGATGACGCCCCATCCATTTCAGATCCACCGGTCCACTTTACAAGGATAAACATTAGACAACACTTGATGGAAAACTCTGGGGACATAGTAGTAAAGATACTCACAGTATAGTAGGGAGAGAAGCATATTACAAAGTGATGGACAATTGGTATCTACAGCCATCTAAATCATGGAAAACTCACCCCCAGACTTCTGACGTCAGTTGGAGAGGATGTGGAGTGCTTGCTGACTTCAAGCACATTTGATGCGATTGTCCATGTATTAAACCCTTCTGGGCCGAAACACCAACTGCCATGAAAACAATATTAGGAAACCCACTCCAGATGAAGATAGATTGTGTCTTACTTGGGCTGAGACCCCCCTGTTGAAACAGAGCACTGATGTGGAATTGCCAGCAGTGGCGATAAACACTCTGCAAGCGTATTGGAAAAGGAAAACTGCCCTTTGTCGACACACTGGTACTTGAGACTGTGGAATACTTTAGTAATTGAATGCTTTTCAAACTCAGCCAAATATTACATACCTGCAAAGTAATATAACCACCTTATTATTCTTACCTTTTATGCTGTTTCGGGGAGGTGGGGGTGGTATTAAAATATGATGAACTTTTAACAGGATGCATTTTGGAACCGACTGCATGAACCACTTCGCATAGTACAACCTTGTCATCTATAGAAATGTATGTTTTTTTAAATTTATTTTTATGCATATTTATATAGCGCGAACTCGACCCGAAGGTATTGGAGCGCTTTACATGAGGCACCGGTTATGTTACACAAGGACACATTAATTTTTTTTTTTTTTGGTAGGCACCGGGAGATTAAGTGATTTGCCCAGAATCACAGGATGTGGACGCGACCCCGAGGCTCGAACCTTGGTTTCCAGCACCAAAGGCGGCAGTCTAGCCGTCAGACCACATCCTCTCCCCAATGGTTCATCAATCTGTTTCAATGAATACCAAATAGGTATAAAAAACGTAAAGTTTAACCAAGATGCACACACTGGAGGAATTCTACAGGCTAGTGCAGAGTGTTGGGCCAGTCGCGTGGTCTGGACACCACCACAGTAACAGATGCATGCCTTTAGTCACAAAGAGGTGTGGCTACGTCTTACCCATTCTGCCACCCGTCCTCGGTGCCAATCACTGGTGCAGTGGAAGCCACAACGCAAACAAAGGACAAAAACAATCACCACGTTTTGTGCTCCCACCAACACGCAAGCATGATGCGAGCACAGAAGCACAGCAGTTCATGTTGACTTAATTATGGGGTTAGAAACATGGCTGCTCCCGAGTGATGCATTCCTACGCATGTGAAGCGCTTTACATGAGAACCAGTTTGATTACACAAGGGCACATTAATTTTCACAGGCACCAGGAAATTAAGTGATCTGCCCAGAATCATGGGATGGTGAGCCGATGCCGAGAGCCTGGTTCCCCAGTTCCAAAAGTTGGCATGCACTGGCCGCCCATAACACCACACCATGGGAAGAGGGGGAGTGGCAGGCAGAAGCCCCTTATGGGCTTGAGGTTCCAACAGGACTTCAAGCTGGTCCAGGCTTCAGACCTGAGCTTTCAGTTGCGCCCCCACCTCCAATATCTGGAGGCAATAACTGGAAGCTAAGAGAGGCTCCAAAATACTGGCCAGGTGGCAAAGGGAAACAGGAACGACAACAATTCACCCCTGTGCAAACGCTCCCAATTCTGAGACAGATGCCAAGATATCCAGCTTTACAGATAGTACAGATGTCAAACAGTGCTGGATTGTGATGAATGGATCACTTCCCAACCATACAGAGCTCTTTATTAAATCGGCAACAACTTGAAGGGACAAATGGAGTGTTCTGGTTTCCGAGAGCATTTTTTTTATATTCAGCGGTAACTTGACTTGAAGGTATTGGAGCTGTTTACATGAGCAGCAGATACATTGCACAAGGACACTATGCTGCTTTAAATAGCAAGTACTCGCGCTACTTACAGCGTCCCCTGCTCCCTTAGCAGGGGTGGCTCCTCTGCTATGGCGAAGGAGCGTAGCCCCCCTTGCCAGCAGTGCAAAAATTAATAATAAATAAAGCGATATTAACCCCTCTTTTATTATCGTTTTATTTTGTTTACGGAAGTCTTGGGGTCTTGGCCAGGGAGATAACAGGCACCCACAGGGAGTGGTATGCACTGTTATCAATGTGCATGACGGTTGGCCGGCCGTTTCAGGCCGGCCACACCGTCCTGCGAATTGATGCTCTCTCCCTTGTTCCTTGTTCACTTTCAAATATTTACTAAGGCAAACGCAGGTGGAGATATGTTTAAAGTTACTTGGCTTTTCAAAATGGGATAAACGATAAACTGGGCTAGAAAGCAAAACAGAAACCTAGTATGTTAGCCACGGTGATGTGTGCAGTTCGTTTAAGGTTCAATTATGATTTTACTTTGGCCATTTGTGTGGGTTTTTTTGGTGATCAATGCACCAGACCAAAAACAGGGATTAGTTCCTCACTGCTAAACAGACACTTGGAACTATCTGATAGTATGTTATCTGGCAAATTCAATTGAACTAGGGATGATCATAGATATTCTGTCTCTTTCATTTGCAGATACTTTCCCCGCTGCACAACAAAGATTTTACAGTCATCTACCAGGTCCCAAGAAGCTACCAACTAAGTAATTTTGAAAATGGGCATGTGGGTGGAGTACAAGAAAGTGTACAGGAAAGATTGGGAGTCTGACCTCGAATTAAAAATGTGGATTGCCCCTGAAAAAACAGACGAAGAAAAGGCAAGCTGTAAATACTGCCATATACAATCCATTGCTGGGTGGGAGACAGTGAAGCACAGGCTCCCAGTCTCCTGGGAGTGCACATCATCGGCACTCAGGCCAATCCTGAAGCTGCTCCCATGCGTGAGAGCAGCTTCAAGATTGGCCGCAGGGGATTCCGGGAGTCTCTGCCTGCAGTGGAGCCACGAGAGGAGCAGAAGACGGCGATGCAGCGGGCTGCAGGCAGCAGGTAAGTTCTTTTTTTTAAATCCTTTTTTCGTTGTTCGTCGCCTCCCCCCACCCCTCCTCCTCTGACACCGACAGCTACTGCCCCTTAACATGCAACACCTGATGAAGTGAGATAAGAGCTGCTCGTCTTAAATGGGCCATAGTGGTGCAGAAAGTCAAACACATGTACATTCTCCCTTTTTCACTTACATTTGAACTGGCTGAGGGACTGGCACAGAGCTCACTCCAGAACTGGAGCCCCTGGGGCAAATAAATGCTGTTGAATGGAAAAGGGCTGGGCCAGCGACGAACAGCTGACTGCTGGGCAGGCGGCAAGTCAAAGGGCCAAGAGTACACGTCGCAACAGGAGGCGTCCTTCCACAATCAAGGTGGTCCGGTGGTGGTCGCAGTGCAGGCAAAAAAGAAGGAAGTATGGGTTAGCCCCAAAAAATAAAGGGCAAAAAGGTATAGGGGGCAGGAGAAGTGTTGACACGCCCACGCAGTGAACATGGACATGATCACGACTGGGTCAAAGGAACTAAGAGGCAGGTCAGCAGGGTTATGGGGCAGGTCAGAGGTTATGCAGGACCCTCATAGGAAAGAATTTCCAGCACATCAAAAGATTTATGGCCCTGCAGGTGTTACTGTGGGCAGGGGCACACACCTAAATCAGGAGAAGAGGCGTGGACTGGAGCACAGCTGCGCCGCAGATTTCTCTGCATCCACTTCACACTGGGCAGATTCTAGCCCAAATTTTGGTTACCTGCCCAACTTGCTTTTCCCTCGCACAACTGGGTAAAATATCGCCCAATTGTGTGAGAACTAGCCCAATCTGGCAACCCTAATGAGCGGTCTATCCCACCTCTATTTAACGCCTCGGCTGCCCCTGGCCGAGCTGGTGCGTGATGACATCACAGGCATACCTTCACCGCTCAGGTGGGTCAGTACATCCCATTCAACGTTATATGGCTGAACCCCCCTCAATTACGTGCACACAATGTCCTTTAGTCTCCAGTTGGGTTCTGGGTTTGGTCTCAGTCCATTTGACTGGCTTCTCTCCACCTACAGAACCCTTGGGTACTCAGGAGCTGTTGTCGCTGTCCCTTGGCCAGCACTCAGGGTCGCCGTGCTCTCTTCTTTATCTGGTTGTAGTTCTCGGTGCCACTTGGCAGGTTCTACCAGGAGTTCTCACCTTCCAGTGGCAAGTCACCCAAACAAGACATTTCCTCCTCTTCTCGTTGACCCTGCTCCTCCATCCGCCGGAACCATGAGATGTTCTACATGGTAGACTCACGCACCCGTTATGCCGTGATCATGGTCCCTTGAACTCTCGTGACCACCTAGGCACCTCGCTCCAACTGTGTGCGGAACTTCCAGCCTGGGTGACGGTCTTTCACCAGCACTTGACCTCCTACCTCCAACAGCCTGTATTCGGCCCGTCTAACCCAGCTGGCTCTTTTGTTTGTCCTCCGGCATCTTTCTAGGGTGCCTTCCACATCTAGCGTAGCCGGGCTCCACACCAGGCCTGTGGGGATACTGTCCTTTACATATCATCGGAACATGAAGTGCATGGCGGTGCACTGAGGTGTACAGTGGGGGGTGTATCGATATACTGTCAGGGATCGGTGTACACTCCAAGTTCTCCGGCTGATCAACTGCTATCGTGAGAGCTTTGTTCAGCGTTCTCATGAACCTTTCCACAGTGCTGTTGGCCTGTGGCCACTGCGGTGTTATCTTTTGGTGCTGGATCCCCAGCAATTCCAGGTTCTCCTGAAACTAGCCCCCTTGGAAGGGGGGACTATTGTCCGTCTTGATGGTTTCTGGCAGGCCATAGGCTTTTAGTGTGTTCTCCAGCAGGGGTTGTACATGCGAGAATGCTGTTTTGGTCACCAATTCTACCACCGGGTAATTTGACTGGTCATCAACCATGACCATTATGAGTCAGCCATCTGGAAAACTTCCAAAATCTACCTTAACTCCTGTCCACAGTATTGTGGGCATGCCCTCCGTGGTGACAGAAGTTGGTGCCATTGGGCTTTTCATGATCTGGCAGGTCGAGCATTGCCACACTGTTTCCTCCCCTATGGTATCCATCCCAGGGAACCAGACTTTCTCTCTCATCTGGGCCTTAGTGTTCTCGACCCCTTGGTGCCCTTCATGAACCAGCTCCACTATCGGATCTTTCAGGGTTTTAGGTACGACGATGCGGTGACCCCGCCACATGATTATCTACCCCAGCCATGGAGCTTAATTCGTCTCTCATCTTCCACAGTTGCTGCAGTCAAGTCTTCTCCTCTGGATCCCACTGGTTAGCGTCCTGTAGAAACTTTTTCCACCAATTCTTTTCAATGGCGTCCGCCACCCTTTGTAATCCATCATCTGTTTCGGTGGGTCATCCGATATTATCTGCTGCCAGCTCCTTTGGGCACGCTGCAGCTACCACAATGCAGGCAAATTCCCCCATCCTTCACAATTCCCCATCCCACCAATAGTCTTTTCAGGGGGGTGACAGGATTGGAAGTCTGCCATGTTCCTTGCTCCTGGCCTGTACTTCAAACTGAACCTGAATGGCAGCAATTGTACTGCCCATCGCTCAATCCATGGGGGTGGGTGGGGCGCGGTGCCACCAAAGAGGTCTACCAGGGCTTTATGATCCGTGACCACCTTGAACTCTCTGCCATAGATGTATAGATAAAAGTGGTGACAAGCCCACTTGATGACTAGTGCTTCCCATTCAATTGGTGCAAGCGCGCTTCAGCTGCTGTGAGCCCCCAGCTCACAAATGCCAATGTGACCCACCCTCCTGGCTCCTGCATCAGAACAGACCCCAGCCCCACGGGGCTGACATTGACCTCTACTACTGTTGCTTTGTCGGGATTGAAATACGCCATTGCGGCATCTGCTAGAAGTGCATTTTTGATTTCTTCAAACGCCTTTCGTTCCTCTATGCACCATGTCCATCTCCCCACCTTTATAAGGGCTCGGAGATGTTCTGATAGTGTCGCTAGGTTAGGCAGAAAATGGCCACAATTGGTTGCCATCCCCAGGAAACTGCATGCCGGGTCCTCAGTAGCATTCTGAGGCCGCTCTTATTGTCTACCTGTAGGCCATCCCTTGAAAAAGCAAATCGTTAAAATGCAATCTTTGGCCCAACCAATGAGCATTTGTCTCTGTGCAATATCAGTCCACTGTCACTCAGTCTCTGGAGCGTGGCTTGGAGGCGTTTATGATGGTCTGCGAGGGAAGATGAGTAAATCAGAATCGTTGTTGCCGATGTGTTGGGTGGGTGCACTGGAGAATATTAGGGTTGGATGCCCTACAGACACTGAATAGGCCGCAGCCCGCCACTGCTGAATGAAGACCCATGCACACTCTGTGAATGGTTCTTGGACTGACCACGAGCAGTCTGTCCTACCTTTATTTAACGCCTCAGGAGCGCCTGGCCGAGATGGTGCGTGATGACCGTGGGCGTACCTACACCGCCCGGGTAGATCAAGTACACCAATCACCTCTCACTTCAGTTCAGATATTTTGAGTACAGTGCTGTATCTTTTCTGGCAGGATTTTCATGCACGGACCCAAAATCAGCCCAAGAGCAATAGTGGAGTGGGACCTCACTTGAGGTTGCCTAAGCCGCACCCCTTCACCCCCACATCCATTGTTTCAGTTTGATTTGTAATTAAGCTTTAATGATTGATAGTACATAAGATGTGAGTATACATTTGTGGAACACAAAACACATTTTCGGTATCAAATATATTGTGAGATTTCGCACACACATACCAAAAAATAGAAAACACGATTCGAAAGGTCAAAAACATAGTTTTTCCATTTCCACATCAATGTTTCTGTATGTCCCAGAATGGGGATCACTAAAAAATCAGCTAGGGTGCATATGATCAGATTATCTACAGTGATAAATCGCATGCAAAGGATCAGGAGAGTCATAACACCATCAGCCAGATAGGACTTCTTAATTTCTTGTCTTCACCATGCATCCCTTTAAGAATGTGGGTTTAAACTTCCTGTGAAACACCAGCTATGTTCTTCGGCTTCTGTGAAGGTCCCCGTCTGAACATAAACAAAGTGAAACTCTCACAACTGCCTTGTATGTCCGAGGAGATGCTCCCTCCCTGTATAACACCAGCGTGGTCTGGATGTACCAGAGCAGGCAATACTTGTAAGGATATTAACTAAGAATTTGCCAAGAATTCTACAACGTAAATGCAGCATTGAAAGAGGCTGATACAAGGCCAAGTTAAGTTTATCCTCTTGGGGGTTAGGCAGCTCCCCTACATGTGGGTGGGCTGGTAGAGGGCCCTCTGTCCTGGCAGATAGAAAAAGATCTAACGAGTGGAATCCCAGGTCTTAGAAAGTGGCACTTAATTAGGCTAATAAATATTTATTGTTTGGGGCCTTATCGCTCCCCAAGTTTCCAATGGCAGTCCTGATTTTGGACACAGTGTTTAGTGCATCCAATAGTTCCTTATGTTACTTCAACAGTACACCTAAACTGGCATGTGAGGAGTACGATCTGCAAAATGAGTGCCCAGCCCATCATTTCCATAGTTTAAGGCTCTCAATCTTGGACAAGTGGATGTCTTGGAGGAGGGCGAAATGCACACCTCTCCTTCTCGAACAGACATGGGTTTTGTGGTGCTTAGCTGAGCTACACAGCGTGGCATGCCATGCCATGACGTTAAGGTGTATTTAGCTGGATATGTCTAATACGTGATACTGAGGCTTGCTCCATCCCCTAACCTATTGTGTTCTGTGGGACTCTGGCACGCCTCCCCCCTGGATTCACCCAAAGTTTCCCACAGTCAATTCCACATGTGGCAGTAGGAAACCCCCCCCAAGCCTCAGCCATCTCTCCCATCCTTAAGTGTGACTTTGAATTAAAACACACCACCCTCTGGGGGAGAAATTGGAATCAATTGAGTCAGTACAGCCTCCGACTTGGCCTATCTACTCGGTAATATTGCCTTATTCATTTAATCCTCCAATTAAGGAAAATGAGTGCATGTTTAGACATTGATTATAGCGTACGAAACATCAAAGCCTTGCATCTGAGGGCTGCATAGTGTCGGTGTTCATATACCTACCGTCGTAGAAGTCTTGTTTGGGCCATGAGTTGATCCACTCAGAGGTCTTCTGTATCAATCCCAGATCCTCAATCTGTTGCATCACAATCACCCTGGAAGATAGCAGCAGCTGCCACCTCTTATCTTGTAACCACAGCCTCCTTGCCTGCTGCTGCCTAACTCTTTGATGTGTTTATTGAAATGTCTTGACCCGGTTCTGTTCCTTCTTCTATTTTTCTTTTGCTAGAAATCCCTTTATTCGACAAATCAAAAACGTGGCAAAGGGTGGGAACAAGCTCTCCTGCCACAGACAAAACCTTCCTCTTCTGCATACTAACCACAATTCAGCTGGAGAAGTCCACGTTCTGGTTTGTCTCAACTACAATTTTAGCATTTGCATTGGACACCCCCCAATAAACAGATTGAAAGGTTCCAAAGTGTTCAGAACCAGGGGACTCGAATCTGTCTTAAGCTTTGCAAGCCCAAAGATATCAAACCTGGTCTTAAGGCACTCCTTTCGCTAAATGTATAGATGCCACGATTAAATTGAAGCTCTACTGCTTATTCTATAAAAACCTACTGGACAAAGGACTGGTATATTTGCAGAAACTGGTACCTCATTAGGCTCCAACCACAGCCCTAAGCTCAAGTTTCATGCAGTTGATTAATCACTGATCAGTTAAAAGGATGAAAACCAGTTGAAGCTCACTGGGTGCAAAAAGACCCACACCATACCCGTATTCGAGATCTGAACCCAACCACATGCGATTCCAGGAACTTCTTAAGAATGAACTATTCCAATTAGTATTTAATAAAACAACTAAAAACAGAGGTTGTGAGTGGCGAAAATGGGTCACAATTCTGTATTGCTGCCCACTGGCAACCTCTCCTCCTGTCACCAGGCTGTGTTGTCAACTAATAAAACACCGAAGTAACCAAAAGTTGAGCCACAGCAGTTTATAAAACTACCCAATAATAAAATTAATTGGTTAAAACAGGATTGTGCACTTTTCAGGCCTTCCACACACAAGCAAAGTTGTCTTGCACAAGCTGGCTTTTAGGAAATGAGGGAATAAACTAGTGCCTCAGACTGCCTGAATTGGCATTATAATTTTTGCATTTACAAAAGAAGTGCTGTTTTATTCTTAAAGTTTAAAAGGCCTACTGGAGGTCTTTTCCATGAACAGAAAATAGCAGAAATAGGGTCTATTTTGTGGTGCTTTGCTGGAATAAAAATAAAATTTCTTTTGTAGCTTTGGAGGAATCTGTGTTCTAACTGTACTCACTCTTGCAACAAATTAAGGGGTTTTCCTGTTCCTGCGATGACTCTGAAAGGTCCATTGTATTGAATATGTGCAAAGATGTAGTGTCATTCACTTTTCTTTCCGTTAAGGGTTAGCATTTTTATGCATTCTGAAGGCATCCCTAGCAGTGTTGCAGTTAGTGAATCATGTTTTTATGAGAATCTATTAGTGATTGTCATTATTACCTCATTTCACAACATTGTCGTGAGTGTTTCTTTCAATGTCTGGAACCATATAAGAATGCCCTTTAAGGCATGTGTGGCAAACCCTTTCTTGATTTCATACCGAATAGTCCCTATGTTGGACTGTTATTAGATTCTATACTTAAAATATTTTTCAGTCTAGCTATTGATTTATTCTGGAGGTTAACCTTATGTTGAAACTTGTAGCTTATCACGAATTATCAATTTATCTGATTAACTAACCACCTTTTTGACTTCTGTAATGATTCTAATATTTAAATAAACCTTTATGGGTTGACTTTGAATCTTTGCCTTGTGGAGGTTTTATATGGAATTCAAGTTCTTGGGTGGCCATCTGCAGTAGAAGGGTTTCTTGAGCTGGGGTACTAGTACGGTCTACTGGAATGAAGATCTGGATGCAACCAGCTGTTCTCCCTCTGCAATCTCGATCAGCCCTTCTTTTCTTCCACTGTTTGTTCATCTGGTACAGGTCCACTGGGGGTTGAGGAAGGCTAAAGCAAGTGCTGTTGTGTTTCTTGCATGGCCCATTGTCGTTTTTCCTATGTTAGACTAATTATGCATGTTATATGCCACTTTTTTTTTTGCACACGTTACTACATAGCGGGCTTGTTATTGTGCCACGTTGTATTTTCAGACAGAACCTGCACATGTTTTCATATTTTATTCCTTTCCTGGGATTAGTCTGGACACACTAGATATGGTCAAACAACAATGCCCCTTGTTATTCTCTCTGGTCAGCCACTAGCACCTAGACGTAACAAGAGAATGCAGCTGCTGTTTGTGAGCACACGTCTTGTCATGTAACTGAGGACAGGGGTTCTGAAAAACACACACTGAGCGAAGGTCCTGCGGCAAGGGTGCTGCGTTAGCTGAGATGTAGAACATCCACCTATGTATGCTAAGGTACAGGGGTCCGCTACTAATGCCAGAGATCTCTAATATATAATCATTCAGCTTCAGTAGAAGGGGAGGGAGGGGTTTAGGCTAGTCTGTCTTATACCATGACAGGGCTCTTTATGGAATATGGTTTGTTAACCATGCTAATGACATTCTTGGTATGCATTTGTTGTCTAATAGTGCCACAAATACTGCATCTTAAAGCACAATAGTTTAAATAAATTTATATATACCGTTCGTGTCTCTTGTTTATTTTACTGTGGACAAGTATGAGTGAAAGAACGAAAGGGTGTGTCCTGTTATCGCGATCCCTGAGAGGGTCGAAAGTGTTGTGTTCTAGGGTGCTAACTCACTTGTTTCTCTGGAAAGGTTAGGAGGGCAAGTGAGGCAATACAGCTAGCCAGGCTCATAGATACTGAGGTGGTATGGAGACTCAGTCCCTACATGCTGATGCTCTATGGTCCCAAGCATAGTTCTGTTCCTGAGCAGAAACCCTACAACAGTGCAAGGGCTCAGTAACAAAGAAAATGACATTGTAGCTGCTCTCCCTTTTAAAGGTGAGCAACAAGATGAAAATGCTATTTGAGTTCTGGGCACACAGCCATCTAGGAGAATTGCACAGTAGATGCTTCTCAAAGTTCTTCCTGCGGTTTCCTTCTCGATTCTGGCAGGCAGAGAATGGTTTCAATCAATTAATCAAGTGGGATTTGTTAAGTGCAGCTAATCGCCCACAAGGGGTATCCAAGCGCTGAGATTTAAGCTGCTCGGGTGGCCTCAGTTGAATAGCCAGGTCTTGAGTCCCCTTCTGAACTCCTGAAGACAGAGGGTGGTCCGGAGATGGAAGGGGAGGCTGTTCCAGAGCTTCGCAATGAGGTAGGAGAAGGAGCATCCTCAACTGTTGCTTCGGCGGATGTGGGGGGTGTGGGCAAAGGAGAGGGAGGCAGATCGCAGGGGTCTGGAGGATTGGTGGAAGCTCATGTGGTGATTGAAATATGCTGGTCCTTGATTGTGCAGTTTTTTGTAGGCATGAGTCAAAATCTTGAACTGGCATCTGCTGTGGACGGGGAGCCAGCGGAGTTTCTTCAGGTGAGGGGTGATGTGTGTCCATCAGGAGAGGTCGGGATGAGTCTGGACGCTGCATTCTGAATGGTCTGCAGTCTCTTCCAGAGGTGTGTGATAATTCCTGCATAGAGTGCGTTGCCATAGTCCAAGCGGCTGGTGACGAGGGCTTGGATGATGGTGCATCTGAATGAGACTGGGAGCCATCTGAAGATCATTCGGAGCATGTGCAGCATGAGGAAGCAGGCGAAGGTGACTGCATTGATCTGGTTCTTCATGGTGAGTTTGCTGTCCAAGATGATGCTGAGGTTCCGGGCGTGGTCCATGGGGATGGGAGAAGGACCCAGTTCAGCAAGCCACCAGGAGTCGTTCAACGGGGAGGTGTTGTTCCCAAAGATCAGTACTTCAGTCTTATCTGTGCTGAGCTTGAGGCAGTTGTTTTGCATCCAGTCTGCGCTGCTGGTCGTGCACAGGTGGACGTTGGACCTCGTGGTGGAGGGGTCCGCGGGCAGTGAGATAGCAAGAGGATGGGGTGGGTGTTGTCTGCGTAGGAGATAATGTTCAGTCATGGGTTCTGACAAGATTGGTCATGTAGGCATTGCACAGAGTAGGGCTAAGGGATGAACCTTGAGGGATGCCGCAGATGATGTTCTTGGGCTCCGAGATGAATGGTGGGAGGCAGATTCTCTGTGTTCTTCTGGTGAGGAAGGATGTGATCCAATTCAGGCCATCCTCTTGGATTCCAATCTGATGAAGCCTCTTGATCAGGGTGTGGTAGGACACAGTATCGAAGGCCGCTGAGAGGACTAGGAGGATCATGGCAGCCTCATCTCCCCGGTCTAGCAGGGTTCTGATGTCATCAGTGGCTGTGATCAGGGCGGTTTCAGTGCTGTGGTTCATGCGGAATCCGTATTGGGATACATCCAGAAGATCGCTGTTCTTGTGAGTTGTTGGTTGATGGCCTTTTCGAAGAACTTGGCGGAAAAATGGAGCAGGGAGATGGGCCAATAGTTTTTGAGCTCGTGGGGAGTCGAAGGACGGTTTCTTGAGGAAGAGTTTGGCTTCAGAGTCTTTCCACTCATCCGGGATGGTGGCCCAGGTGAGAGATGTGTTGAAAATGGCTGTGAGTTTGTCCCTGATGGTCTTGTTGCCGAGGTTGAACATGTGGTGGGGACAGGGGTCCGTGGGTGCTCCTGAGTGGATGGAGTGCATGATGTCAGTGGTGCTCTGCGTGGTGAGCTGGTCCCAAGCGGTGATCCGGTGGTCGGAAGTTGCGACTGGGGGAGCCAGGAGGCTGAGGATGTCGGCATCGGGCTGGGGTTCGAAGTTTTTGTAAATGGTGGAGATCTTGTCATGGAAGAAGTCCGGCAGGGTGTCGCAGAGTTCTTGGAAGGGGGTGTTGGTGTTTTTCAATCACTGAGGGGTTGGAGAACTCCTTTACGAAGCTGAACAGTTCTTTGCTGTGGTTGGAGCTAACTTTGATGTGGTAGGCTAGGCAGTTACTTCTCGTCTCTTCCAGAAGTCGTGGTAATGGTTGAGCGATGACTTGAAGGTGGTCTGGTGGGTGGGCTCCTTGCTTGTGTGCCATATCCTTTACAGTTGCTTGCATTTGCGTTTCGTGGTTCTCAGTTCCGGGGTGTAGCAACTGGTATGTTTGGCATATCTCTTGAGTTTCGTGGGTTGGATGGGGGTGGCTATGTCAGCACAGTCAGAGGTCCAGGTAATGAAGTTCTTGACAGCCTGTTCAAGGTTGGTCGTGGTGTCTGGGTGGGAGGTGTTGAGGGTGTCGGTCCATTGGCTTTTGGATACTTTGTTCCAGCTGCGGTTTGAGGTGCTGGGTTGTCTATTGGCGACTGCTGTGAAGGTGAAGTGGACGATTGCGTGGTCCGTCCAGGTGAGCTCGGTGGCATGGCTGTACTTGACTCTGTTGCTGGCTGTGAAGATAGGGTCCAGCGTGTGCCTGGCGATTTGAGTGGGGTCAGTGACAAGCTCAGTGAGGCCGATGCTTTCAAGAAAGTTGGCTGTGTTGAGGTCGTCTAGGCGAAAGTTGTGGTTTCCGAGGAAGATGTAGTGTTTGGTGTTGATGGCTTGGGGAGCGATGAATTCGGGGATGGCATTGCAGAAGCCGGGGCATGGTCCTGGAGGTCTGTGGGCAAGGATGCCTCTGATGGTGGGTTTGCCGTCTAGTTGTAAGTTCAGGTGTTCCATGATCAGGGTGGAGTCATCCGTGGCGGTGTTGCAGTGGAAGGCGATCCAACCTCCATGTAGTTGATGCAGTCCTGGTATGCTATCTTGTAGCTGTGGCAATGTCGGGTGCAGATGCAGGGTTGAGCCAGGTCTCAGTGAGGAAGATGTCGTCGGCTGTGAGAGAGGGTACGGTGTCCCAGATCTAGCTGGCATGTTTGCAGCGCTATCAGGGATTGAGCAGGAGGCAGTGGAGTTGTTCAGGCACAGTCGTGGTTGGCATGGCGGCTGTGTGCATGGGTGCTCCAGTGTTGCAGGAGAAGAGGCAGTGGCAGCATGCGAAAGGTCCCTCTGTTGAGCGTGGAGAGGTGCAGCCACAATGGTTGTGGGGGGTCTGGAGTCCATGGCAATGAGTTCGGCATTAGTGTAGCTGCGGGTGACAGGAGATCCATTGTTCCTGGTGCTGGGCGCGGTCCAGGCACAGACAGGCTTGCCGTTGGCACAAATTCAGCACGCTCACGCTGCGGCCTTCATTAAGTAGGTCCTGAAAGGGGGAGGGCACTGGGGGGAGGGGTGCTGGGAGGCGGGAAGAGGGAGGCGGGAAGAGGGAGGCGGCGGGAAAAGTGGGAGTCGAGGCACAGAGACAAGTAAGTCACATGTAATAAAAAGCAGGCTAAAATTACAGGCACAGATTAAGAATAAGGCGGTACAGGAGAATAACAAGAACTAGAAATATCAGGCACAGACAAAAATAACCATCCTTGGTTTCCCATCCTTGTGACTGCCTTATGTTTACCCATATTCCCAGCGTGCACTAATCGCCATAATGGACAATATGCCCTGCATGCCATTCTCACAGCGGGGAGCAGTGGCGACTGTGTAAAAAGTAAAGTGGGCACACACCATGTAGCATGTCCACCCCTGACTTAAGCTGTGATATAGTTACTTTGATGACATCAGCAAATTACTCAAAGGGAAAGGTCGTAAAATGGCTTTGCATAAAAATACGTTAGGTTTGACAATTATTAATTTAGTCATACAGGAGCGCAGTTGGTATTTTTTAAAGAAGGGGATGGTGAAATACCTATTTACAGTCGGGTGTGTAAAAAGGCAGCATCGTGCTCAGTGCAGTACAATTGAGGAGAAAAGAGAACACTTACACAATGGTTAATAACGCCCCAATGTTTTTGAAATGTTTTAAGATTGTTGTAAAAGTATTGAGTCATTCATGGCAACTATACACTGTCTGGTAGAAGCTAATGTTTCAATCTCTTCTGTCTTATTCACAATGGGATTATCATTAGGACTGGAAAGTAGACTAATTCCAATCGTAGCCATCCAACAGAGGCACATTGGAGGAAAGTCGAGGGCAGCTACTTATCTGTGCACTTAAGGAGTGCAATAACTGCAATACATCCCATTGACATAAATATTGATAGACACTGTTGAAATAAGAACAAGTTACTTACCTTCAGTAATGCTCTTTTTGGTGACTAATCTAGCTAACCTCAGATTCCTCACCTTTATAATATTCGCCAGACTGGATACAGAAACGTTTCATAGCAGTGCTCCTGTGCTCTGCGTAGGTTTTGTGTTACCCTGGAACTGATGGAGCGGAGCCGCTTATAAGCACTACCCCTGCGCGCCGATGTTAGTTTCTTACTTGATTCTTTTTGCACCATCGGATGCAAGGCACAAAACAATTATTAGTACAAGAGCGCAGATCTCTAATTTTTAATGGAACAATTCTTTTTATTGAGTTCCACAGAGCTTTAACACAGCTATTCGCCGACAACGTTCATTTGCATCAAGTAGTGTATAGCTCTTCGCCTACAACCTTTGGGTCATGTGCGATATGTGGTTTTATGGAATGTAATCATAGATTAACAATGGGTGAGAAATAGAGAAGACAGAATGCCAGGTGAGGACAGGAATATAAATACCCCCCATTCCATACCCCCTTCCTCCCCATACTCATCCGCACCAGGAAGCCTACATCGTAGGTCCTTGTATAAGGGGCTAGAGGTGTCACTCGACCAGTCTGTTATGTGAGAGTTGGTTTAAGGCTCAGGTGTGGCCTCCCCTGGTAGCAGCCGTAGGATTTGAAGATACTTCGGTAAGGTTATTTCCCGGAACTCCGTCGACAGTATTTGGATTAATGGGGCCCACAGCTCTGGGTAGCGGGTTGCCCGATCTTCTGCCATCATGGACATGTGTTCCATTGCGAACGACACCCAAAGTCTGTGGAGCCATGAGGTATGGTCCGGGATCTCCTCTGTGCCCCATTGGACCAGTAGTACCTGATGGGTTGCGTTTAGGGCCAGCGTCATCTGTCTGCCCCAAAGCAAGTGCAGCGGCAAAGTCAGGGGATTAGGTAAGCCCAGTATCGTATATGCAGGAAAACAGGGTATGGATGTGCCGAATGCCTGATCGATATCAGCTAAAACCCTGTCCCAATATCGGACTAGTTTGGGGCAGTGCCACAGTAGGTGTAGGAGACAGTCTGTTTGTCCACATCCCCGCCAGCACAAGGATCATCACTCAGCCCCACCCTCTTCAACGTCTACATGAGCCCCCTCGCAGCCATCGCACGCCAACACAACCTCAACATCATCTCCTACGCCGACGACACCCAGCTGATCCTCTCCCTCACCAACGACCCCACAACCGCCAGAACCAACCTACATGAAGGGATGAAGGACGTAGCCGAGTGGATGAGGAACAGCCGCCTGAAACTGAACTCAGATAAGACGGAAGTCCTCATCCTAGGATCATCACCCTCCGCCTGGGACGACTCCTGGTGGCCCCCTGCCCTGGGCAACGCACCCAAACCAACGGACCACGCACGCAACCTGGGCTTCATCCTGGACTCCTCCCTCTCAATGACCCGACAAGTCAACGCCGTCTCCTCGTCTTGCTTCAACATCCTACGCATGCTGCGCAAGATCTTCCGGTGGATCCCCACCGAAACCAGGAAGACGGTCACCCAGGCCCTCGTCACCAGCCGACTGGACTACGGCAACTCCCTCTACGCCGGAACCACAGCCAAACTTCAAAAAGACTCCAACGCATCCAGAACGCCTCAGCTCGACTCATCCTGGACATCCCCCGACACAGCCACATCGCCGGACACCTGAGAGACCTGCACTGGCTCCCCGTCAGCAAGAGAATCACGTTCCGACTCCTCACCCACGCACACAAAGCTCTCCACAACCAAGGCCCCAGATACCTCAACAACCGTCTGACCTTCTACACTCCCACCCGCCAGCTACGATCGACCAACCACGCCCTCGCCGCCGTCCCCCGCATCCGAAGAGCCACAACGGGAGGAAGATCCTTCTCCTACCTGGCTGCCAAGACGTGGAACTCCCTACCCATCCACCTCCGCCTTACCCAAGACCACCTCTCCTTCAGGAAGCAACTCAAGACCTGGCTGTTCGAACAGTAGCGGACCCCCCCCCCCTAGCGCCTTGAGACCCTCCGGGTGAGTAGCGCGCTATACAAATGCTTGATTGATTGATTGATTGATTAATGGGGCCCACAGCTCTGGGTAGCGGGTTGCCCGATCTTCTGCCATCATGGACATGTGTTCCATTGCGAACGACACCCAAAGTCTGTGGAGCCATGAGGTATGGTCCGGGATCTCCTCTGTGCCCCATTGGGCCAGTAGTACCTGATGGGTTGCGTTTAGGGCCAGCGTCATCTGTCTGCCCCAAAGCGAGTGCAGCGGCAAAGTCAGGGGATTAGGTAAGCCCAGGATCGTATATGCAGGAAAACAGGGTATGGATGTGCCGAATGCCTGATCGATATCAGCTAAAACCCTGTCCCAATATCGGACTAGTTTGGGGCAGTGCCACAGTAGGTGTAGGAGACAGTCTGTTTGTCCACATCCCCGCCAGCACTTGTCAGTGTGTTTCTTGTTCCAGCTATGTATTCTTGCCGGGGTGAGGTACCAATAGGAGGCGATTTTGAACCCAGCCTTTGTACCAGCCATGTCGTGCGCTGTGTGGTGTGCCCTATAGTATATCTCCTGCCATTCTTTGCTAGAAAGGGAGTGGCCCAGTTCCTCCTCCCAGCGGAGCTGTCCCTTGGTTTTGGGTATCGAGACTTCGTCAGAGAGAAGAGCATAGAGTTCTGAGATAAGATGTTTGTTGACGTCCTTGGCTATGAACCAATTTTCGAAGCGAGTAAGGGGGTGTGAGGCACCAGGAGCGATCCCAGGGGAGGTCACCCAGTGCCTTAATTGCGCGTAGGGAAACCGGTCTGCCTCCTGCAATGCGTAATCTTGCTGTAACTGTTCAAAAGGTACGATCCCTTGGGGGTCGTATAGTGAGCCCACTCGTTTGCAGCCTCGTTCCCGCCAGCACTGGAAGATCCCCGAATTTCTGCCCGGAAGGAAGTCAGGATTGTTGAGAATTGGTGACACTGGATAAGGGAACGTGGTTAGTTTATATTTGAGAGCAGTTGCGCCCCAAATCTTCATTGTCGTGGCCGGTATCGTCGAGGAGTATAGACCCCAGGCCCTGTGCTTGCGTGGGAGCCAGATCTCCCTCCAAATGTTGCCACCAGCGATTGTCTGGTCCATGAAGGACCAATGCTTTTCCAATAGTGGCCCGATCCACTCCACAACATACCACAGCTGGGTGGCCTGGAAGTAGCGCAATATTAGGGGGAGTGCAAGGACACCCTCTGCTTTAGACCGTGTAAGTTGCTGCTGGCGTAGGCGCGGCTTCTTACTGTCTTAAATAAACCGGTTGATGACTAGTAAGTTCTGGAGGAGCACTGGCGGGGGAGTTAGCGGTACGGTCTGGAATGCGTATAGGATGCGCAGGAGTATTGTCATTTTGACTGCCGCTATTCGGCCAGACCACGACAGACCGATCTACTCCAGGTGGAGAGCGATTTAGTGGTCTGTGCGAGCAGGGGGCCGTACTTAGCTGACAGTGTCTTTGCCGGTGTGGGGGCCAGCGAGATGCATAGGTAAGGTATGGCCTCTATCGCCCAATCAAAGGGGAACCGCGTTTGGAGTGTGGCTATCAAGGTCTGGGGCACTAAGAGATTCAGAATTTGAGACTTTTGAAGATTGACCTTGAATCCTGATACTTCCCTGAACATTTCCATTTCTTCTAATAATGGGGGAGTGAGGTCGATGGGTCTGTCAAAGATAGAATGATATCATCCACATAGAGGCTGATTGTGTGGGTGTCAGCCCCTAGGCAGATCCATGAGATTCAGGGATTGTCTCTTATTCTCTGGGCCATGGGTTGGTTCTATGTATAATGCAAATAAGAGCGGGGATAGGGGCAGCCCTGACGGGTTCCCCTGGCGATTGGAAACATGGAAGAAAAGACCACGTTGATTCAACCGAGGCTCTGGGGGAGGTGTATATACACTGAATCCAAGCTATAAATTTGTAACCGAATCGGCGGAGAGTGGCAAATAAATATGACCATTGGACATGATCAAACACCTTTTCAGCATCTAATAGAGAGAAAGATGGCTTCTCTCCGGGACCTCTGGATCAGGTCCGTGAGATGCTGGAGGCGTTTCGTGTTGTCTCCACATTGGCGGGTCGGGATGAAGCCCGATTGAGTGGGATCCACCAGTACCGGCATAATGGGATTCAGTCATGCAGCTAGGTTGCTTGCGAAAAGCTTAGAATCTGTGTTAAGTAAGGAAATGGGTCTATAGGCCCCACAGTCCTTGGGATCTTTTTGTGGTTTAAGAATCACTGAGATGAAGGCTTCTACCATGGTGTCAGTGAGGGAGCCAGTGTCAAGAAAGGAGTTAAACAGTCGGGTCAGGAGGGGGACTATTTCTTGACAGAAGGTTTGATAGAATAGGGGTTAAAGCTGTCCAGGCCCGGGGCCTTGGAAAGTTTGAGGCGGGCTATGGCTGTAATGACCTCATCTAGCCGTATGTGCTGATCCAGATCAGCCGCGATGACCGGGGGGAGGCCGGTCAGCTGGATATTTTCCAGATAAACCGCAGCATTTCCAGCCGCGGCGTCAAGTCCGGCATACAGGCCGCAGTAGAAATCTTTGAAGGCTTCGGCTATCTCCGGGTCACTGTACACTTCCGATCCATCCCGAGTGCGAACAGGACCCACTGTTCCAGTCAGAGTCCTGCCGCACAGTCTATGGGCAAGCATGCAGCCGCAACGGTCCTCGATAACATAGAATTTATGTTTGAGCCTTAGTAGGGCATATTCCGCTTGGTCCATGTCCAGGCGCTTTAAAAGAAGTCGCTGTTTATCGAGGTCTCTCCAGACTCTTGGGCCCCCGTGCACTTGTGGATCGACTCAAGCTCGGCGACCACTTGTTCCAGCTGTTGCCCCTTCTCCCGGCGCAGTCTGTTTTCAGATGCCGCAATAGCAATCAGCCCGCCTCTAAATACTAATTTAAGTGCCTCCCAAATCGAAGACAGTCGGGACATTTTGTTATCGTTGTGAGTGAGATAGTCCTTGATAACTGCGTATTGTCGCTACCATCAGTGCGGATGCAGCATAGCATCTCGGAGTTGCCATCGCGCAGTTTGGGGCTGGGTGACATTCATTCATATCGTTAACGTTATCGGTGCGTGATCAGACAAGGATTGGGGTTCTATGCTCGCCTCTGACGGAGGCTGCGAGAGAAGGGGATGTGAGGATGTGGTCGAATCGGGCATAGGACTTGTGTGCTGTTGAGTAAAATGTGTAGTCTCTTGTGGAGGGATGAAGGTGCCGCCAGATGTCACTTAATGCGCCGTCAGCAAGCCATCTAAGGCTGGAAGGGGTAAAGGCTTTTGTTTGGGAGGATCGTTGGCTGAAACGATCCACATCAGGATTCAAGACCAAGTTTAAGTCGCCCCCTATTAGAATCGTCGGATCGGGAGAGGTGAGAATCCCCGCCAAGGCGTTAGTGATGAAGGGTTCTTGTTTTTCATTTGGCGCATACATGTTGGCCAGAGTGAAGGTGTAGCAGCCCCATTGTAGCCTGAGTGCTAGTACCCTCCCTTTGATTTCCATAAACGTGGATATGAACTTGCCTTGGAATTACTGGGCAAGGAGAATGGCTACCCCATTTTTCTTTGTTGGGCCAGGGGACCAATACTGTCGGGGGAACCAGCATGAGCGCATGCAAGGTACATCTTTAGCAAGCAAGTGCATCTCTTGTAGCAAGAAAATGTCGGCTTGGGACAGCTTTAGAAGGGACAGGACCGCAGCGCGCTTCACCGGGTTGTTTAGACCGCTGACATTTAGACTAATAATGTGCAGGTCTTGTAGCATGCAGGAAAGGGGTGGGATGCCAGTGTGTTTCCCCTAGCGAGGTGATGGCAAGCTATGGTGGATGGGGCATGGGTGGAGACCCTTCTCTGAGTGTCGTTGCAGGGTCCTAGAAGGTGGCAACGGTGAGTAGGAGGGAGAATAAGAAGAAGATAGAAAGAACCCCAGGAGATACAAGAAGTAAACAACAAGAACAACATTGGTTGACCAGAGTCCGTCAGGATAACGGAGTTGTTGGGGAGCGCTGCCCCATAGCGGCGTTGGTGCGTGTTCAGGAGAGATTCCCAAAGTTCGTGAGAACAGGCAGGACAGGCCATCAGGGAAAGTCTCATGGTGCTGCGGTCTCTCCAGTACCACTTCTTTGACCTTCACCATCCCTTCGCCTGATCAGTGCTTTAGGTGATCCTCATTCAATTCAAAATGTTTCGTATAAGGTTGATTCTCTCGAGAGTGCCTGGGGCACAGATTGTCGTTGTTTAGTCATGGTGTCCGGGTCTGGCCGTGTGCTGCAGAAGGGGCCCTTGGCTCGCTTCCATCCAGGCTTCTTTTGTCACCTGCGGTCACGGTGGTGGGCTTGACCCTGGTGCTCCATGTTTTCGCCAATGTGAAGCAGGGCACAGGCTTCCTTAAGTGATCTCAATTGGTGTAGCGACTCTTTGAAGTGGAATATAATCCTAAAAGGGTGGCCCCATGAGTAGGATATGCCCGCTTTGTGCAGGTATTCGGTGATCGGGTGGAATTCTTTACGTTTTTGCAGGGTGATCCGGGATAGGTCCTGATAGAGTACCGGTGAGTGTCCCTGAAATTGCAACGGGTGGGCTTCTCGTGCTTTCCATAGGATATCTTCTTTTGTTTGAAAATCGTGGACACACACAAGTATATCAGCTGGTGGCGTCTTTCCGGACCTGGGCGGCCCCACCCTGTGCACACGATCAAGCTGTATTGCAGTTTCGCCGGAGGTGCCTAGTATGTGATGGAAAAGTGCGGTGACCTAGCTTCGGAGGTTCGTCCCTTCCGCCTGCGTTGGCACCCCCCGTATGCGGTTATTATTTCTCCGGGAGCGGTTTTCCAAGTCCTCGTTGTGCGCCTGGAGGTCCAGGTGTTGCTCTTTGAGGTGGAGGACCTCCTGCTGGAGCCATTCCATCTCCTCTTCCTGGGACATTTCCCGGTCCTCCATTGCAGCTCCATTGAGACCTCTCTCAAGTCCGCTGCCAGTTCAGTCTTCATGGCTTGGAGATCTCTAAGTGAGGTGAAGGAGGACTCCAGAAAGGCCTTTGCGACGGGGGCCGTTCCCCCTCCGAGTCCGCCCCATGGTATCCCCCCCCAGCTCCGGGTGGTTTCTCTTCAGTGACTGCTCTTCCCTGCTTCTCGAACATCTCCTTGAGAGAGCAGTCCATCTTTGTTCAGTTTGTCGCCATTGCGCTGGGCGGCTGTTCTACCGTGTGGTGGGATGAGGGACCGCTGGTTCTCAAAGGTATGTCTGTGGTCTCCCACTGTGGGAGCGTCTAGGCGCGGCCTCCAGTCCAGTCCCTACCGCTCTGCAAGACGTGCCGCTAATCCGCGCTCCAGACCTTATCTCAGCGAGTACCAAATATTGTTGTCTCCCCCAGAGTAGGCAGCTCACCTTTGCTGTTGGTTGGACTCAGAGAGGGGACATGCAAGCCAAAGGCATGGAGGTGCTGTTTTGCTCTCCGGAATACTTTGGGTACCCCAGCAGAAAGAGGCACGTGGGCTCGTCACTTCAGGCCCCCAAGGAGTATGCCATGACTCTGTGGGAGAGGAGCACCATGAGGGGTGCAGGCAGAGGGACGACCGCAGTCTGTATTTATGGAGGTGTGCCTCCTATATTTTCTATAGGCCTTGTGATGAACTGGAGGGGCCCAAGCGGGACCCGTGTGGGAGGGAGGTCCGCTCTCCTCTCCTCAGCAAGTGCACTCACCTCAGGGGCTCCTATGGGCCAAAGCTCAAGGCCCACCTCCAAGGCCACTCCCACGGAGAAGTTGATGTGTCGATGTCGGGTCTAGATATGAGTGATGTGGGCTCTGGGCGTGCCGCTCTCATCAAGCAGGTAAGTCCGTATGTCCCGCAAGCTTCAGTCCGGCCCCCCCCTGCCAGTCGGCAGTCCTCCGGTATGGCATAGGTAAGCAGAGGGGCAGGGGGAGGGAGACCGACTCTTGCAACTCCCTCCCCTGCACTGTCTGTCCCCTCACCTTAGGTGAAGCTCCAGGTCCGAGGGGGGCGCTCCTGCTTTCTGCACCGGCTGTGGTTGGTTCGCCCAGGGGGGGGGGGTCTGCCGCGCCACCTCCGTCTGTCCCGGCCCCCTCTCCGCCGGTAGTCCCAGCCACTGGGGAAGCCCTCTCAGGCCGCCAGCATCCTCCACGCTTTCCTCCCGGGGGGAGGAGGAGGGGAGGTTCCTCCGTCGGCTGATGCCAGCCGCCAGGGCCTCACCACTTCAGCTGCTGCCTAGGAGAGGTGTAGGGCAGCAGCCCGCACCAAGCGTCCTGGGCGCTGCGAGGCTGGCCGATCTCCTCCGTACCCCAGGCCCTCAGCTCTGCTTCTGCACAGGCCGGTCGGGCCCAGTACGGGGTGGTCTGGGTGTTGTGGGAGAAACCTCTGACTGTCGGTCTGTCGCCCGGTGCCAGCAGCTGTCCCACGGTACCCGGGCAGCAGGGCAATTCAGCAGGATCGTCAAAAAGGGGGGTTGGGAGGCTGGATGATAATGCTTCATTAACGGCGGCACGGAGAGACCGAGAGGAGCGTCTCAGCCGTCCACCATCTTGGACACGCCCCCAGCTCTAATTTTTAGATGTTAAAACAAGACCACTCCACAGAACGGAGAGATGGAAGGTCAGTGAGCAATCTGTAGTTAAACAAAGTATCCACCAGAAAGAGCATTAACAAAGGTAAGTAACTTGTCCTTCTGATGGATACTTCTAACCACAGATTCCTCACCTTTAGAATAGATGCCTAAGCAGTATCTCCTGAAGATGAAGTATCTGTAGAGTGGGCTCAGATCAGAAAATCTTGCAGGAGAAACGTAGAAAGGCCCTTCCTGTCAGACCTGGTTGTCAAGGCAGCAGTGCTACTTGAATGTATGAACAAATGCCCACATCGCGGCTTGACATATATCAAGGAAAGACACACTATGTCAACACAGTGGTGGAAGTTTTAGTCCTGATAGAAAGGGCTCTTAGACCTTCTGAAGACTGTTTTTTGGCCAATGAATAGTAGATTTTACTGCAGAGTACTATCTACCTCCACAGAGACTTTTTCTGCACAACCTTTCAATTCTTTGGAAGTAGGGGTCTCTGACAAATGTGAGAAAGACACACTCTTACATAGGGCTTTGAAAAATGGGGTTCATACATTCAGTAGGAATACATGATTCATAATGTTTAAACAAACAAGTTACTTGCCTTTGGTAATGTCTTATCTGATAGAGACACTGTTTAGCTGCATATTTGAAATATTTGAAATATAGAAGATTTTTTGTGAGCAGTATCCCTGTGCGCCGGTAGGTGGTGTTGGTCGGCTCCGCATGGCACCGTCTGCGCCGGAAATGACTTCCACGTCACCGATATAGATGCCACCTCTGCGCGCTGGCGTCTGTTACTTTTCCCAACTTTCCATGCCAGAAGCGCGGAGCTATGAAGAGCACGGACACTGGTGTGTCCAAACTAGGGACCTAAAAGGGATCAGCGCTGACCCTAGAGATCTTTCCACAGAGCGAGGAGGATGGGTGGGTCGGTAAGGAATCTGTGGCGAAATATAGTCTCTACCAGATAAGGCGTTAGGGAAGGTAAGCAACATGTTCATCTGAGACTTCTAGCCACAGAATCCTTGCCTTTGAATAGATGCCTAAGCAATACCATCCTCGGTGGTGGGTCTGCGGAAGTGAAATGCCCGTCTCTGCAGAACTGACTGTCCAGGAGGTAATGCTTGGTAAACGTGCGCTTGGAACCTAAAGTTGCTGCTTGGCAGATGTGGTAACGCAGTGGTCGCAGCCTTAACTCTGGTGGAATGAGCCTGTAAGCTTTCAGGAGGCTGCTTCTTTGCCAGTGCGTAGAGGATCTTGATGCAGAGAGCAACCCATCAAGAAATGGTCCGCTTCTGCATGCCATTATTCGCACCAACATACCCAACAAAGAGTTGGTCGTTCACCCGGAACTCTCGTGTGCGATCAAGGTAGAACGACAATGCTCTTTTTGGGCCCAGATGGTGGAGTCGCTCCTCTTCCTTCGAGGAATGTGGAGGTGCGTAAAAGGTGGCAAGGTGACAGTGGGCCCCACATGATATGGTGTTACCACTTACGGCAGGAAAGAGGCTCTAGTGCTAAGCACCAGTTTGTCCAGATAAACTGAGAAGAATGGAGGTTTGGAAAACAAAGCCTGCAGCTCACTCACCATCCGGGCTGATGTAATTGCCACGAGAAAGGCTGTTTTAATCATGAGCAGCCGGCGGGGGCAATTGTGAAGAGGCTCGAAAGGAGCACACATCAAGAATATGAGGACCAAATTAAGGTCTCACTGAGGCATAATAAAAAGAGAAGGAGGAAACATATGTACAAGACCCTTCAAAAATCTATTTACAATAGGGAACTTAAATAAAGAGGGTTGGTCAGGCAGCCGCAAGAAGGCAGATAGAGGAGAAAGATAACCCTTGAGAGTGCCCAAAGCAGAGACCTGCTTGGTATGGGTAAGAATAAAAAGCAAAATATCAGAAGGGGAAGCAGAAAGTGGGTCAATGGACTTTTCTGTACAATATAATACAAATTGCTTCCAACGGCAGGCGTATAGCATCTTGGTTGAGGGATGCCTGACTGCCAGAATAACATTGCAGACTTCATGAGGAAGGTCGAAAGCTGTCAACTGCTGCCAATCAATCTCCAGGGAAGAAGGCAGAGAGTTGACAGGTTCGGGTGGAGGTCCCTCCTCTGCTGTTGTGACAGAAGTTTCTCCCGAAAGGGCAGCCTGATTGGAGGATCGATGGCAATGCTCAGTAGCTCAGGATACCAGACTCTCTGTGCCCAGTCTGCAGCCATAAGGATGAGTTGTGCTCGGACGGTCCTGATCTTCTTGAGAACTCTGGAAAGGAATCATATGGGCGGACAGGCACACATGAGGCCTGAGCTCCACTCAAGACAAAAAGCGTCTCCAAGCGAGAGCCGCCTTGGAAACTCCAGCACGCAAAACTGCTGACATTGCACATTCTCAGCAGAGGCGAATACATTTAATCAAGGCTCTCCCCACTGCAAGAGACCTTGCGCCACCTCCGGATGGAGACGTAATTTGTGATCCACTAGGTATCGACGGCTGAGTTTGTCCGCCTTGACATTCAGGGATCTGCTCTGATCTTCCAGCCATGTTCAGAGACGCAGGGCCTCTTGACAAAGTGTCGACTACCCCAACCCGCCCGGTTTGTTGCAGTACCATATGGCGGTGGTGATGTCCGGGAACCTCTGCTTTAGCCTTAACTTGATGGAAGGTGCAAAGGCTTTCAATGCCAGTCGGATAGCACAGAGCCCTAGCATGTTGATGTGTAGTCTGGATCCCTCCGGAGACAAGAGTCCTTTGATCTTCACCTCTCCCAGATGGCCGTCCCATCCCACCAGTGACCCATCTGTTAGTACTGTGAGATCTGGTTGGGGAAGGGAGAGTGGTCTGCCTCTGACTCAATCGTGGTTCTTCAGCCACCACTGCAGATCCTTTGCGGTTCCCTCCAAGATCTGGACCATGTCGGAGAGATTCCCCTGATGCTGTGCCCACTGGAACTTCAGATCCCACTGCAGAGTCCACATATGCCATCTGGCATGTGTCACCAGCAGGATGCAGGAGGTCATGAGGCCCAGCAGCCTCAGAGTCAGTCTCACCGAAACCCATGATAGAGGCTGAAACATCGGTATCATAGCCTGAATAAACTGGACTTCTAGCATGGGACGATAAGCACTGTGTACAGAACAGCTCAGATGAAAAGGGAGCGTCTGAGAATGATTCAGGTGCGATTTCGGCATGTTGATAGTGAACCCGAGTGAATGCAGGAGGTTCACCATACTCTGGTGATGGGAGATGACAGCCTGGGGCGAGCCCGTGTTCAGAAGCCAATCGTCGAGGAAGGGGAAGACTGGTACCCCTGACCTGCGCAGATGAGCTGCGACCACTGGCATCACCTTGGTGAACACCCGAGGGGCGCTGGTAAGGCCAAAAGGGAGCACGGTGAACTGAAAATGCTCGTGACCTACAGTAAACCGCAGGTAGTGCCGATGGGAAGGCAGGACAGGGATGTGAAAATAAGTGTCCTGCACATCCAACACTACCATCCAGTCTCCTGGGTCCAGGGTAGACAAGACCTGAGCCAATGTGAGCATCTTTAACTTCTCCTTTTTGAGGCAGTAGTTAGGGTTCGGAGATCTAGGATAGGACGAAGACCCTTGTCCTTTTTGGGGACCAGAAAGTAGCAGGAATAGCAACCACAGCCTACCTCTGGCACCAGAATCCTCTCTATGGCTCCCTTGGTCAAGAGAGCCATGACTTCCTGGCAGAGCAGGGACAAGTGATCCTCTGTCAGCCGGTCACAAGATGGTGGCATGGAGCGAGGGATAGTCTTGAAGGGGAGGCAGTAGCCCCTTCGGGCAATTTGCAAAACTTATCTGTCCGATGTTATGGACTGCCAGTGGTGGAGGTGATGGCAGATCCTGCAACCCACTAGACACCCACGATCTAAAAGGGCAAGATTAGGAAGGTTTAGAGGCAGCAGCTGCCTGAGGGGTTGTGGCTAGATCAGACCACTGGCTACCCAACCCACGAGGCCAGTGGAAACTGCGCCCTCGTCCACGCAGAGGCTGGGAAGCTTGCGCGGCTCGGTGACTGGGATAGGGGTGGCATGGTTGAAAGCCCCTTCCATGGCCATGAAAGGAGCGAAAGGCAGACTAGGGGTGACGTGGGTCAGCCGAGAGGCCTAAGGACCTGGTTGTAGCCTGCAAGTCTTTAAAGCGGGCCAGCGCCAAGTCTGCCTGGTCTCCGAAAAGACGGTGCCATCGAAGGGCATGTCCATGAGGAAAACTTAGACATCCCCCCAAAAAGCCAGAAGTTCTCAGCCAGCCAGTCTGAGGGCCACTGTCGACGAAACCACTCTGCCCAGTGAGTCGGTCGTGTCCAGTCCACAGCATATAGTGAACTCTGCTGGATCTCTCCCATCTGTGACTGCTTGGGAGAGGATGGCCCGGGCCTCCTCCGGGAATTGTAGCAGACTTGCACAACCGTTTCCCACAACGTGTGGCAGTAAAGGCCCAATAAGCATGCAGTGGTCCGTAACCGCAATGCAAGGCAGGCAGAAGACAACATTTTCTTTCTCAAGTATCTTGGATTCCCTGTCTGGAAGAGCGGCAGAACGAGCCATGGGAAGTGGAGGCTTGGGCCACCAAGCTCTCTGGGGTAGGGTTTTTTTTAATTTAATTATTTGAAAAGTTTTATAGAGCACAAACAAGACCCGGCAGGTTATCAGAGCGTTGTACAATAAAGCCAGCTGGTTAGGCTGGCACAGGAGAAAATAATAGATAGGTAGGCTTATGCAGCAGAAGCACATTGGAGACAAAAATAGACATATAAACAGTTAACAAGATGAAGATTGCATAGAGGATAAGGGAAGGCAGGATTGTAAGGTCAATTCCATTTGTTTGTAAGGCTACAGTACTATTGGCACATGTAACTATTCAGGAGCAAACCTTTGACTTTTTTAAAAGCAGAGGTCGAGGGGTTCATTCTAATTTCTGGAGGGAGAGCGTTCCAAATTCTCGGAGCAAGACCGGAGAGGCACGGCTGTAGGTTCTCTTCTTTTTGAACTTTGGTGGTTTCAGCAGTAGAGTGTATGAACTTCTTAGTGCGTGATTTTCCCCAGATAGTTCAAGTTTATTTGCCAGGTAAGTGGGCGTGTTCTGATGGAGCACTTTGTGCACCAAACAGGCTATCTTATACCTGATCCTTGTATTGATGGAGAACCAGTTGAGTTGGATTAGGTCTGCCGGGAAGTGGTCATGCTTTCTTGAGCCTGTGATGAGTCTGGCAGCAGAGTTCAGAGTGGCCCTTAAAGGGGCCAGTTTAGCTTTGGGTAGCCCTGCCAGGGTCGCAATTCCGTAGTCTAAACGGGAGATAACTAGGGATTGGACAGCTTGTAGGCGGTAGGCTCAGTTTGATTTTCCTTAATGTGCATAGTTGGTGATTGGCTCCTCTTGTTGTCGCACTGATGTGATCTTGCATATTCAGGCATTTGTCCAGGATTAGGCCTATTGATCTAGTGGAGCTCACAACATGTGGGGTGCAATTGAGGGCTGTTAGTTGTTTGAGCCAGCCCTGAATGGGTGCAGTATGATTGAGGGGGCAAGCAAGAGGAATTCAGTTTTGAGTGTATTTAGCATAAGGTGATTGTGAGATAACCACTGTTGGGTTTTCAGAAGAGCATGGTTGAGAGTAGTGATGTCGTCCAGTGAAGAATATTTCATATACAGTTGAGTATCATCCGCATACATGTGATTATGTATGTTAGACCGTTTCAGAATTTCGGTGAGAGGTTCCGAGTAGAGGTTGAAGAGAGTGGGTGAGAGTGCAGATTCTTCTGGAACTCCAATTGAGACTGGCTTACTGTTGGAAAGGTCATTGTTGACTGATTCTTTGAGATCTATTTTGAAGAAACGAGGCAAACCAATTTAGGACTGGACCCGATAACCCTGTCCTTGTTTCTAGAAGGTTGATTAGTTTGTCGTGTTTGACCGTGTCAAACGCTGAGGAAAGATCAAGCAGTATAAGTAGGCATGGTTCGTTCTGGTCTAGTAGTCTTAAGGCATTGTCCACTATGTGTGTTAATGTGGTTTCGGTACAGTGTCCAGATCTGAAGCCAGATTGGTATTGGTCAAGGAGTTGAAAATGATCAATGTGGTTGCAGAGTTATGTATGAACGTATTTCTCAAGTAGTATGGATAAAGGCATGATATTAGAAATTGGTCGAAAGTTGTTAGGATCAGATAAGTCTGCCTTAGGTTTCTTTGGGATGAGGATCACTTGTCCAATCTTTAGGCACTCTGGAATCATGCCTTGTGTGAGAGATTCATGTAAATCTTCGACCAAAGAGTGAAAATGGACGAGAGAAGCTCTTAAAAGAGTTTGGTGGGCATAGGATCATAGAAGTGATTTGACGGTTTTAATGTAGTTATGATGTTAAGCAGCTCAGCATCGTCTGGTAGTCTGAAGGTATTCCAAGAAGCACAATTTTTTGGAGTGTAGGCAACCAATTCAACCAGAGGAGAGCTCCTCCAAGGTGGTCCTCAAGCAGGGGTGGAGTGAGCCTGATTCTGTAAGTCTGGTAAGGAGAGTTGCAGATCTAATTCAATCTGTCTTGTTTTTTCAATGAAGTGGGCTGTAAATTCCTTGCTGCTTGGAATTGTGTCCTTGAGTGCCCCAAGTTGGTTAGAGGAGTAGTTCACTTGATGATTGATGATTTCAAAGAGTTTTTTTGGTCTGTTTTTGGCCTTATCAAGCTGTGATCTAAAGTGATCAGATTTGGAGCTGCGTAAATGTTTGTTATAAGCGTTTCTTGTCTTTCTTAGTTGTTTGAGGTTATCTAAGGAGGGAGAATTTCTCCACGATCATTCATCAAGCCTAAGTTTACATCGTTCCTCATTGAGGGAGCCGTTGAACCAAGGTTTAAAATGCTTGCTAGGGATTCTTTTGAGTTGCAAAGGAGCAAGTGCGTCGAAAATATCAGTCATGAAGTGAGTGTAGTGATCAGTGAGTTCCTCCAGATTTGTCATGTTAGGGGGTGGCTGAAGAAGATTACTGCTCATGATGGTAAGTTCATTTACATTGATGTTTCTCAGATCTCGTGCCCATTGTTTATTTTTACAAGGTTGTCCATGTCTAATAAACACCTTTTCGATGATGCTGAAGGAGATTAGGAGGTGATCTGACCAGTCGCAAGGTAATAGGTCATCCAATTGTATGATCTTATCCTTGGCTATTATAAGGTCTAGTATGGAACATTTGTTATATGTTGGCTTGTTGCAAGACTGGGTGAGGTTCAGGTCAGCTAGGAAAGTCTTAAAGGTGCATACTAATGGCTCATTTTCGTTGTTCCAATGTAAGTAGAAATCCCCAAGGAAGATATGGTTGTGGGATTGGTCAGCGTTAACTGATATGGTCTCCATTATTTGTTCGATGAACAGAGGTTTGTCTCCAGGGGGGGTGGTAGATCATGTGGAGTGTACATTTTGTCTTGTCATTATTTAAGATTTCGAGATCCAGGTGTTTGTAAGAGGACATCAGTGTCAAGTGCATCTGTTTCACTGAGAGGTTAGATCGATGGATGCAGACTATGCCACACCCCGATTTTAACTAGTCTATCCATTCTAATGATGTCAGTCTGGGGGAACTAGAATGTCCAGGATTGGTGTAGAGTTATCCTTGAGCCAAGTTTCAGTTAAGATCAAGATGTCTAAATCATATGAGAGTATGAGGTCTGCAATGTCAGCTGCATGTCTTACCGCTGATCTGCAATTGATGAGCATCGATTTGAGGTAAGATTTGGTCGTTACGGTTTCAAGGTGTGTTGTTTGGACAGTTTGTACGTTTTCCTTGCTCATAGTTCTGAGGTTGACACTGGGTTCCCTAAACGGATTGGAGAGAATAGTTTGGATAGTAAATGTGGAGGGAGCCGATTCAATATGATTCGAGTTGTAGGAAACTAATAGGGAATGAATGTCCACATCAGTCAGGTGATTGGTAACCCTATTTGGTCTTGAGTGAATATTAGGGTATGGCTGAGAATTCCACTGAGGATTCCCTAAGATATCCCTGGCTAAGATTTCCCTTCGAAAGTATTTGACCATTGTGGAGAGGTTAGGTTGATTATTCTCCGAAGTCGTACTGAGATCCCCCAAATCTCCATTTTCAAATAGAGGTGTAATAAGATCTGGAGGCTCTCTTTAACTAGTTTAAGATCATTCTTGATGTCAGACAGCATATCCTCACTATAGGGAGGGTTTACTGTGTGTGTGGGATGCCTGGTGGTGGTATGAGAGTAAGACCCATCTAAAGGGATAGAGGAAGTAAAAAGAGTGGATTTCACATAAGAGAGGAGGGCGGTACTATGGGAGTTGATGGGCGATTGCTGGATCAAGGATGGTGTATCAGAGGTGGGGATTGGGAGATAGTTAGGAAGAGGAGTCAAGATAATACCTTCCTTCGGTGACTTGGGATTTAAGTCTGATGAGACCTGTGGGATGGTGAGCGCGTTGCAGGAAAGGGATTTACCTATGTGTGAGTTCATATTAGAAGGTGAGAGGGTAGTCGACCGCGAGTTCCCTAGATTGTGGTTGTAGCATGCTATAGAGGGGTGAACATTATGTTTCAATGCCATTTGTGTAGATGGATTAGGGAGGTTCAGTGGGTTGGTGTAAGGGTAAGGGCAGGCATTTGGAGCTAAATGCGTCCTTGGATCAATCCCAGAGTATTCCCCAAAGGAGCAAAGGGTAGGTTCAACCCGATCTCTAGTGAGAGATGAGGATGGTGTGTCAGAGGTAGCGCTGGTAACAACGCATTGGGGTTTCATTGTGGTTGTTAGAGCTTGATCTTGTAGTGAAGAAGTTACATTGTTAGCCATTGAGTTTTTAATCCTCATAAAGAATTTGTCTAATTGTTCTAGGTTTTGATCCGATGATTGAATAAGAATGATCCCATTATTGTATATTGAATGGTGCGATCAGCTTTAAAGATTGGAGAGGGAGTAATGGAAAGTCTAAAACCATGAGGCGTTTTCCATATTGGTTTGACATAGGGCATGGATGTGAGGCTTTTGCCATTGGGCTCTTCTGTTCATGAAGAAGGTTAGGTCGTTAACCACAATGCCTTTAGATGTACAAAAGTATGCATCCAAAATAAGCATTTCCGGGTGTCTTTTGTTTATATTATTTTTGAATTTCTTAGCAGCACTTTTCGATAGGTTAGGAGGGTATGTAATCTTAAAAGTGTTGAGACCCACTCGTGATAGTATATCCTCATTAGGGCTAGTGATAATCAGAGCCATGGTGGAGGGGGAGATCACGGTGCCAGTTAAAAACTGGGGAGGGGGTGTTCTAGGGCCAATTCTGATCACTATTCAAGTGGCTCACTTATTTATAGAGTCAGTTTAGGTCTTGGGATAACAGACTTCCAGTTTCACAGATGATTATATACGGACGTATGGTAGGTAAAATTAGGAAGTGATTCGAGCAAGCGGGCGAGAAAGTACGGTTTGATGGGAGATCCGAGTAAGGGTTTGCCAATACAGTATAGAGACATCAATCTAAGATTGCTGCTCCCTGTACATAACTGGGATACAGTCCTGCCTTACTTTCTCTGCAGATTTGAATGGCCCAGAGTCCTCTTTTAATTTCTGTGACTTTCTTGGGCTAAAGTCCTACCTAATTTTCCATGCAGAGTCAAATGGGCCATAGTCCTCCTTTAGTTTCTATGATTATCTTGGGCTAAAGCATTAGTCCTATGTCTATGTTGAACAGACTGATGGAACCACCATCTTGCCATAGGGTCTGCTGGTTAGGGATGGTTTGGGCTGAAGAAATGGATTCGCAGAGTAAAATGAACAGTTTGAGCCATACACATCCATCACAAGCAGTACAGTGCTCAACTAGAGCAGTCGACCTTGAAGCTGGGGAACAGGGTTTAAGTCTCGGCAACGACGCTCAACATCCTGTGATTCTGGGCAAATAACAATCTCCCTGTGCCTAACAAAAATGAATGTGTCCATCTGTAACAAAACTGGTGCTCATGTAAAGCTCTCTGATACCCGATGTCTCGGGTCTAGTTCGCGCTTTAAAAAACGCTAAAAAACAACAGCCCCAGCCTCAGGCCAAGCACAGACCTCACTCCTGCAAGACGCTCTTTACTCAGCCCCCCCCCCTCCTCTGCGCACTCAGCTCCCCCTGTAGTCAAATGTAGGAAGGGGAAGGCAAGATGCCACTCACAATGTGTTACAAGAAAAATGAGGGCCAGAAGCCGACTGGCTTCATGGACAAAGGTGTGCACTACTTTAAGGATATACCAACATTTAAAACATATGAGCAATGAAATATTGTTAGAATTTAACAATGTTGGTTTTCCCGTGGGTTGCGGAGAGAGTCGGTCCGTTAGCTTAGCGCTTGATCCACTTCTCGCTGACCGCCATCTTTTGGGAGGTGATGGTCTAGCCTCTCGTGGCTGTAGGTCACTACTTAAGATGGGTGAAACCCGGGCGTGCAGCGGACGCGCCCAGCAGGCGCGCCGCTAGCGCACCAGACGCAAGCCAGTCTATGCCAGTCAGCGCTCGGAACGCGCTCGGCGCCAGCCATGCTGCCGGTTTTGGGCCAGTTACCTCCAGTCCGAAACCAAGAATACAATTCAGCCGAGACGCTCTCATCCAACTACAATGGGCAGGTAAAACATGTTCCGGACCACGCATTGACCCCCACCTAGCTCAGGGTGGAGTTCGGTGCATAAACTGCGGCCTAAGTATCCAGCATACCCCAATAGCTACCCAAACCTACACTACTATTAAGGCACACCCCAGAGGAATATCGTGCGCTCTTATTAATGTAAGGTCGCTAATCAAGAACGCTGTTGAGTTCTGAGAATTCATGGAGGATAACCAGATAGAAATAGCCTTTTTTACAGAGACTTGGGCAGACGCCTCCTCTGACCCAGATCTATTGTTGGCCTTACCTATAGGGTACAAAATTCATAAAATAGACCGGGCGGGGAAGAAAGGCGGGGGCATTGCCCTTATTCTCAAATCCAACTTCAAGTCTTATATTAAAGTGAATAAGGAATGTGAAGCCTTTGATTTTAAAATCGAACTGTACGGCCAACACTACTTTAACGGAATTTTACTCTATCGCCCACCTACATCCAAGGTCACTTTTTTAGATAATCTAGGTACCTTTTTAGCTCATAAAGCCGATCACCCCAATTTCACGGTGCTAGGGGATTTTAATTTCCATCTGGAAAAATTCACCAATCCAGACACAAAAGCACTTTAAGATCAAATGGGTAGAGTAGAGATGAGACAACTTGTGTTGGATTCAACTCACATTGCGGGACACTGTTTAGACGGTATTTTTACAGACAATCCCCTTTTAAGCTGGACCAGAGCTATGCCTATGGTCTGGTCCGATCATAAGGCTGTCCTATTTGATATTCAATTGCCGCATAAAAATCTTCCTAAACCACCCAGAGAACTCTATGTCAGTCGCCCTTGGAAGAAAGTGGAGGCTAGTTCTCTAAACTCGAGACTTCTAAAAATGCTTCCTAATCTGTCCACTGATTCCGACCAAGCCGCCGCTCAATACTACTCTTGGCTTGACTCAGCTATGATACAATTAGCGCCCCCTAAACTGTGTCATCGATCCAGAAGAACACCATCAGAACCATGGTTCAATGACACCCTGAGAACCCAGAAACAACTATGTTGCAAATTATAGAGGAAGTGGTGACTTGAAGATACCCTAATTACTCAAACGGATTTTAAGTCATCCCTTCAAACCTATAAAAAACGTATTCTCAGGGAAAAGGCTCTACATTTTTCTAAGGAAATCACAGCTGCCAATAAATGTCATAAAGCCTTGTTTACTACAATAAAGAAACTAGCAAAGTTGCCAACTGCACCTGATATTAGTATTAGTCAAGAATTCTGCAACTCATTAGCAGAATCCTTCCAGCATTAAGTCAAGTCTGTCTTTGACCTGTTTGTACAGTAGGATAATCATCCGGCTCAAACACCGGCAGAACTCAAAAAGTTTCTATCAACCTCCCCTGTCAAAACGCAGGATCCCTCGGAATCAGCCCCCCAGATCTTTTCTTCCTTCCCCACTTTAACAGTCGAACAAACCACCAAAGCAATTAAAACATATCCCACTGATGTCTTTTCTGAGGTATCAACCATACAGGACATTAGAGATGCAGAATTACTCTCATCACTTACTGACGATTACCGTGATCATATGAGTATAGGGGAGTTATTACTAGACCATAACATAGACACTGACCTGACTATTTCAAGTGGGCTTAAAAGCAAATCCAGGTGGACACCGACCTTACCAAGTGGTAACAATATAGATGTATTTCACAAACTAGTAGCGGGGGATTTGAATAGGCAACTTGACATTAAGCACAAACACAAACCGAGACATAGGGACAATCTGACGCTTAATGAACGCAATGCCCTGGAAGAACTTAAAAAGATAAAAGACATCATCATCAAAGAGGCAGATAAGGGGGACAACATTGTTGTTATGAATACGCAGGACAATAGGGAGATCTCGTCCCAATTGGGAGATCAAACATGCTATGTGAAACTCAATGATAACCCCATCTGTTCCCTAACTGATTTGATTAACACACATCTAAGAGAATGGCTCAACAAGGGTCTGATTGAACCAGATGAATACTTTTATCTTAAGGTTGAGAGGCCCAGATTCCCATGCATATATACACTACCGAAAGTACACAAAAAATTGCAATTTCCACCAGGCAGACCAAGTATTTCTAGCATTGGGGGACCTACAGAAAAATTGTCCCAATATGTAGATCTATTCCTACAACCGATGGTAAAAAATCTTCAGTCTTATATCAGAGATACTAAGCACATCCTCAGTATTCCTGCAGACGTCTTATGGGAGCATGGGATGGTCCTGGCTACTCTAGATGTCACAGCACTTTACACAAGCATTAGAACTGATCTAGGGATTCAGGCAGCCAGAAAATTTCTAAGCAAAAGACCTGCCAAACAATGGGAACATGTGGAAATGCTGATTACCATGATCGAAATAATTCTGAACAATGTGTTTTTATTTGAACAACAATGGTACAAAGAGATACAAGGTGTTGCCATGGGTTCCAGATTTTCCCCTTCTTATGCCAATCTCTTTATGGGATGGTTTGAGGAGGAGTGGATCTGGGGCTCAAAAAGAACCAAACGGTGTGAATCCATTATCTACTGGGTTAGATACATAGACGACTGCATTATGATATGGTCAGGAACAATGGACAACTTGCAAGTATTCTGTGAATTTCTCAACTCCAACGATATGGGCATCAAATTCACATATAACTACAGTCAGAAAGAAATAGAATTCCTTGATGTGACACTATACATTGAGAATGATCAGATACACAGCAAACTACATCCTAAACCCACATCTTGTAATGCTGTACTGTATGCAAGCAGTGCACATCCAAGGCACCAAACAGAAGCAATCCCTTACGGAGAACTTGTTAGGGCCAGGAGAAACTGCAGTGATAAGGACTTCAAATCCTGTGTTGGTAATATGAAACAACGCTTCCTAGCTAGGGGTTACAATACACATACGATCAACAAAGCAGAACGGAAAATAATACCAGTCAGCAGAGCAGATACCTTAAAAGACAGACAGCCTAAAGACAAGGCACCCTCCAAACTAAGACTGATCACAGACTATAATGAAATGTCAATAGTCCTAAGGAACAGCATGAGGAAACATTGGCAGGTACTATGCTCGGATAAATCCCAGAGTAGTTACATTACGGATGTACCACGTATTACATACAGGAGAGGCAAAACCATCAGATCAATACTCAGCCCAAGCTATTCAAGACACAAATCCAAAGACAACTGGTTGTCCCAAAGATGCAATGCGGCAATTGCAGGATATGTGAATTAGCAATGGACAACACAAAATACTTTGTAGATACCAAGGGCAGACGGTATGAAATCAGACAGATGATCAACTGTAACAGCAAATATGTTATATACATGTTGAAATGTAAATGTGACAAATTCTATATAAGCAGCACAATCAGGCCATTAACCCGTTCCGCGCTGCGCGAATTTTCGCGCTGTGCGGGCGTTTTATTGAGTGGGCAGAGTTCGAACGGCCCCCGGCCGTCCTCCGCACACGCCCACCGTGACGTCGGACGGCCAGGGGCCGTCCGAAGCACACAAGGGGTTAAAGGAACGGATTAGTGAACATGTGAGAGCTATCAAACATCGAGCTATCAGATACCCTACGGCGATACATATAAATGAATGTACGTCTCAGGGTGTGCGCAAAACACTGACCTTCTGTGGCATAGATCAGGTGGAGATGGATCCCAGAGGGGGCAATAAGGAATTACTCCTCAGACGTAGAGAGGCCACATGGATTATAAAATTACAAGCGGTAGAATGTGGGTTGAACTTGGACCATGAACTGCACTACTTTCTGGGTGAATAACAACCTCCTACGCATGTATACCTGATAATCTGCAGTGGTATTATCTGTATTATAATAATAGTGACGGTACATGCTCTCAATGTTTTATAATTTATGAAGTAGTATTGATTACTATATAGACATCGACCGGAACAATAATGTACCAATTAATATCTGTGGTCTTACCAAATATAGCCATCGTTATGGATGTAGTTGCTCCAATTACATATAGGAGTTATTTTAAGATATATGTTTTCATCTCACATTGTGACATGACGCGCTATCATACAGGTGATGAAGAATTATTAATTACTATATAGACAATGATCGGAATAATGATTTACCAAATATTTATGAATGTAATAAGTATAGCCATCATCACTGATGTGGAAACTCCACCTATATAGGGGTGTGTATTACGACATGTGTTTCACTTCATATTGTGTGACATGACGTACTATCATATCCTGCTGGAATAATGGACTTTACCGAAGCATGGCACGTGTCCTTGACTGATTTCCCAATTTGCCACACTCTTTCCCCATTGCCCTTTCCTACACTTCCTTTTGATCTCCATGACGAAATATATTTAACTCAATTGAGTGGCTTAATTCTGTTCACTCTCTGCTTATCCCCATTCCTCACTGCCAGACGATTATATATCACACACAAAGTCGCACACTTTTTATACTTATATCATCTATATTTTCTTTCCTAACACCATCACCCCATAGTACCGCGCAATATAATGCAGACACTAAGACTGTGCAGATAATACACTGTCACACAACCATGTTGTATCTAGACAACACAATATGGCGGATTAACATAGCCGGAGATACGAGAATACGCTTTGCAGCGCTTACTCGCCCCTTCAAATAGACAGATGACTTCCGGTTTCCGAGCACACGCAGCGGCCATACTGGGAGCCGGTGGACACTGAGAAACGTCCGCGCACGAAAGGTGAGACTGGGTCACATTAGATGGGAGACTTTATAAATGTACTAATGGCATATGGAGACTGATCGGATTGCTCTACATTGCAGTGCCATAACGAGCGAAATACTGGATGCTCACAAATTCTTTCACTGACACAACGCAGTTCAACTTGCATATCGGGTAAGACATGGACTGTCTTCGTCTAATCTAGCATGTATTTTCGAAAACACAGGGCATAACAAGCATATCGGATAGACTCAGAGTATCGCTGACGCGACTTCAGCACACTAGCGTAAAGGAGGTGCTACCCTCGAACCTGCTTGGCGCTTACTTGCAATGACTGCCCTAGCAACTATATTTATTACATGACACTATAATGCAGCCTGCGCGCTTGCTGATAATATGTCCCAACACCTATTAGGAACTTTTTCAACTATTAGGCACTCCATGTAGCTTTATTTGGGATAGCGAAATCGGGGTAAGTGATCAGAACTGACAAGTTTGATTTGCACTTCTTGGAGAGAACAGAGACGATGGATTAACTGTCTCACTCAGTTCTGGGATCAGGAATCGCTGTGGACTACACTCCACACCGACATGTGTAACCACTTGCGCGTATATAAGAATTATTAATTTCAATAATCAGGGCCCTTATTATTCAGATTTCAGATCCCACTGAGGACTAGTAACTTGGAGCATCTTTACCTTTTCCTGCCTCCCACGGCCGGGACGGAATTATAACAGGCACAGAGGTAGGACTTGATCATATTGACTGCTTCGAACTAATATATGATTGGATACTAAGAATGTATCTGTAGACATGCTCAAGTAATACTGATATTAATATCCTAGGTTTATCGACTTATTTTCGCGTCAATACAGGTATGCCCCCGCCTACTTCTTCGCACTAACTTTATGTTCACCGGCACTATGAAGGAATATGATATGAGCACTCCCCACCCGATCCTTGGTGGGACCACCTTTCTGCAGCAGCAGTGATACTGATATGAGCACTCCTGACTCCACCCAATCATAGCAATATTTTGTGTGCGACCACCTCAGTGATACTGATAGGTGCACCTTGTCCAGCAATATCACACTTTGCTTTGCAATTATCAAACAACGAGCCATGAACTCACAGTGGCATATTAGGTCATAATAAACGCTGTATCACATTTCAGAGCCATATCATTGGTGTATATTGATACGAATTGAAGTGCGGGTTCCACCAAATCACAAATGTAAATTGTAAATGTTTCCATGCAAGATACTATTATATGTTCATATATTTGTCTTTCCAGCCCTGAGGAAGTCGGGGGCTATTCCCGGACGATGAAACACGTGTTGGCTGGATCAACCAAAGAATGAAAATTAAACCACAAGAATCTATTTTCGACTAACATTGTGCAATGTACTTGCTTTAATATAGTAAATGATGATTGTTTTGTGTGTGCTCGGGCATGCGTACAAAACCACCAAACTTATTGCTGCTACTAAACCTGGCTCTCCTTCAGACCCAAGCCCTCCTAAGATTTTGCACATCTCGCCAGAAATTATAGCCAGTCCACTAACGGTGATTTTTAACTCAATGTTCACCACAGGGCACTTTCCAAAGGATTGGAAGAAGGCCTCTATTCTTCCTTTGCTGAAGAAACCTAACTTGGATGCTAAGGAGCCCCTCAACTATAGACCGATATCATGACTCCCTTTTCCTGCAAAAGTAATTGAAAGGGCAATAAATACTGAACTATCAGTTTTTTTTAATGACAACGCCATCTTGGACTCCTCCCAGTTTGGATTCCGTGCTCAGCATAGCACAGAGCTGGCTCTTATAACCGCCACGGACGAGCTCAGACAGATACTAGACAGCGGGGGAACGCAGCTCTGATCCTCCTGGACCGGTCAGCGGCCTTTGATACTGTTAATCATGGGCTGCTGCAGGACCGGCTGAGTTCCATCGGGATCAGGGGCAAGGCACTGTCCCTACTAGGCTCCTTTCTGTCTGAGCGATCTCAGGAAGTTGCTTTGGGGAACATTGTGTCATCCCCCTTCACGCTGCCCTGCGGGGTTCCCCAGGGCTCTTCTTTAAGTCCAACGCTTTTTAACCTCTACGTCACCCCTCTTGCCAGCCTAGTAAGAAGCTATGGCTTTGCCATCGCGTCGTACGCAGACGACACTCAGATCGTCGTCTCAGTGAGCATTTCTGCCAGCCAGACAGCATCCAGGTTCCACGATTGTATGAGCCATATAGCAAAATGGATGACAGACAACTGTCTGAAATTGAACTCTGTCAAGGCTGAGGTCTTGCTGCTGGAGAACAATCCATCTTTTTGGACAGACAATTGGTGGACAGTCCAACTTGGCTCCCTACCCATCCAGTATACAAAGTCAAAAAACCTAGGAGTCATCTTTGACACCAGGTTGTCCTTTGAGGCACAAATCAACTCAGCCACTTCTGCTTGTTTCTTTAGCATGAAAATGTTGACGAAAATCCTTCCTGCAATACTTATGGATCTAAGGAAGACGGTGGTGCCAGTGCTGATATCCTCAAGACTGGACTACTGCAAGGCCCTCTTCTCCAGTCCTTCGAGGCGTAGCATTAACAAACTTCAAACGGCTCAGAATGCAGTAGCAAGAATACTGTTTGAATTTGATTCAGTCTCCACAGCTTTAGTCCGACTCCACTGGCTACCTGTAGCCAAGAGGATTCAATTTAAATCATTATGTATTGCTTTTAAATCTCTTAACATGGCGCCTACACAGCTGAAGACATATCTAAAGCCATACACTCCAGACAGAGCCCTTAGGTCTGCTGAACTGGTCAATTTAATTGTACCTAGAGTCAACAAGGTTAGATGGGGAGGCAAAAGTTTCTCGGCTACAACAGCTAGCCTATGGAACTCTCTGCCTATCAGGTTGAAGAAAGAATCCAGTCTCCCCAAATTTAGAAAGGGCCTAAAAACGTGATTGTTTACAGTGTAATTTCACTCTTCTGTTTCACTCTGTTCAGTATTTATAAAAGGCAGCGCCTAGACACCCCAGGGTATATGTTGCGCTTTATAAATTTCTCATCATCATCAGAAGAGGGTTGGATGGCACGGGTCATTACAGGATGTTCGTTAATTGCGATCCTAAACTCAGGAGCTCCCTTTTGTTGATCCATCTTGGCAGCCATCTTCTATGCTTCAGAATGTTGGCTGAGGAAATATGGGTGGCTTGGAGTGGGGCGGCGGCGGGCAATCGTCCGATCCACAGGAACCCCTGTACTGGGTTTGGACCAAGCCCAGAAGGATTTCAGTGAGGGCTGTTGAACGGGAGTAGGGGTTCAGAGGCGGAGACTCCCGGTGGCAGCACCTCTGTCAAGATGTTGGTCTTGACTATCACTGAGGGCATCTGAAGATCGAGGACCTCAGCCACCCTCTGTACCACCAATTGCATATGTAGCTCCCTCCTCCGTAGTCAGGGTAGGGGGAGAAAGCATGCCAGTATCTGGAGACGTATTCAGTCTGCTGGGTTCACCCCTTTCCTCATACCAGTCCATATCCTGATCATTAGACTGGTCTTCTAAAGGGTCCAGTGACCCCACCCATTCCTCCCCGAGGCCTAGCCCTTCAGAATAGGGCTCAGTCTCCGACCTAGAATGCGGGGGGTCCTGTCAGCGCCGGAATCGTCTGTCGACATGGTTCCGATTCAGTGTCGGATTCAGGGATCACAATGGGGCTTGTGCCACCGGTGGGCACCAGCGGCGCCGGGGAAGGTCGAGCTGGCTCGACCGGCGCTGGTCCTGATCCATGGGGGCCGATCGGAGCCGCCAGTGTGGAACCAGATGGGGCCCCTTCCGACCCCGGGGGTCCCAAAGGCGTGCCGGAGGGATGGGACTGCTCAAAAATGAGGCGCATGGCCTCATGAAATTCCTTAATTTGAGCAGGGGCTGCTCCAGCTCCCGAGAAGCTGGGGAGGTGCAAAGGCGGCCCAGGTGCAGGTTCTGAGGAACCAAGCCTCGAAAACCGATGTTCCTTTGTTGCACCGGCCGAAGAGAAGTCGAAGCGCGCATCAACTTCTTGTGGTTTTTGTGGCTCTTACCAGAGTGCCCCAACGATTTCAAGTGGCACGAAGAGGGTTCAGACTCCTGGAACGATCCTGGGACCTTTCTCTCGGTTGGTACTTTGGTGGATTCACATGCCAAGCTGCTAGCAGCTTCAAGGACTCCCCCCCCCTCAAAGCCCTTGGCACATTGGGCTGGCAATCGGAACACAGTTTGGAGTCACGGTCATGCTCCAGACACCACAAGCACAAGAGGTGTGGGTACATCACCGATATGGTGCGGTGACAGGCGCCACAGGGTTTGAAACCGGTTTTCCTCATTGACATCCTCAAGACACCAGGAGGAAAAAACCCCCAAAAGACTTGACAAACCATCACAAAAATTCTGTCAGAAACTGACAGAGGATTAGCTCTTCTCTCGGACCTGCGCTGGCTGGTCCGGAAAGAAAAGAACTGATGTCAGCGTGCCGAGGTGGCACCTATATAGGTGGCGTAGATGTAATTTCCCTTCGCGGATGACACGGACGACGCCACGAGGAGCCAACCATCGCCACCTACCGGTTAAGCAGGGGTGCTGCCCACAAAAAGTCTTCCGGATCCAGTCCAATGCCTGGGGAAATTCAAAGGCAAGGAATCTTCGGCTAGAAGTCTCTATCAGATAAATAGTGTAAAGGAAACATTTATACCTAGAATACTTTCAGTGATTTCCCCACAACCAATACATTATGGTTTGATCACTCTCACAGTCTTAATTATACATTTTAAGTAATACAATGTTAGGATGAGCAAGATTAGTCCTTGGCTTAGTACAAGCAGGATGCGTTTTGTGAGAACTTACTCTGCTGACTTGTGCAAAACTATTAAAGTTTATTTTAGAAGAAGAATCAACAATAATATCCATGACATAGGATGACATCTAAACAAGATAGAAGAGAATGTAAACACGGTTCAGTATTAGCAACCGCTCAAATATAGCGCGTTATTTTATTAACAGAAAGTTAGCACTCACACTTCCTCACTCTGATGATTCCATCATCACTTCAATTCTTTATTACAGTACATCATTCATTAACTTTGGAGTCTTCTATTAGGTCTCTTCAAAATCCTTCATGTTATCCTAAAGTTCACTTTGCATCTCCTCTACTTTGACATCAAGTCTCTTTTGTTTTCTTGCTCTCATTGCTGACATTTTCTTATACCCACAAGTCATTACCTTCAATGATGAAATTCCTTGGCAATATTTCAAGAAAATAAGCACACATGCAATGCCGATTAGAATGACACAAATTGGTGTTAATAGTAACTTCAAAACTCCTCCAAGTACACTAGCTAGCCACTGACCTATCTTTACAAAACAATTACCAATTGTCCTGAAAAATAATCCAATTCCTTAGGAGGCACCTGGTTTCTTCTAATTCAGTTAATTCATGTTATATTTGTAATCTTAATAACATCGCCATTAAGCTATCGATGCGAGGAATAGAGCACAACACTCTTGAGCATTAATGACTTTGCAAACTCTGCCTTCCTTTGCGAGAAGCAAATTCAGCGCAAGACAGTTTTGCATAATCATAGCCCACATGGTAAGCATTTCTTTATTAATCACAGTTAATGCACATGCAGGCTAGTAGCAAACTTGTTAACTAAGGTAGACAATTTTCTAATCTTTACACCATTCAATGCTCCTCCTACAGATGTATTAATGCTCCAAAAATATCAATCAATCAGGTTTCTTATGAAATTAAACTACTCACCTGTGAGGGTCTCAAGGCGCTGAGTGGGGGGGGGGGGTGGTAGATCTGCGGTTCAGTCGAAGAGCTAGGTCTTGAGGTCCTTGCTGAATTGCAGAAGCGATGGTGACTGCCTGCGGTGCAGAGGCATGGTGTTCCAGGTCTTCGCAGCGAGGTAGGAGTAGTATCTTCCTCCAGCCAAGGTCGGGCGGATCCATGGGATGGTGGCCATGGCCAGTAGGGGGAGCAGAGATGTCTGGTGGGAGTGTAGAAGGAGAGGCAGTGGTTGAGGTACGCAGATCCGGCATTGTGGAGGGCTTTGTAAGCATGCACGAGGAGCTTGAAGGTAATTCTTTAATTGATAGGTAGCCAGTGAAGGTCTCTCAGGTGGCCGGTGATGTGGCTGCGGCATGGGATGTTCAGGATGAGTCAGGCAGAGGCATTTTGGAAGTTCTGCAGTTTCTGTTGGAGGTTCTGGGTGGCGCTGGTGTAGAATGCCTTGCAGTAGTCGAGTCTGCTCCTGATGAGCGCATGGGTGACTTTTTCCTGGACTCGGTGGGGATCCACTTGAAGATCTTACAAAGCAGCCAGAGTGTGTACAAGTAGGAGGACGAAACGGGGTTGGTTTGGCGGTTCATTGAGAGCGAGAAGTCCAGGATGATGCTGAGGTTTCGTGCGTGGTCTGTGGGGGGGGGGGGGAGTTTCCAAGTGCTGCGGGCCACCAGGAGTTGTTGCAGGCAGAGGGTGTGGAGCCCAGGATGAGGACTTCGGTCTTGTCTAAGTTAAGCTTGAGGCAGCTGTCCTTCATCCAGGTGGCACTGCCTTCATCCAGTTGTGGAATTTATTCTAGGCATCTGTGGGTTTGTTTGTGAGGGAGAGAATCAGCTGGGTGTTGTCGGCGTAGGAGACGATGTTGAGTTCATGGCTTCTGATGATGGCTGCAAGCGGGGCCATGCAGATGTTGCAGAGGGTGGAGCTCGGGAGGATCCCCGAGGCACTCTGCAGCTGAACTCTGTGGTTTCTGAGTTGAAAGGTGGAAGTCTGACTGTGTTCGGCCGGTGAGGAAGGAGCGGATCCATTCTAGGTCTTTGTCGCAGATGACAGCGTTGTGGAGTCTTGCACAGAGGGTGTGGTGGGAGATTGTGTTGAAGGCGTTTGAGAGGTCCAGGAGGATGAGGGCAGCAGTTTCGCCTCAGTCGAGGAGGGTGCAGATGTCGTCGGTAGCGACAAGGAGAGCGGTCTCGATGCTGTGGTTGCTTCTGAAGCCAGATTGGGAGAGGTGTTGGATGGGGTTTGTTTCGATGAACTCAGAGTTGGGCGTTGATTGCTTTCTCAATGACTTTGGCTGGGAAGGGGAGCAGAAAGATGGCTCTGTAGTTCTTGGGGTCTGTAGTTCTTGAGGTCCGTCGGGTTGGCAGAGGGTTTCTTCAGCAGGGGATTGATCTCTGTGTGCTTCCAGTCTTCCGGGAAGATGGCGGACTCGATGGAGCAGTTGATGGTGTGGCAGTGTTCGGGTGCGATAGAGGTGCCGGCTCTGTTGAAGATGTGGTGAGGGCAGGGATCCGAGGGGGCTCCGGAGTGGATGGTCTTCATGATCCTGAGGGTGTCATCAGAGGTGAGGGTGGTCCAGTTGGGCAAGGTCTGCTGGAGTCTGGAGCCATTGGGTGCAGTGGTTGTGGGTGGGTCTTGGGTTGCAAAGCTGTCATAGATCTCCTTTATCTTGTGGTGAAAGAAGGGGGCGAGGTTGTAGCAGAGGTCTTGAGAGGGGGGAAATGTCTGCTGTCTCTGTGATGGGTTTGGCAGATTCTTTGACCACAGCGAAGAGTTCTTTGCTGTTGAGTGCGTTGGCATTGAGGGTGGGGGAGAACCAGCTGGCTTTCCTGGAGGGCTGCTTGCCTGAGGGGAGCCAGTGTGTTGGCAGAGATCCAGCGGTGGAGGTTTCATGCTGAGGTGTTGACATCCGTGGAGTTTGGTGGTGGGGTTTTGCTGAGGGAGGTGGTGAGCTGGTCTTCTGTGACCTTGTTCCAGCTTCTGCAAGGATTGTGGTGGGCGTGGTGGCATACGGTGGGTTTGGTGAAGGAGAAGTTGACACAGTGGTGGACGTCCCATTGTGGCAATGAGAACCTGCTTGAAGCTTTGTCTGCTTCATCTAATATAATTCTATAAAAGTATATCTAATTAGATTATAAATTTGAGGAAAAACTAATGCAGCATAGCAACTTTCTACCCAATTATGTGGCAAATGGAAATAAGCTGATTTACCACGTACATAATATATGCCTTTAATGCTTGTTTGTATATTGGAAAGAGTCTTTCCTTTTACTAAGTAACTTGTTCACACTCACTCCATCCTAATTTATCTACTGTCTCATTTCCCTTTGACTGTCGTACCATACATAATGCTCCTTTCTTACTTAAGACTCAATTTAGGAGGAGGCTCCTTTAAAATCTCCTCACCTTTCTCAATAATATGAACAGCATTCATTTTCTTGTCTCCTTTCTCTTCACCTATTCTTATCCTTTCATTCAAATTATCTATGAAGATATTCTTATCTGGGTTAATTGTACATGTTATCTCATACACATATAGTCAGAAATGCTTTTGTTAGAGTAGTAGAGTGGAGTTAGAGTGTTCACTTGATTTTGACCCTTTGTAAGTACGATATATAGGTTTAGTATTCCACAGATATACATTTTCTCCAATTAGTATAGCTACATTTTCTAAAGAGTTTTCAAAGTCAGAAAGAAACAGTTTAATTGAGTTTTGTTGCTAATATAGATTAAGAAAAACAGAAGAAAAACAGAACAAGAAAAGGAAAAAGGAAGGTGAAAATAGGCTGCTCCTTCAGCTACAGAAGCAGGCAGATAAAAACAAATAAAGCAATTTTCAACTTGCATAACCTTTACATATTCAGATAGCATTTGATAATACACATTATATCTATACATATTCTTATTCTGTGAGAGGTGTAAAATCTTTCTTTCATGTGATGGAGGGTGAGTCACAAAGCAACAGTAATATTAAGCGGATTAGGAAGGTCATCTGTCCCCAGCAAATAAACATCCAACAGCCATCCAAACATAGCAACTAAAATGGCAACTGCCATATTTACTGTGTGACTGCACCATGATCAACTTAAATCTATTCAAGGAAAACTTCAAAAATAAACAAGAATTAGTCCTCTAACGACTAACATATTGCCTCTTCCTGTTTCTCGGAAACCATTAGAATTTTTTATTCTGCGTCAGCTGTATGCCTTAAGGGGCTATCGTCCTTTAACTGTTATCCTAACTCTCTAATCGTCCTTTTACATTTGTCAGTTGTCAATTTTCAGACTCTTCACAGCTTTTCAGTTTTTCTTTTTTGTTATATTTCAAGGAGGTTCATCCGAGTCCGTCAAACAATCATCTGAATAAAATTAGATTTTTGCATAATATGTCCAGTCTGGACCTGCATACTTTTGATTCACCTTTCTCTCGCTCTTTAGACTTTTTACCTCTGTTCATTCCATGTCAAAGCCATGAATGTCTGTTTGTTCTTATGCTTCTCGCTCACTAGCTTCCCTTATCACTTATCTTCTGGTCTGGTCTTTTGTCTCAACAGTCTGTTTCTAAGATTTGTTGTTTTTGGCCACTTTTCTCTTGAAGTGCTCGAGGTTTTTGATTCAGATGTCACTTTTCACTTTCCATAGTGGAGCCTTTTTGCTCAGTTTTAGACTATCTCAGGCAAGTTGTTGTGCAGATTAGTTTCAGCTTTCTACGAATTTTCACTGCCTCTGCATATGCGTATGTTCTCAAACCAGTTGTTGGAATCACAGCAGTCACTGAGTTTGCAACCTCCACATCAGTCTCTGATTCAGCATGTTGTTCATTCAAGGGAGATGGTGGATTTCCAGCCTGGTTTTCCTCATCCTCTTCTGAAGCCTCAGATACCTCAAACCTCGGGCGACTAGGAGAATTGGTAGATGTTGACTCTACTTCTTCAGTTTTGTACTTTGCCCTCTTGGTATGGGAGACATGTATCCAGTTCAGAAGACCAGCAAACTTGACAGAAGTGTTCGTAACTAGAATCACCTGGAAGGATCCTCGCCACTTCTCTTCCAGGCAGGACTTTCAAACGTGTTTCTTGATGTGGATCCATTCACCAGGGTTCAAGTCATGCCCTGGAGAGTCTTGTACTGCTGGAGATCGACCTGATAAGAGATAGAACGCACCACATCAGACAATCCTTCCAGTGCTCAACAACCATGTCATCTATGGTATTCAACAGGACTGCTGCTGGTACAGAGGGTATACGCTAGCTCTCCCCATCAATATTTCATGCAGAGATAATACAGTTCTTTTGCAAGGAGTATTTCAGATACTCATGAACACTAGAGGAAGAATGTCAAACCATGTAAGTGATGTAGCAGCAGAAACTTTTGCTAACTTAGCTTTAATAGTCACACTCAGTTTTCCTACCACTCCAGATGCCTCCAGTCTATAGCTACAGTGACATCTTTGGTCAACCCCTAAAGCTGTACATATCAACAGCATAATCTCACTTTTAAAGTGATCAGATTCAAGATGAGCTGACATGTTGAAACGCCGTATTAACTCCCGCAACAGTAGTTTGGCAACTGTTAGACTGTCACATCTTCAGATGGAGTAAACATCAACCCAATGCGAAAATAAACTGACAAGAATATACCTCAGCTGATTACATCGAGGCATTTCCGGGAAATCTATCTGGAGGCGATTAAATGGACCATCAGATTTTCCAATGTGACCCCTTGTTACTGCTTCTATTTGGCCACATTTTGCTTTTGACAGATCTTACACCTTGTGCAATAATCCTCTGCCATCCTTCTGAATCGAGGATTATGCCAATAAGATCTAAAGTGAAACACCATCCCATCTCTTCCTACGTGAGTCGGACCATGCATATGTTGTGTCATAGTTGGCAAAAGGGAATCTGGTAACAGACTTTCCTTCACTAGACACCCAAATGTCATTAGCATCTTTTATACATCCCATTCTTTTCGATTTGGCCTTTTCTGGGGCAGCATGTTTAAATAATTAATTAAAAGTCTGTAAAATATTCATTAACATATTTGTCACAGTTTCTTCATCTATGCTACATGGGTCATCTAAGTGAAAGCCAACTTCATCCGCATAGCTATTGCCACTTGTGACAAAGTCATTTTCGCTCGTGTGTGGCACATTTCACAATTGTAATTTCCTTTGGCAATTGTAGGGCATTCACTATATTTGAACTATACAGTCCATTTTTGATAGGACTGCCAGCAGAAGTTAAAAATCCTCTTTGTGTCCATAACTGCCCAAAGTAATGCACAACTCCAAATTCATGTCGGCTATCAGTGTAAATAGTGACTAGTGCACCTTCTGAGGTACAGCAGGCTCTGTTAAGGGCAATTAATTCAGCCACTTGTGCAGAAGTTACTTGGCACAAGTAGGATGCTTCTACAACTCTGCTTAGAGTACATACAGCATAACCAGCTCTTAGAATACCATGTCTATCTTTTAGATATGAACCATCAACAAAAACAGTACGGTCAGGATTTGTAAGAGGAACATCCAGTATATCTGGCCTTGGTTTTGTGCATAACTTGGTTACATTAATCAGGGGTGTGGAATTTAATAAAATATCTACTTGTTCATGGGCCAGGTTACTTCATAAATCTACTTGTCCTGTAACAAAATCCACTTCGCTCTTTGGTGTCATGTAGTGCAGCGACAAATTATGGCAGCAATCTCATTATATAAGAGCTCTGATAATAGCCTCTGATTATGCTAGAGCTCATACCATGGTAGTGTTTGAATTCTAGCAATTCCCTTATTTTGCCACCTTTCCGCAGATCTACATGCTGGGGGCAGGAGGTAGTAGTAAGCAATAGTTTCCCATAGCTGAAATGCTTTTTTAAGTCTATGTAAACCTATTAACTTGCATGTTTTACGGGTTTTCATCAGCTCATCTCGAATATTTTCCCATACAGAGAAAGGGTGGAAATTTACTCCTGACAAGGGCAGAAGTAAAACTTCTTCCAAGGTTTCGGGGAAAAAGTAATTGGTGGGAACGTGAACTTGTTACTGCTCAACAGATTTTCTGATGAGCAAATCTATACATGCATATTTGCTCTTGCTAAAATGCAGTGTACAAATATTTTCTAGGAGTACGATTTCCTGACCTACTTCTGTAAATTCTTGTAAATTCATGAAAGCCGTAAATCTGCACTAATGCAGGGACATAAACATGGTTGAACTTTTGTGACTTTATTGTGCCCCTACTTAGGTCTGGCATTAACCAAGATCTTTTGTTTTTATTAAAATTCAGTCTCTCTCGCTATCTACCAGCTGGCTTCACTGTGAGTGACAGCATTCTGTTCTTTCACAAGGAGCATATTGGCGTGCAAAGTAGTTTTCTTAATTGCCAGGAACTACTGTAGCAATGTGTGGTTTTTGAGCCCAAAAATATTTTAGTTTTTTCCAATGTTTGTTATAATGATGAGTGCTTGGCAGCTCCGACAACAAAGGTTTACAAAAACCATGTCAAAACAAGACACGCATTGACAAAACCAAAAGGCTGACCACCGATGTCCTACCTATTGGCTTTGGCAATGCTTGTTTATTTTCGTGATTCCTATAATTTCGTTGAAACTGCTTACATTGATTTTCCATTATGATTTTTTTGGGGAAATGCTGGCATGCATCAACACATTTCACTAAATGATGCTTCACAGAAATGGTACCTAAAATTTCACAGTACTTTAACAAAACGTTTTTTTCCTAGTTGTGTTTTTTTTGTGAACACTTTATTGTGAAAGCAAAGAATCATCAATCTTGCGTTCAAGCTTTTACACATATATGTATCTAATCAGAGAGCATCCTGGAAGCATTATACGTACCTTGATATTGTTAAACTTGGCAAACGTGTACATATTTTTATACTGGAACCAATGTAAGTAGTGCAGTCTGAACTTATATTTCCTTAGAGCACTTACCCTAATAATAAAGGCTTTGTAGTAATAAAGCAAAACTACAAGTTCAAACAGCATTAACATAATGACACAAATATTACCTTAACTGCAGACAATGCCCTTCCTTGATCCATATTGTGGCACTGTAATCTGGCAGCCAAAAGGTTTGTGCTGCAGGGATTTGGGCCTACTTGTCCCAAGGGCAAAATAAACATGAAAACTTGTTGTCCTTGACCCCAAACAATATTTTCTGGGTGTTGGGCTATAGGAATGACACATACCTAGACATTTATGAAGTCATGATCAAAGTCATTCTCATGCTCTCCCTCCAGAGTAGGCAACAACGAAACAGGATTTCGTGTTACATCTCCGGATGGATGCGTCATATATGGGGCGGCGTACCGTCCCCAAACCACTGGCACAGCCCTGTACTATCACTTCAATTACATTCCATACAATATACTCCATTTTTCTCATTGTACTCATATTTTATTCCAGTCTTTCACATTGGTCCTATGATACATCTCCGGATGGAAACATGCTCCGCTGACAAAATAATTCTCTCATTTTTTTTTTTGTGAATATTTTTATTAAATACTGCAGAGAATATACATGTGTACACAGTCAATATCGAACAGTTCAGTTACATTTACAGTGACCAGGCAGCATTGATCCTGCACCTGTCCCGGAGCTTAACATATAATGAGTAGAACCACATCACAGAGAGTGCAACATTTTGAGCAGTATTAATGTACTAACTGTATACTCGTACCCCAAATAAAGACCTAGGGACAATCAACTAATCGCAGTATTCCGTTAAACTCCCACCCATGAAATCCCACCCCCCCACAACACTCAAACTAAACAATTAACCCATTTGCTGCTACTGAGACAAAACACCGAGCCGATGTTCCTGCATCTGGCGCTTGTCAGGTCTGCTACCATCGGGGAAAGGGGCACGGGGGGAGAAAGAAAGGGGGAGGGAGGGTGGGGGGTGAAGGGGGAGGGGCCCCAATGAAGGGGGGGAGAGCAGCAAAGGATAAAGGGGGCAGTGTAGAAGAGAAGGGAAAGGCAGGGGAGGCACTAGGGAAAAAAGAGCATCGGCATTGTGCCCTTAGCAATCAGGGATTAGTACCACTTCCGAGCACTGCAATCTGTGAGTCCTCCAACACATTCCCCCCGGAAGCCCTAAACGATTCCACCAAGTGCGCCCAATCCAGAGAAATTGGTCGTTTTCGCAGCCCCCTATACTCCTCTCGCTGTAGAGCCTCCCTTTCTGCAATCGCCCACCTGACCACCTCCTCACGCCAAGTGCCTGCCCGAGGCGCTGAATTAGACTTCCAGCGCTGTGTGATCATACGTTTGGCTAGCATCAAAGCCAAACCTGCGAATCGGCGTAGCAATTTCGCCTTCCTAGGGAGGGGGAAGAGCCCCAGGAGACAGGCCTCAATTGTGTCCCATGGTGCGTGTTCTGTCAGTACTACCAGACCCCGGGCCACCTCTGACCAAAACCCCTGCAACACCGGACAATACCATAGCATATGAATAAAAGTAGCTTCGGGTGCCTTACACCGTGGACATACCGAGGCTGCAGTCGGAAACATCTTTCGTATTGTCGCCGGGGCGAGGTACGCCTTATGCAAGATGAATAATTGGATCGTTTTAGGCGACAATTACGTGAGACTCGCCGTGGGTGCTCTAACATTTGGGCCCATTCTCTGTCATCCAGTTCCCGTCCTAAGATCGTGTCCCACTTCTGCCTAAGATGCAATAATGGGATGTGTAAATGGTCCCTCAGGCCTCGATATAGCCAGCGCACCAAGTGGCGTCCGTGCCCCATTATGTGTAGTGCTTTCAGCAACTGAAAAGTTGGAGGTTCTCTCTGTTCTATGAGCCAGAAACTCCGGATATAGCATAGGATAGCCGCATGAGTGAGAAACAGGGTTCCAGGCACCGAATAAGTACGTACAAACTCCTCGTGGGGCATCATGTGGCCGTCTAAGAAGAGGTCCCCAACGGATCCCACCCCCTCTCGTGCCCATCCACTTATTCGGGTTCATCGAAAGTATCCCACGCCTAGTGGGCAGCCCACAGATCGGGATGTTCGGAGCATATGGAAATGGCACTTTTGCTAATTTATGAGCTTGTTTCCAATAATGTAATGCAACATGCAGCAAATAAGGAGGATCGCGCAGTTTCTGTGCGCCCGGGCATAATTGTGATTGAAGGGTTCCCCGTTTTAAAAAGTCCGGGGATTGACCAATTTCAAAGAGATTCTTACCCGCCAACCAGTACGCCATCCACTGTAATTGTCCCACTATACAGTACGTCTTGAAATCAGGCGCCCCATACCCCCCACAGCACTAGGGAGTTGCAACTTCGCCAACGCCAATCTGTGTCTGCCCGTCCCCCATATCAAGGATGTCAACAATGTGTCAAATGTTCTAAAAATCCAGGCCGGAAGGACTACCGGTAGGTTCACAAAGTAATAGAGGAGGCGGGGCAACATAACCATCTTCGACACCGCCAAGCGGCCCGCCACCGTCAACGGCAACGTATTCCAGAAGGAGATCTGGGAGCGTAATGAATTAATGGTGCGCACCACATTACCATCTATAGTAACGGCGTTAGATCTATATATATTGATCCCTAAATATTTAAAAGTGACGGGTTCGACTCTGAATTGCATCTGACCAAAGTGTAAGACGGGAGAAGTATAAGTATTATAGAAAGAGAAGGCGACTGATTTAGAGGCGTTAAGACACAAACCAGAGATTTCCCCGAAACTAGAAAAGACAGCGGCTATCGTGCGTTTATTTGCATCTAAGTCTCGGAAATATAACGTCATCAGCGTAGAGTGATATCAAGTGTATCACCCCCCGCAAAGGGATGCCATAAGGAACCATGACCTGGCGCATATTTTGCGCAAGAGGTTCGAGGGCCAACACAAAGAGCAAAGGGGATAGGGGGCACCCCTGGCGCGTACCCCGGGAAATAGTGTAAGAGGAAGAGATGGTCGTTCCCGTCTTTGCTCGCGCTGTGGGGTTAGTATATAATAGTTTAATCCATTTACAATATGATTGGGGGAAGCCGAATTTAGCCAGTACTGCTAGCATATAGGGCCAGCTTAAGGCGTCGAAGGCTGTCGCACGTCTAAGGACAAGCACCCAGCAAGAGGCAAAGTTTCTGACGCCGCGTGCATTAGGGCATGAAGACGGCGGATATTTAAAGAAGTGCTGCATTGAGTTATAAATCCGCATTGATCCGTATGGACCAATTGGGGAAGAAGTGGAAGTAGTCGCAATGCTAATACCTTGCTGAGTATCTTGTATTCTGTATTAAGAATCGAAAGAGGTCTATAAGATAGCAGGTCAGTCGGTTCCTTATCGGGTTTCAGTAGTGACGTGACTATCGCCTCCCTAGCGGTGGGGGGCAGAACACCGTCTTCTAACGAGGAAGAGTATAATTGCAACAACCTAGGGAGCAGCTTATCAGCGAAGGTAGAATAAAACTCCACAGGGAGACCGTCGGAGCCAGGCATTTTGTTACGGGCCAATGCCTTCAACGCCACCCGAATCTCTGCTATAGTAATCGGAGCTGCCAGGTCCTCAGCATTCGCATCTGAAACTATAGGAAGTTGGACCGTGGACAGATAGGAGAGTATAGGAGTCGAGACATCCAAGGGGGGTGCGGTATATAAACGAGCATAATAGTCCCGAAACGCAGCACTGATCTCACCCTGAGAAGTAACCAACGTGGTATGAATCGTATTTATTGCTAAAATGGGAGTAGGACTCGCCGTGGGGCGTATCAGTCTGGCCAGTAATGTGCCCGCCCTATCCGCCTCGGAATGGGTGCGCACTGTGTATGCATTAAAATCTATTATGCGTAAACGTTCCAGCAAGTCAGCATAGTGAATCCTGGCGGACTGTAGTGGCTCTACACCATCAGCGCTCCCCTGAGCCGCTATCTCCAAGGCCTGCAAGTCCCTCTCCAAGTCTGTTAGGTCCCTAATCGTTTCCCTCCGAGATCCTGTCAAAGTGCCATAGCCACCCCGCGTCACCTTGAAGGCCTCCCACTCTATAGACCTGGACGAGGCAGTACCCTCATTCTCCACAAAATACCCATCTATAGCCGTAGCCAATGCGGCCCGATACACCTGGTCTTCCAATTGCATCGGCTGCATTCTCCACGTTGGAATAGGAGCAGGGGAACGGCTCCATCTCATCGATAGCTCTATGGAATTATGGTCAGATATAGTCATACCTAGATACTCACATTGGGAGATGGAAGAGGACAATTCGGGGGAGCATAGAAAGTAATCCAAACGTGTATGTAGTTTGTGGGGGTAAGAGTAAAAGGAATATTCTCTCATATTCACATGTAAAGCGCCGGGACGCCTCTTCGCTGGGGCAGCTGCGCGCTTTATAAATCTGGCTAACATAACATAAAGCCCTCCATACATCCACTAAATTCCAGCCTTGTACCCAACGTGTTAAGGCCTCGGCCTGCGCCCTCGCCGTAGTGTTAAGTAAGGGAGGATGGGAACGGTCCAGACATAGGTCAAACACCGCGTTTAAATCACCGCCTAACAGCCATGGGAAATGGGACCAATCTGCAAGTGCTCGGGAGACTCGTGTTAAAAATGCTTCTTGATCAATATTTGGAGCGTACAGGGACCCCAATACTACTTGTCTACCATTTAACGCTCCCAGTAGGAGGACAAACCGGCCCTGATCGTCAATTTTGCTCTCAGTAAGTGAAAAAGGGATCCCCGCCCGGATCCAGATTGCAGCTCCCCTAGAAAAGGCCGAATATGCGGTTGCGTAAAATTGACCCCACCATCTCCTACGTAGTTTCAGAGTCTCGGAGGGAACCAAGTGTGTCTCCTGAAAGCATATTATCTGTGCTTTACAACGATGTAATTGTGCAGCAATTCTATGCCGTTTAGCAATAGACCCCATACCCCGGACGTTCCATGAGACAAAAGTATAAGAAGTATCAGCAGACATCATCAAAAGGTAGCTAAAAACCCCCCCGGGTCCCATCCCCGCCCACCACCCCACACCCCACACCCACCTACCCACGACCCCCAGACCAAGCAGCATAAATACACATAACTCAACAATGTCCCAATACCGGGTCCAACGCCCAAACTTCGTTCGACCAAACCGTAGAACCCAAAGTAACATGCTTTACATTCAACCAATGCTAACGCCTATGGGGGAAGGCCGCTAACACTATCAGCATCCACACTAAAGCAGTGAATTAATACATGAAAACACCCAGAACGCAGTCCGGGCCAGGGGACCTACTATTCAGTCCCTACCTGCCTCACAACATGCATATGCCAGAACACCCTCCTGGGTAGGTAAATAAGCATAATTTGAACTACAGCATGACGCGTTAGACAGCGAGCCCACAGCAGACCAAGGAAGACATACAAGGCTATGGGTCACACAACTGAGAACCAGCTGAAGCCAAAGGATCATTACTAAGTTGCGTGGTCACAGAAGGAAACAGTGCAACGCTACCATCAGAGTCAGTGTCTGTATTCGCTCCTTCGGACGGACTGGTGCTGATTGACGGGCGGGTGGTACAGAAGGACGAGGCTGTATGGAGCGCCCTTTGCCTGCCCTCTATCATTTGTTGACGGACCAGGGGACTGGAGGTCGAACTTTGAGTGAGAAGCCCCCTCTTTCGCCTCCGTGGGGGGTGGTATGACTTTGGCAGCGAGGAGTCCATGCGCCTCATAGGATAAACAGCGAGGAACGTCTTGTCCAGCCAGTCCCAAGCACTGTCCGGAGTGTGAAAAAACAAGGAGCGTTGATTATAGAGGATTTTTAATTTTGCTGGGAACAATAAGGCAAACGATAGACCCGCTGCCCGGGCCCGCGCCTTCACCTCCATAAAGGAAAACCTCTTGCGCTGGACCGCCAGGGTGTAGTCGGGAAATATTGAGATCTTCGCATTGTCAATCTGCAGCGGTCCATGGTCCCGTGCCGCCTGCAATAGGTGATCCCGAAAATTAAAAATCCTGGCCAAGATAGGACGCGGGTTGGCACCTGGTGGTGGTCGACGTGTAGGGACACGGTGTGCCCGCTCAACCGTGAAGTGCGCGGACAATCCGATCGGGGCCACGCTAGTCTTTAGCCAGTGCTCTATGTACTCCGTGGGTGTGGATCCCTCCGTTCCCTCCGGCAGCCCTACTATCCGGAGGTTATTCCGGCGTGCCCGGCCTTCCGCATCATCGGCCCGGGCCTGGAGGGAGTCGAGCTGGTGGCGCAGATGATTGAGTTGCTCCTCATGGGCTTGCACTTGAGGTACCAGGCTTTCCACCTTCTGCTCAGCCGTTTTAACTGTCTCAGCGAGCTTCTTATGATCGTCCTTCAACAGATTGAGATCTACTGAGAACATGCCCAGTTGCGCTTCCATCACAGAGCGAGAATCACGGATTTCCTGCAATATCATGTCAAGTTTATCCACTGGAGCCTTGGTACCAGCATGACCGTCTGCATGATGGGACAGGGTGGAAGAATGGCCTGAAGGCGGAGAAAGAGAACCAGTTCTTCCCGACCTCGTAGACGCTCTAGGCTTTCCTTTGCCCATGGTTGGCGGCGTTGTGCAATAGGACTATATGCCCCCGGCCATCGCGTTCTAGTAGTAGAGTCCTGCTGCCGGCAGCGCAGGGGGGCAGCCGGAGAGGAGCCTAGCCAGGCACCTAACTCCCACCACTGATCAGCAGTACGACCCTAAGGCAACGCTGGGAGTGCCGGTCCACTCTGTCGCAATTATCACAGGGGGGGGCGCCCAGGCAGGCCAGGGCAGCCGATAGCGGATGTAGCAGTGGGCCCCTATAATGCACTGGACTGTAACCGGAGTGAAGGGTGTCAGGAGATCCACATGCGGCCCTCGCGGCGCAATGCCCCAGCAGTCCACTGTTCAGCCTAGCGCCCCCCCAGCCTCCACATCAAGGCGGACTCCCAGTCGCAGCCGGACCCCCGATCCGATCAGGTGTCAGCCCAGGTACAGCATGGATCCCCCCAGGTCCAACCATGGAACCGCCACCGATGTGTGGCGCGAAGGGGCCCCTCTAATGGCAAGGAGCCGTACCGCCCCAGCTATCAGGCCGGGGGGGCAGCAGGGACTCGTCAGCCCGTCCCGGTATCCCGGGCACAGCCGGTCAACAATACTGCCCGGGGATCCCAAGGGCCACCAGCTCTGCGGGTCGCTGAGGGGATGAGGGCACTGCGCGCAGGCCCCGCGCTCACCAATGGAGTTCACCTCAGTGTCCGGGAGGGATCAGGGAGTCACAGGCAGCATTCCGTCACCATTGCCTCTCGCCGGCCCACAACCCAACAGGGCAGCGCCGGTACAGCCGGGGATTCACCACCGAAGCGTGGCGCGAAATAGTCCCAGGAGCTGCGGGGGTCTCACCCAGGGCAGCGCCGGTACAGTCGGGGACTCGCCACCGAAGCGTGGCGCGAAATAGTCCCAGGAGCTGCGGGGGTCTCACCCAGGGGAGCCCGCTACGGCGAGCAGCACCGCACCCACACACCGGTGCGCCCCACGTACCTCCCGCAGTTGCAGCAGCCCGATGCACACCAGTCTGTGCTCCGGTTGGGCCAGGTGGCAGCGACCCCGAGAAGTGGGCGTGCAGGCCCCGGGGCCGGGAGCCAGAGTTCCAGTCGCGGCGGGGAGCCGGCGCCCGCCGCCCAGCCAGCAATCAGGGCAGTCCGAGGCTTCAGTCCCGGAGCAGGCCCCTAGGGAGGCCGGAATGCGCCGCCGCCTGAAAGTCCTCACTGCCGAGGTCCCAGAGCTCCGGAATGCAGCGTCGAGGCAGCCCGCCTGCTCTCCCAGCGCTCTGACGCTGGAAGTATCGTCTGGCAAGGTAGGGAGTACAGGATAATGTCACGGCTTAGGTGCCCCGGCCCGGAGCTCGTCGCTTAAGCGACCGCCATCTTGGGCTGCAGACCACGCCCCCCAAAATAATTCTCTCATAACGGGTTAGGCAGCTATGCATCATATGCTGCGTTCTGGATCGGGTCATGAGAATCTCAATCAAATGGGATACCATAACAATCAAAGAATAACCCATAACAATCCCTTCTGTTTGTTAAATGCTAAGGCTAACCGCTGCAACCGCTTTGAGACAACCAGGCGAAGCTGCGGTCAACAGGTCAAGAGTTGCTGGAAAATAGCCAATGGGACATTTGATATCACTATGAGCTTGTGTTAGTACAGACAATGTGCACCCATCTCTTTCGTGACTTAAGAGCACACATTCTTTCATATAGTCTGGCATTCCAAGAGCGGGTGCACTGCAAGGTAAATTTTTAAACTCTTGGAAGGCTTCCATGCATTCATCATCCTTTGGTATCGAGTCACTGACATCAGCATGCGTCAGCATAATCAAAGGTTTTGCAACCAAAGAGAAGTTTGGTATCCATTGTCAACAGTAGCCAACCATTCCCAAAAACATTCTCACTTCTCTCTGAGTAGTTGGGAATTTCATTTTAAGGACTGTGTCTATTTGTTCTTGAAGCACTCATCTCACACCTTTTTATATTTGGGGATCTAACGACATGACTTCTTCCGGACAATATTGTAATTTTTCAGGTGAAATCTTATGTCCATTCTCATCTAAATGGTTGAGTAAGGCAATGGTATCTTGTTTACAGGCTCCTTTTGCCATCGAAGCGATCAGTAGATCGTTGATATACTGAATTAGGGTCGTGCTACATGGTAGGTGCAAAGTTTCTAGATTCTTTTTAAGAATTAGATTAAAATAGGAGGGACTCTCTGCATACCCTTGTAGGCGCGCAACACCACACGAGGGTTTTCTCTTGGAACTGAAACGCAATGAGATACTGGCTTTCTTCATGCAACGGAACAGAGAAGAAAGCTTGGCAAAGGCCAATGACCGTAAACCACTCTGCATCTGATAGAATTTGGAATAGAATTACAGGAGGGTTTGGTACCACAGGATAGCATGGAACGACAATCTGATTAATCTTTTGGCGGTCTGGTACTATCCAAAAATGTGTTTTTTGTAAGGCCAATATAGGCGAGTTGCACAAACTTTCAATTACTTCTTTCAAGATTCCTTGCTCTATCATATTCTCAATAACAGGAGTGATTTCTTCAATGGCTACAGCATTAGGTCAAAGGGTAATCTTAAGGAGCTTAGCACCTTTAATCAATCCAATTTCCTTTCCAGTGAAATCACAAACTTCTTTCTTAACTGTCTCCCTTAAGTCAAAAGGCAAATCTTCTGTGAATGAGGACTGGATAGAGTCTGACAACAGACTCTGGTAACTGCAGTTTAAACTCAGCATCAGCTGCTTGGGTCTCAATTCCTACATTATCCTAGTACAATATAGGACATAGTTCAACTTGCAAAGATCTCTACCTAAAAGATTTACAGAACTCGAATCACAAATTACAAATTGATGGCGTTCTTTGATATCTCCTATTTTTACTGGCATTGGGGCAGTGATTTGATTAGTACGCTGCTGATTTGTGATATCTACAACTTGTACTTCTTTTCCCAAGAAGGGTAGGCTAGGTACCTCAACATCTCTAACTGTCGGTCGACTAGCTCCTGTGTCTATTGGGGAAAATACAGGACGTCTATTTACTTCTCATTCAACAAATGGTCCACTCTGATCCACTTCTAGGACTACGCCACATAAACACTCCTCCTACCCCCCAGGCCTCATCATTGGTCCTGATTTAATGCAGTTTCAAACATCTTGGAGACTCGGCCTGCTTGCATTTTAATGGGGTTTTGGGGAACTCTGTAATTTTTCTGTTGGTGTGGAATACTTCCCTGCATCTGCATTGCACTGTAACTGTTTGGTAACACTCTAGCTTTTGGGACTTTCTGAACGGCTATAGGGGGTTTAGGGACTGGTAACATTTCTTCTTGACTGATCAGACGTATCCCTTGGGAATTTACTGCAAATTGATCTGGATTGCATCTACACTCCCTCTTCCAATGCCCAACCTTGTGGCATATGTGACACGGGGTAACTTTCTTTAAGACACTTATGTAAATCCCTAAATTTTGAGCTAATGGGGTCTGGGCAATCATAAACCTTTCTTTTAATCCTTTTCATTTTGGTTCTAGAGTCTCACATCAATACTTAACATGCTGCAGAATCTCATCTACTAATTTGCTCTGCCAACAAATAACACCATGCGTAATTTGAGCACTAATTTCTGGTCTCAAACCATACACAAAAGATGCAATAAATCCTCTTATATTTTCACTAATAGGGTCATTCATTCCACTATGCACTCTATACACCCACCTGCATCAATCTCTCAAAGTATTCATCCACTGATTCCTGTGAAGTTCGAAATATTCTTGGCCAATTATTTCTTTCTGTAGGAATGTAGTCTTTAAATGTCTCATTACCTCCTCATATTTAGTCTTAACAATAGGTGAAGGGGCATTAGTCCTTTGCACCTGCAATGGTTCTTCCAGTGAACAGCTCTCTTGCATTCAGCCCATAAGTCTTTTGAGAACGTTACTTCAAATAATACATCCAAATCTTCCCATAAAACCTTTGATATGGTCACAATCTGCTCCATCTGGGTATACGATTTATCTGGATTCTATCTAAGTTTTGGAAGAGTATTAGTAAAATGGAAAAGGTCTGAACAACCTTGTGCATATGTTCAACCCTGAACCTCTCGTAGTGGAAACTCTTATCTTTTCACCCATATCAGTTTCATCTCCCTCTTTCCCCTTCACTTTTGTCTTAACCTTCTCTTTCTTTGTCCAGAAGTCTCTCAGTTTCTCTGTATCACTCATTTCTCTAATATTCTCAATGAACTCCTTTACATGCGTTCTGAGTTCTAACTTTCAACATTCACAGCTCTTTTTCGGTCGCATCCATTCTAGTATTTCTGCACAGCTTCTTTCACTGAGTTATGTTAATACCAAATTCATTTGCCACTTTTTCCATCTTTGCCTATACCTCTTTTGCCACTCTCACCACTTCCTTGCACACATACAGCATCTAATTTTCCCCATAGCATCCCAGGTAATCCATGTCCACATTTCCTTATATCAACTCTTCAAAATCGGTTCTTAACTGCGCTAGATTAATTCTCTGGGTGGGTATCCTTTTACTGGGAGAGGCAATAGATAGATCCGTACTAGTTGTTTATCCCAAGCTTTCTCTGCTGATATTTCCCCCTTGGTAAGGAATTAGAGCCATACTTCCTGCACTTGGGGGTACATCTTGTGGTATACTGGGGACATGTTGCCTTTGGGTCAGGTTAGAAGATATCTCAATTATAGAAGCAGGTAATCTGTTAGGTACAGGTAAGGTACTGATTGTAATGGTTACAGGGGTCGGAACAGAAGTCTCCATATGGTTTGGGAGCTCATGAGGCTCCACCAAGGATCTCACAGTTACTGCATTCTCAGGCATTACAGGTGCAGTGACACTTGGCGCTTCCAAAGTAGTGGCATTGTACGGGAGTGGCCCAACACTAAGTAATTCTTCCATCAGGGAGTCTTCTTCCTCACTCTCTATATCTGCTTCTTGTCCAGATTTTTCATTAACATTTTATTTTTCTTCCTTTTCCAACAGTGCATAGGCTCCTACAGTCTGGACGACTTCCTCAATCCATTTTCTCTGCTTTTCCTTATCTTGCTCCTCTCTCATGAATGAGCCCTACTTTTAATTTTGAATTCGAACTTCTTTATCCTTTTCTCATTTGTCATCTGCTCCCAAAGATTTAAAGCCTCAAATTGAGTAGGTCTAGGTTGCGGCTCTAACTCATACATCTTTCTCCTTAAATACTCTATTCTTGGGATGTGGAATGTTCCAATCAGAGGAAATCATAATTCCCCATCTCAAGTTATATATTCGTACCATTGGGTAAGCCAGATGCACGTATGTAACCCTTTCTTCGCTGCCATTTCCCTAGCTGGGGTACCTTCTGGAGGAAACTTCTCTTCCTTATTTATGTCTCGCTCTCTCTCTTTTTGTCAATGGATTCCCCATTGTTAAAGATCGTAAATAATTCAAACTTCCAACCTTTCCATGCTAACAGTGTCTGTAACTCGTCCACCAATCTCAGCGCTTCTCTGTCAAAGGTCACTCTATCACAGAGCGGCTTCGCTAGTCACTAGCCATTCACAGCATCAACGCAACACTCCAATTGCTCCGATCACAGCATGGCACAGCACTGACGTAACAGTCCAATTGCTTTAATGTCTCCCAACTTTACTTCGTTTGCCAGCTCCGTCTACATAAAGTTTTCTACGCTGAAAGACTTTCTATTTGCTCTTGCACTAAAGTGAGCTCTTGTTAGACCTGGTTTTTTCAGCGGGTTTATCCCCAGACCTTTTACTTTTTGGCCTCTTGTTTTTGTTGGTTTTAGGACTCTGGGCACTTTACCACTGATGTTTAGAGCTTAAGTGCATATACTCTCGGTGTAAATTGTTATTAAGGATTAGTGTTTCCATGATTGGCTTATTTGATTTACTACTAAGTCCCTAGTACAGTGCACTGTGTGTGCCGAGGGCCTGTAAAACAAATGCTGCTAGTGGGCCTGCAGCACTGATTGTGCCACCCACACAAGCAGCCTTGCAAAAGATTCTCAGACCTGCCACTGCACTGTCTGCGCGCAGTCTACTGCCATGTCGACCTGGCAAGTACACCCACTTGCCAGGTCCTAACCTTCCCTTTTATTACATGTGAGTCACCCCTAAGGTAGGCTTAGTGGGCAGGGTGCAGTTTATGTGAAAGGTAGAACATGTACTGATGTGTGTGACATGTCCTGATAGTGCAATACAGTGTATTTCGTTTTTTCACTATTGAAAGGCTATCTGTCCCATAGGATTTAATGGGAGTTTATTTATAACATCTTATAAGTATAATTTTCCATTGGGACAAGATAGAACAAGCATTGGCATAGCCAATAGGTCTCGCCTTTGGTACCTTATAAGTGTTTAGTTATCCAGCACAATATCCGTGGTGCAACAACATCAACTGTTGCATGGCTAAACACTTATAAGGTCCCAAAGGCGAGACCTATTGGCTATGCCAATGCTTGTTCTACTTTATCCCTGTCTTGGTAAACCCAATAGGCCTGGCTTTAATGTTCCAAATATAAGTTCTTGTAATGCGTGAAAAGTGCAATTTTGCATTCTTGTATTAGCATACATTAGCACATTAACGCCAGACTGCCATTGCCAATGCTTACTTTTATATCTCACAAAACTGTATTTTGGGATTTTAGAACACGTACTTGAAATATTGAAAAATAAACTACAACTCCAGGAATACAACATGCAATTGTCTAAAACTCCAGGACTGGTCAAGTTGTCACGGTGCCACTCTGCAGCACAGCACGCAGGCTCACCACACAAAAAACGTTGTTCCTATGCAAAGCACAAGCTGTTTCCTCACACAAGCCATAAACTCATCTACACATCAAACAGACTCACACCTCTGGTTGACCCTCCTGCAGCGCACAGTCCCTCGCACGTGATTGCCACAGACACATTGCTCCCAGAGAGGCAGCACATGGTGCCGCCCCCGCCCCCTTCACACACAGAGCACACGCATTCTATGTCTCTCGCATGAAAACACACACAGCTCACAGATGGCCGGCCCATTGACGTGTGAGATACCTCCAAGTGCTGATGTTATAATCCACTTTACAAGCTGACACTCCTATTATGTTCGTTCGTCCTAAAGATAAAACTGCAAGTCCCGGCATGCAACCCATTGTTAGCTGCAAAGCCTAGAAAGGGAAAGATGGCACACGTGACAAGAGGTCACATGGCGGGTATGCACACAAAAACTATGTCCCTCAAAACTCTCCTTCCCAATCCCCCCGCCCCCACACATAAAGGACGCAACTACCTGGCATACAGTAGACAACGCCCAATATACACATTACACACAGCCATGCCCCTCCCCCTCCAACCCGGCACACGGGACACTCACCCAGAAGATGATGTTGAAGGCGAAGAGGGAGTACTTGACGCAGCAGCTCACTTCTGGCCCCCTGTATGGCTGCTGCTTGCTTGACATAGTGCAGGATGAGATGTGGGGGCAGGGGAGGTGAGCGGACACAGGGGGCAATCAGAGGGCACATACAATGACCAATGAATAGATCGGCGGCACACGATAATGTGGGCAGCAGCAACGCTTGACGGAGACTGCAGGGCCCTGGGTAGAGTGTCGGGCTCTGCGAAGGAGGGAAATAGCTTGGCTACAGGAGGAATTAGTGTGTTGGCGCTATGAGTGTGTACGGTCCCGAGAGACAGTGTCAAGTTATACTCGAAGGTGTCAGGGTTCAACTAAGAGTGTCGAGTATAGTAGGCGAGAGGCTCGGGCTCTAAGGGGTAGTGTGGCACTCTAGGCCCTGTGACAAGACAGTACTAGACAGTGTAAAAGAGCAGCTACCAAGTTCTAGGGAGCGTGTGTTACAGATTCATACTCTGAGTGTGTGTTAAACTATAGAAACTGAGTGTGTAAACTGCAGGAGGGGAGATTGCTGGGCTATATAGGAGGAGTGTGCCAGGCATAGAATTTTAGACTGCGAGAGACGGGAGCGTCAGGCTTAAGGGGTGGGTGTCATTTTCTAGTTGGGATGCGAGGCTTGAGGCGAAAGTGTCGGCCTCTAGAATAGAGCGTTACTCCAAGCGGTGAACACATCAGGGAGTGAGAGAACCCTTGGCTGTAGCAGAGTGTTCCAGGCTTTCAGAGAAGAGATGTAAAACTCAAAAGGAATCGGAGTGGGGAGAACTAATGCTAAAAGAGTGCATCCGATTTGAGGGAGTGTGTTTTGGGGTCGAGGAGTATGGCATGTCAGTCTCTGTGAGCACCTTGTAACTGACTATAAAGGCAGGGGTTGATAGTCCTTAAATAAAAGAGCATTGTCGTCCCTCTGATGCACCACATGCTCAGTCTCGTGTAAGGGGCAGGTTTAGGTTGCGTTTTTTGTGTGGAGAGAGCACTGGCCTCAGCAGTCACAGATTTTCAGGAGAGCAACATAAGCACGTGTGAGCTTGGGCAAGTGCAAAATACAGGTTGTGGTGGTGAGAGGGCTCCACAGGCAGCAAGCAGTTTCTGGGAGTGAGGGTCCCGCAGGCGCGTGAGGGCTTCTCAGGCTCGCAGGCAGCAGGATAGGCACCCCTGGCGTTATCGATTCACACTCTACTGCCCTCCAGTGGCGGAACTGCGCATCCCTTTGTAAAACAGTTTAAAAACAAGCAACGAAAGCTGTAAAGTAGAGGGTGCATGGCATTAGTGTGGGTGGCATTCAGAAGCTGATCTCACCGTGTGAACGCAATATTTATTCTCGCTGCTGATTCAGCGGTAGCCCTCCTCAGCTCCCTCGGCGGCGGGAGCCTCGCGCCATCTGTCAGCGCGCGGGCAGTGATAGCCGGACGCACGAGGTGTGGAGTTAGTTCTCCACAGAAGTCATCCCTCCGCGTGACGACTGCTGCCCCGGGCTTAAACCTGCAATATTGGCACGCGCTAATGATCGTAATGTGTGGTGCTTATTTAAACATACTTTGAGTTTCACGAGGCTCCTACGCTCAGAGTAGCCGCAGACTCAGTGGGAAAGAAGATCCCTTGGATCGAGAGAAGCCACCGGCAAGACCAACGGACAGCCGGAAACCGCTACCGAGAAAGTTACTGTCGCCTCCTTACATAGGTATTAGGCAGAAGTGTCACTGAACTCCCTGTGCGCCACTGAGATAAGGAACACAGAGTAAAATACATTAGCACATGTTCTGACACAGGTAGTGACGCGTACGGAAGCGCTATCCCAGCAGCTGTGTTTTATTTGCAAGGACCGCAGTAGACACCACTATTAAAATAAAAAACAAGAGCGCGCGCCACGCGCTGAAAGTAAAAAAAAAAAACACGTTTGACGAGGAGAGGAGGAGGCAGCAGGGGGAGGGGAGAGAGGAGGGGGGCTGCACCTGTTTCTGCTTGCGGGAGCGAGCAGGAACCATCTGTTAATTACAAACAGATGGTTTCAAAGCTCGCTCCCGCAAGGGAATCGCCAAACGTGCACGCGTTGCCATTGAAAGCAATGCAAAGCGTGCACGTTTTTGGCAGAAAAAGGGAATAGATTGCTAAAGGTCTCCTATGCATCGCATGCGCGCTGCATAGGCGAGACCTAAAAATGGGTATAGTATGCCTGAACTCAGAATATAAAAATGCATCTCTTAGTAAAGATGAATTTTATATTGTGTGTTGAAAAATACCACTTCTAGAAAGTAGGTATTTTCCTGCTTAACCATCCTGTGGGCCTCTGCTGGTTTGTGAATTGACTGTCTGGCTTTGGAGTGACAGGGGCTGGGGATGTGCATTCACTGTAGACAGCCACTGGGGAGGTTGAGGTGAGTCCTGCCTTTCCTGGTTGAGTCAGGGCTGGGCTGAATAGACCTGGGCTGCATTTAGAGTAGTGGGAGGAGATTTCCTCGCACCTGAATGGGCCTGGTCAGCCTTACACAATGCTATCTCCACCTCTTGCTGAGAAGCTGGACCAGAGAGGACAGAACTGGTTTGAACTAAGCACAAGGATTCTCTGCCACCAGAGAACAAAGGAAAATGCTGTATATATATTGGGGCCAAGAACTTTAGAATACTTCTGGACTCAAGAGGAACCTATGCCAAGGAGAAGAGCTTGGAAAGCTGAAGTAGAAGTACTACCCCTTTGCTGTGTGCTGTCTGGGGTTGGCCTGCAGTGGCTGTTTCTGCCAAGGAGAGGATGAAGACTTTGCTGTGTATACTGCTTGAAGAAGATCTCCAAGGGCTTGAAGTAGAGCTTGCCTCCTGTTCTGAAGTCTCAGGGACACAAAGACTTCACTACCAGCTGGGAGTTCTGACCTGCCAAGAGGAGCCTGTTGCGGTGTTGAGCCTCTGGAGGTTGTTCCTGTTGTTGGGAGATAGAAAAGAGACGCAACTAAGAAAAGCGCAACGCATCCGCACCCTTTTATGACGCATCGCCGCTGTGCCGCTGAAGAAACCGACGCAGCGCCTGCCCACGGCTGGAGAAATCATCGCACGCCGAATCCTGTGCACCGATCTCTGAGGTCCGAGATCAATGCACTGATCCCGACGCAGGCCCTATTGTGCGGCTGCAAGAACTAACACATCATGGGACCATGCCTGGAGAGGACAACGCAGCGTTGTTGCCGCCGCATCGTGCCAAGCTACCAAGGGGGTGAGAGCAGGGGTTATTTTAGAAGTGCATCCCCCTTACCCTGACTAGGAAGAAGAGGTCCTACTAGGACAAAGATGCAAACCATTGCCAACTAGAGACCCTCCATTTCTAACAGCTCTCGACCAGAGAAAGTGACAACTGTCACAACACAAATTAAACTTCTAACTTTGTGTGACTGATAGAGCTTCACAGTACGCCTCTCCTGTCAGGCACGATTACCAACTTGAATTCTAACTTGAGGTACCTCTCTTCTTAAAATTCAAAAACATCATCAAACCACAAGAACGATAACTCCAATAAGACCAAAAATCAAAGCCATCCGATATTCATCCTCGATTATTCCCCATAGCATTCCTCTCTCACAATGCTTACTACTACTCCCAACATGCAATTCACAGTTTGCTTCATGCAATTCCTATTGATGCTCACGTCATTGTTCCTATGTAAGCCACATCTCATCTCTCTGGAACCAGGATCAGGTTTGTAGGGTCAATTAAATCTTTGGGGCAAACCGTCTGGACCATGAGTTTACCGTACCCGGTTCTACAGCCAATTAATATTGAGACATAGGTCAATTCCAATCGGAAACATCCTCTGCTACCAAGATATGTCGGCGCGTGGAATCCTTGCAAGAATCCTAACTAAAGCCATACAAATTCAGCTCAACACTTTCAATCTTCAGAGTGTTATAGTCCCACTAGGTCGGACTTTGGTGCTCCACAATTGGAACCGTCTCTTTAGAATCGAATCGGGTACACAACACTTCTGAGCCATTCTCATAAGAATCTTTTTGAATGCTTTACGTACGTTTTTAAGTCAAAATACAAAATATGCCATCAGTACATTAGCAGCATGTCATATAAATCATAAGTAAAGAACTCAGTACAGTTAAGTATGAAATATGGAATATATTCACATTCTAAGAATAGGAGTAGGGGTCTTTGACAATTGTGAGAGAAATGCCCACTCATATAGGGCTATGAACAATGGGTTTCATACATTCAGTGGGAATACCGGATTCATAAAGTTTAAACAAATAGGAAACAGTCTAAATACATTATAGTTCGATCGATCTCACAGTCTTGGTTATACATTTTAACTGACAATGTGCACAGAACTAGGATGAGCAAGATTTGTCCTTGACTTAGCAAATTCAGGAAGCGATTTCGGAGAACTTATTCTGCTAACTTGTGCGAAACTATAAAAGTTTATTTTAGAAGCGGAATCAACAATATCACATGACATAGGATGACGTCTAACCAATATGGAATAAACACAGTTCAGTATTACCAATAGCTCAAATATAGCATGTGATTTTATTAACAGAAAATTAGCGCTCACAGAACAATCACTGTAAAAGCTCAAAGCTCTTTTGAGGTCCAACAGATGGAGCCTCTCCTCCTCTTTAGAGGGGTGCGGCAGCCCAAAGAACGCAGGGAGAGTGATGAACTGCTCAACATGGAAAGGATTCACGAATATCGGCAACAAGGTTGTCCAAGTCCTCAGCACCATTTCGCCTGGAAAAAAGATGGTGCAAGCCGGCTGCACCAATAGGGCTTGGAGTTAACTTATGCAATGAGCTGAAGTGATCACAATGATGAAGACAGTCTTTAAAGTCAGAAGACGCAACGAGTAGCAGTGCATTGGCTCAAAGACCGTACACATGAGAAATGTCAAAACAAAGTTAAAGTCCCATTGTGGCATCACAAACAGATTGGGAGGGAACACGTGTGTTAAACCTTTAATAAAGTGTATTACCTCAGGTGATTTAAACAATGAATGGTTGGTTCTGCAAACGCAAAAAGGCCAAAAAGGGCCAGCAAATAATCTTTCATAGTACCTAGTGCAAGGCCTTGCTTGGCCAAAGACAAAAACAAGCAATAACACATGCATCCGATTGGCTTGTAAAGGGTCTGTTTTGTCGACTCCATACCAGGCCCTAACTTTGTCCCAGCGCCTGGAGTAAAGGGATTTTGTAGACGGATACCTGGGAGCAAGGATGCCATTCACTACCTCAGGTGGTGAATCGAATGCAATGAATTGCCGCTGCTTACTTTCCATGCATGAAGAAGTACATTGTGCAGGTTTGGAAGCAGAACCCTGCCCTGCTTCTTTGACAGAAGTTCCACCCAGATTGGCAAAATGATCAAGGGTCCAATCGGGAATCACTAAGACAACTTGAGCCTGGTCACTTCCTGACCCTCTTCAGAACTCTGGGTACAAAGGTCATAGGCAGGAAGGTGTACAGGAGACCTGTGCTCCACTCCAGCCAGAATGCTTCTCTTAGCAACAGTTTTTCCAGTATCTCCAATGTGCAAAGGTTTTGACACTGTGCATTCTTGAATGTGGAGAAAAGATCTAGCCAGGGTTCCCTCCACTGGCAGAAGTCACCCTGTGCCAACTCGGGTTGCAGATGCGATTCGGGATCTGCCAGGTGTCGCCAGCTTAGCTCGTTCGCCCTGCGATTCAAGGATCCCACCATGTGGTTCACAATCGGGGATATGCATTGATGCTCATTTCAATTCCAGAGGTGCAGAGCCTCATGGCACTAATCCCAGGTCTCCACTCTGCCCTGCTTGCTGTAGTATCACGTGGAGGTGGTATTGTCCGCAGGAACCTGCACCAACCTCCCCTTGATGGATGGCAGGAAGGCCTCCAGTGCCAAAAGAATGGCCTGCAACTCCAACAGGTTATAGGGAATTAGGTTTCTGCCAGAGTTCTCTGATCTCTACATCCTACAGGTGACCTCCCCAAACCAGCAGTGATGCATCTGGCACCACCGTTACCTGTGGGTAGGGAAGAGAGAGGGGTATGCCACTCGTCTAATTCAGGTCAAGCAGTCACCACTGCAGATGGTGTGCAGTCACCTCCAAAACCTGGAGGGTACCTGACAAGTTCCCTTGGTGCTGGGGCCACTGGAACTACAGATTCCACTTTAGAGCCTGCATATGCTACCTAAAGTAGTCAACAAGCAGGCCAAGAAGCCTCAGAGCTGCTCTCACCAAGATCCAGGACCAAGGCAAAAACATTGGGATAATAGCCCGACTGTCCAGGACTCGTTGCAACAGAGGGAAGGCCTTGAACTGCACACTGTCCAAGACAGCTCCTACTAAAAGGAAGCCTCAGTGAAGGAGTTAGGTGTGACTTTGGCTCATTGATCATGTAGCCTAATGATGTCAGAAGTTTTGTTGTCGACTGGAGGTGGTCTACGACAGACTATGGCGAGCCTGCCTTCAACAGGGAGTCATAGAGGTAGGTGAAAACTGGTATCCTTGACCTCTGAAGATGTGTGGGGACCACCACCTTCACTCATGAACACCCGAGGGGCAATGGTGAGATCAAAGGGGAGTACATCAAACTGAAAATGGCCAGCCTTGAACTGCAAATAGTGTCCGTGGGACTGCAAGATAGGTATATGAAAATAAGCATCCTATAGATGCAAAGTCACACTCATCCAGTCGCCCCGATCCAATACAGACGGATCCTGGGCAAGCGTAAGTATTTTGAACTTGTCCTTCTGTAGGAAGGCATTCAGAGAGCGAAGATCTAAGATAGGCTCAAGCCCTACATCCTTCTTCAGCATGAGGAAATAGCGAGTGTAATAACCTGTCCCTATTTATGAATCTGGAATCCTTTCAATGGCTCTTTTGGAGAATAGACAGATGCTCGTCCAAAAGCTAGTCTAGTGTGGGAGAAAGGCGCAGTGGGGCAGAAAGAAACGGTACAGCATAACCATGATGATTGATCTCAAGGACCCATCTGCCAGATGTGATGGATTATCATCCTAGGCCAAAAGTCCTGGATTCTGCCTCCTAGAGGGTGATTGTGTGCCATTAAAGGCAAGCCAAAGCTTCTTGGAGGTTGTTTTGGCAGGGAAGGGGGACTGGATGGACTCATGCCCAGGATGATCTGTGCGCTGCCTGCCACATCCACGCCCTCGGCCACGAAAGGACTGGGTGATTGCAGAGGGGCCTAGGAGACTGATGTGCCTGTACGCCAATCCCCTGGAGCAGCCTTAGAATTTCCTGAACTAATACTCGTACCCAGGTTGCATGGAGAGTGAGTGCACTGCAGCAGATTTGGAGAGCAACCTCGGTTGGAGTCAGATATCTGAGCTGGTACCGGATTCTCCTCCGGCATTGGCACCAGCATCAGTGAAGGAGGAGGGACCTTACGTGTCTCAGACTCGAAAGTGATCACCGGAATCTGTGCTGAACCCATATAGTTCCAAGGGGTTTAGTTGGTGCCGAGGATGGATCCACTGGTGGTAATCCGACTGGGAGCCCTTGCGGTTCCTTGGGGTCCACAGAGGTATCAGCGGGAGCCGTAAGAGTGCCAAAGATCTGCAGCATGGCCCCCTTAAAGGCCTTAACCTGCTGGGATATTGCCGATAGCCAGTGACTGTGGGATCGGTTCCTCAATCTGAGATCAGCAGCACGATTGATTGGCACCTTTATGCCCTTGCAACTTCTCTTTTGGTAGAGAGTGGCGAACCACCAAGACAACATCTTGCGGGTCTGCAACCTCAACTTAGAAAGTGAGTGGGGCTTGGGTCTTCCTGTGGTCTGCGACATACAGCTTTGCTTCGCAATCCCAAATCGCCTTCAGGTGCATGAGGGCACACATGTCATGGCGTGGAGTTGTGCCCTGAACCCAAGCATCAAAAGGAACACCTGTGCAGCTCCATGACCGACATCTGTTTTATGAAGTCACGGCATGGTTTGAAGCCTGTAGTCTTAGGAGGAGACATCGTTCCTTTGCACCCTGGATTTCATTATGGGAGTTATCGATAGACCAACGAAAGTGGGGAAGGAACTGCAGATCACCGTTTGAAGGTGCGAAAAGAAAGGAACTGATGCTGGTGGCTCTGCATGGAGGCGCTACTATAAAAAGTATCTGGACCAAGTCTGCCACCTGGGGAATATTCTAAAAGTGAGGAATCTGTGGTTAGAAGCATCAATCAGGAATATGAATTAATACAGAATGAAGATTCCAAATGGGGGGGATGTGGGACTAGAATCGTGGCCAGCCATTGATTAATTCACTAATGTCATTACAAAGTATCTAAACCACGAATGATCCCCAAAGGTATGATACGAGAACATAGTAATTTGCATTTAGATTATGGTAATGCTTCTTTTTGGTTTCCCTAAATACAGTTTAGGGCCTCCTTTAGGACCTTTTGCTCTCCCTAAATACAGTTTAGGGCTACCTTTAGGACCTCCAAATTGTCTAAACTAATACTGCGTGCCACCTACTTTATCCTCTTTTGTGCATTTTTGTCATATCATACTTGGACAAACTCCACTCGCTTTCCATTTAAACACATTCTTTTCAAGACTCTAAATTGTTTTTAAGGCTGTATTTGACATTGGGCCTGACTATCTTAGATGTAGACTTAAGCTTTATGCCTCCATATTCACTTCAAGGTCATCATCTCTAGCGATCCCATCAGTTCCTGAGATCATGTTGCTCAGATTAGGCAGGGGCTCTTTTTCTTCCTTGGTGTTGCCGACATATACCAGTTTCCCTTTGATCACCATTGCCTCACCAATTGTTTGATTTTTTCAGAACAAGACTAAAAATTCCTTTTCTCCAGGTCTATCTACCATACTTTCAAAAACGTCAGTGTTTTCTATAGCAGCTGGATACCTACGGGCAGCTGTTGCGCTTTAGAGACAAAGTGAATTTTGATTCATTCAAACACTTCCCACTGGCCCCTATAGACACTGGGCATCCCCTCAGATACCTGCAGCATGCACTCAAGAGGTCATCTCTTGCTATTAGTCATGCCCAGCATGTCTTAACACTTCCCCAGCCAGCCATGCTCTGATGCCGAAAGCAGGCCCTGAATTGACCTTCGAGACCCCCCAACTGGGTCTTAGAGTTTACCTCCTGATGCAACCAGCTGGTCTTCAATGTCAACCAGCCTTCAGATACCAGCAATAGGTCATTAGCCACCACTTGGGTGGAGGGGGGGATCCTTAAACCCCTCAAAGATCCTATCCTCAAATGGTTAAATGTCCTGGACTTCCCAATATTGGTGAGAACTTCTGATTCTTTATTGTTTGTGAATTGTTGAGTTTCATCTGTCTGATAATTTCGTAAGGTTCTACTTCCTCATTTATACAGATATATCCTTCCGCCTTTCTCGAATTTAGACACAGTATTAAAATTTAATATGGCTCTATAACAAGCCTGATGGCTTTTTTGGCTTTTTTGGCTCTTTGTGAGGATTTTCTTCCTCTGTTATTTTTCTCCCCTCTCCCTCTTGTTTTTCCAATCTTCCCTCAAACTCTTTTTACTGTTTTTCTACTTTTATCCGGATATTTATTCTTTTATTTTATATATAAAGTCTTTAAATAAGAAAGTGTATTTATGTATATAAGTGTGTAGTTGTTTGTGGTATGTTGAATTTTGTTGTATTGAGGATTTGTGTATGTTGTGGTATTGTTTATAGTGGTCATTTATATTTATGGTTTATATTAGGTTTTGGTTTATATTTCGGATTGGATGGTATAAGGTTTAAATAGTGTGGTGTTACAAGGATTTGCTTTAAATATATGTTGTATATACATCTTTTTTATATATATTTTTTTATATATATGTTTATATACATAATTTTTTGTTATGCGTTTGGTGTTATTTGTATTTATACATGTGATGTAGTTTTTTATGTGTATTTGTGTGGTTTTTATAATATGTATTTGTGTATATTTATGTGCTGTCTTGTGTCAATTATTTCAGCCCTGAAGAAGTTCTTTTGTAAAGAACGAAACACGTTGGCTGATGTCTGACTGCATGCTTTATTATAAAGAATAAAAGAAATGTAAAGGACTTCCTTATTCACGTTCCTGGTGCACCTTCCATTTTCGTAAAAGTCCTGGACTTCTGTGACTGAGGGGGGCAAGCTACCCTCCACCAATTCCCTATAGCTACTCCTTGGACCAACGTAAAGCCATGCATTTAAGAAGTCCTGAAAAGTACAGAGCAGGAGAATGACCTTAAGGGTCACAACCCGTCAGGAGATGGATCTTTGAGCAAATAAAGTAAAATGAGAGGCATAGCAGGAATTTCTGATCTGCCAACTAGGTTTCAATTAATTGACAGCATCATAATACTGACAAAATGTACACTCATGCATTTGAAGGTGTAGGGAAAAATCAAACCCATTCTTCATCAACGCACTAAACTTCAGACAGCATTAATAATAAAGGAATGGAGGGGCTTGACCAGGCAGCCAACATGGTGGACGCATTTTACTAACGCACCAATCGCCGGCCGCGATATCTTACAACATCATGCAATGTGCCTCGAGAAGACCGCCTGGCGACCCCCAGTGCTTTTGAGTACCAGTCGGGTGTATAGATTGCCGTGGTAGTGAACCGCATCGAAGCTGCGAGATCCAATTTAGCGGCGCCCAACCAGTAACGCAGTGGAAAACTCTGGTGTATTATTTCGCAAGACAAGGTAGGAGAAAGAGACAGGCTCAGAGACTTGGGCGTGCTCCACCATGGGCTCTGTGAACCCTCCGGAGGCCTGGTGATACTTGGCCTAGGCGGTGACAGATTGACTGCACACACCCCTGGCCGCTCGAGCTCTCACTCAGTGTCCCCTAGCGGTAAGCGATCGGCGTAGACCCGTGAATGAGGAGCAGTCTCTGTATCGAGGTGCGGTGAGCGCACTTTGGGTCTCCGGGGAGGGGGGGGTCGTAGTCCCCAGTATCGCCTACCTCCCAGTGAAGATTGATCTAGCACCTTGAGACTGTGGTGCCTGGCCCCCATCTCCCGCCACTCGTGCTCCCACTTGGCATCCAACATCCTTTTTCATCATAGCGGTAAGCAGGCCCAGAAACAGCGGGAAGATTCTAAATCTGGCCCCCAGGACATATTGGGCCAGGCCTTAGGAGATCGGATGACATTTGCCCTCATGGCCTTTTGGAGCCCATGTCTCGTTGCCACCTGCAGACCTGTTGGGCCTAGGCTGTTCTTTCGACAACCAAGCAGCTGCTCAAGAAGGCACTCTGGCATGACGGTTGCTCATAGCCATCTGCAACCTCCTGCAAGCCTATCCCCCCTCTCACTCATGCTGCGTCCAGCAACACGTGACACTGCCGACCATGAAGAATCAACTTAGAAGCTGCACTTGAGTGGCTGAGGCTCTACACATCCAGTGACTGGACGTGGACTGGCATATAGCCGCATTGGTTGAACTTCAGCCTAACCCCGCTGACCTTCTGTACTTGGCCATAATACCGTGCGGAAGGGAGACAACGATCTCTACCTAGTCCCTGCGAAAGACTGACAAACAAGCGACTCAGACCCACGTGGATTCACCAATGGCAAATATGGATGCTGGGGAAGTGACTTTGGCTGCACCCCGATAATTCGAGACCTCTACTGCCATCCTCCTCCAGGCCATCAGTGACTCCAAATCGAAGCTGTAGGCAAAAATTGGGGAAGTCGCAATGCAGTTTCGCTGCTCAGACAGGATCTCCGTAATGCGTTTGAGAGAGTCACAGAGGTGGAGGGGCGAGTATCCGAACTTGAAGACGCAGTGCGGGAACTACAGAACACAGTGATTTGATTGGCAGCAGAGTCCAGCGCACTTTAACTGTGGGTGGAAGAGACAGAGGGTCAGTCCAGCCGAAACAACTTGAGGTTTGTGAGCTTCCGGGAGGTGGTGGAGGGATCGCATTCTGTTCACCTAGCTTGAAAACCTTCGTCCCTGCACAGGAAAAGTCCCCTTGTTCTTTGCTTAAGCGAGCTCATCGTACCCTGGGGTCAAGGCCTCACACGGTGGCCCTTTCTGGACCCATAATTGCATGATTCCTAAATTATCAAGATCAGGACCTTGTTCTCCACAAGCTCAGACTGAAAAGAGCTGTTCAATATGACTCCCAACCTATCATGATTTGTCCAGATTACATCAAAGAAACATAGAAGCAACGGACGTCCTATGACTCAGTGAAACAAAAGATGAGGTATGTGGCTACAATACACACTAATTTTTCGTCTCGGACTCAAGGTCATTTTTCAATCCAAATCGTTCCTCAACACACCAGCACTTGCATGGCAGCGGGTGGAAGAGAGGCCCATGTTGATAAGACCACTAGCAGCGGTGCCCAATCACCATGATATTCACTAGTGCAGGAGATTCCACAATCATGGGAGATGGACGGCCCGGCACTCTGATCCTTCTATGGCACCAGGACCAGACCTGGATGTGGGCGACTGGGGGGGGGGGACATTTGGCCTTTCTCGACAAGGCTTGACCCTCAACGGATTGACACTCCCTGTGCGGAACTGCACCTTTACCTCGTGTGCCAGACTGCCAAGGATCCTTCTTGTCCTCAAGTGCCCCTTCCCCCCGGGGTATGCGACTTGAAACACTATGATTCAAACCTGATTTTATGATTCACACAGATCTCTCCAGCAAATACATTCAATCAATCAATCAGGGTTTGTAAACAGCGGCTACTCACCCATGAGAGTCTCGAGGCGCAGGGGGGCTCCTGGTCTGTCTGTGCTTAGGTGTTCAGTCGAACAGCCAGGTCTTGAGGTCCTTCCTGAATTGGGTCAGCAACATAGATTGGTAGGTGGGTAGGCAGGGTGTTCCAGGTCTTGGTGGCAAGGTAGGAGAAGGATCTTCCTCCGGTTCTTGTCTTGTGGATCCGAGGGACAATGGCCAGAGCCAGCTAGGCGGAGCGGAGGTGTCTGGTAGGGACGTGGAATGAGAGGCGGTGGTTCAGGTATGCTGGTCCTGCGTCATGGAGGGCTTTGTAGGCGTGAGTGAGGAGCTTGAAAGTGATTCTTTTGTTGACTGGTAGCCAGTGGAGTTCTTGGAGGTGTTCGGAGATGTGGCTGCAGCGAGGGATGTCGAGGACCAGTCTGGCTGCGGTGTTTTGAAAGTTCTGAAGTTTCCTGAGGAGTTTCTGGGTGACGTCGGCGTAGAGTGCGTTGCCATAGTAGAGTCTGCTGCTGATGAGTGCGTGCATGGGTGACTGTTTTTCTGGATTCAGGGTGGGGATACATCTGAATGCCTTTCGAAGCAGGCGGAGCATGTGGAAGCATGATGAGGCGACGGCGTTGATCTGATGGTTCACTGTGAGCGAGTATGATGCTGAGGTTACTTGCGTGGTCTGTGGGGGTGGGCGGGGTTCCCAGTCTGGAGGGCCACTAGGAGTCGTTCCATGCAGAGGATGAGGGAGGGTCCTAGGTTGAGGACTTGGGTCTTGTCTGAATTCGGTTTGAACGCTGCGGACTCGGCGACGCAGGGCTCTTGATTTATGCAGAGTGCCTTAGAATAAGGAGCTTAGAACTGGATATACGGCGAGTACTGGCCCATCAGTGGCGAGCTAAGACCTGGCCTGGATCTGCATTCCTAAAAGAATTTGTAAGAAATAAGACTGGACCAAGAATCCAGTGTGACGACACGTTTTTTGGTGCCAGGAGCGGCCGCTTTTGTATCATTTACAGTCCGTAGCCGCTAGTTGTCCTTCCTCATACCCCGTCCTGATGAGACCCAAATAAAGGGGTCGAAACGCATAGACTATCGGAAAAGGAGGAACCCATTGATCATTAAAGTGACATATCGATTGTTTTGTACAGAAAAAAGAATGTGTTGAGGTGGAGTGGTTTCCTCATCTGTACATTAGGGTTACCTCACAGTGGACCGCGACAGAGTCTTGTGTACGGACACTGGTTGTATAAAGAATTGGGGTCTAGGAAATGATTATGATTATTTATAATTTTGTATGTTGTATATGATGTTTTGAGTATATATAAATTGTTTGTTGAATAAATGTAAAAAGAGGAATAGTCCCAACCAGATATGAAATAAGAAATAAATTACGGTTGTGACTTGGAATGAACTATGAATGTGATTTTTTTGAAAAATAAATTTAAATTCGATGGGATCAGGACCCTATGCACTAGAGCAATTAAATGTACTCTGGTGTAATAACTTTTTGATATCTGTTCCTCCACCTCATATTGTCTCTTGAACTTGAATTCAGTTTGAGGCAGCTGCTCTTCATCCAGGTGGCGACGGCCTATAATCCTACTGTAGAAGTTGTTTCTGGCAGTTGTTGGTTCGCTGGTGAGGGAGAGGAACAGTCGGGTGTCGTCGGCGTAGGAGACGATGATGAGCCCGTAGTTCCTAATGATTGATGCAAAAGAGGCCATGTAGACGTTGAAGAGGGTGGGGCTCAGGGAGGAGCCCTGGGGTACTCTGCAGCTGATCTCTGTGGGTTTGGAGAAGAAGGGAGGTAGTCTGGCTCGCTGTGTGCACCCGGTGAGGAAGGAGTTGATCCAGTCCAGTGCATTATTGCGGAACCCTTACGAACCGTACAATGCTTGAAACTATACGGGCATCAGTGGCCAGTCCAGGGGTTCACTCTCCTGTTTCTGTTTGTTGGGGTGCTGCCGAATTAGTTATCTGATATGTTGGGGATTCCCAGACAGAGCACGGTATATTGCCCATCTGGCACAAGGGCATTGTCCCTGGTTGACTACGATAGGTACTTCACGTTTGGAAGTATGGGAAGGAGGATGGGGACAGTTCTATGTTTAATTTTGTTAATTTGTACTCCTAGTTCGTTTCGTGAGATCGTGCCTGAAGAAAGAGTTACTTATCTTCGGTAACGATGTATCTGGTAGAGACACAGTCTAGCCGCAGATTCCTTAACTTAGAATATCCCCAGGCGTCAGACTGGATCCGGAGAATTTTTCTCAGCAGCACCTCTGCGCGCCGGGGGACGGCGCCGCGTGGCTCCGCCCTGACGTCGTCCACGGACATGACGTCAGTGGAGCCATATAAGTCCCTCCCGGCGTGCTGACGTCAGTTTTCTTCGGTGAAACTTTTCCGCGCCACAACGTGGACCCATTTCTAAAACTGTGAGAGTATGGGAACAGTGTGCCAAAAAAGATGAAAAAACATTGAAACAATGACAAAGAATAGAATGGTGAGAAAATCACCATAATTGACAGTGAAAGAGCACTTTATACTGAAAGGAATGGAAGGAAGAGAGCAGAGTACCCGCTCTTAGAAAAAGCAAAAACTATGCCCTTTTATGAGGCAAACGGCATTTGAAATGAATGTCATGGCAAACGACAGGAAGTCTGCAACCAAAGGATGCAACCGTGAAGGGCAACGAGACCAGAACATGACTCACGATAATCGACCACAGGTCGGCAACAACAGGGAATGGGCAACCATACCCTCTATAAGAGGCCTATGGACTGAGGCACAGTCAAATAGGCCCCGAACCAATTGACTGTAGCAGAGTCAAGAGACCCCAAGTAATGGTGAAAAGACAGGGGATGGTGGGAGTGAGGGAAGAAGAGCATGAGTAAGCCCAATACTGGAAGGACCAGGGTATAGGATCGTAGAGGGACACATGAACCTACCACGATAATGGGTGGAGAAATAACAGAGAAAACAGAATGAGCCGTCCTGCCGAGGAGGGAGGAAAAAGAGGCCACCCCGCAGGAAGACAAAAGCCCCCTGAAAGGAGACGAGTGAGTAAAACCCAACCTGAAAACGCCCTCGCAGAGCGGGAGGATGGGTGGGCATTAAGGAATTTGCAGCTAGACTGTGTCTCTATCAGATACATTGTTACCGAACGTAAGTAACTCGTTCATCTGATGGAGACATCTAGCCGCAGATTCCTTAACTTAGAATAGATACCAAAGCCATACCCCATTGGAGGAGGGTCTGCGACTGAAACCCACCAAGTTCCAAGAGAACTTAGTTGTCAACAATGTGACTAAATCACGGTGGGAACAGCAATGCCAGCGTGGCCGACACCAGACCAGTAAGCTCGGTAAGGAGCAGAAAACCAAGAGGAGGCAAGGGCACCGCAATCTGTCAAGGGACAGTACGAAACCTCGCTCGTCCAGACAGGGATGAAAGGAAGCACAGAACCAGAATGGTAGGGCTGATGGTGAGAAAGTCCAGAAACTGTTGCAAAGAAGGTGAACTGAGCACAGGATCCGATGGATCCGCAAGAGATAAAGACCCAGAGAAGGGACAAGACGGTATGACAGAGTCAGAGCATACAGGCTGAGCATGCACAACAGTGGATACAGAAACAATGACATGTAAGGGGACAGATGTCACCATGCAGAGTGTATATAGAAACATGACTTCCAGGAGATACATGTATGCGGAGGACAGGAGTACACATGAGCAGACAGTGTGTACTGTGAAAACCACACCACATATATGTAATGCCCAATGTAATGTAGGAGAGAGAGAGATAGATATATATATATATATATATATATATATATATATATATATATATATATATATATATATATGGGCAAAATACCTCACATACAGCAGCAAGGAAAAACCTTGTATGCGTGACCTCTCGTTGTGTGTAGAGAGGGAGACAGATATACATACAGACATGTACACAGCTATGAAAAAATGGAAAAGGGTACAAAGAGCATGCCCTAGAGAAAGAAGGCCACACCATAAGTACCGACTGTACTGGTGAGAAGCACAGCAGGACAGGACAATGTCCAGACACATAAGGCAACATAAGCTACCTGTCGGAGAAGAACCCCTGTCCCCCGCGTGACAGACTGGGAGAGTGACCACCACACGAACGAGGAATGAGTCAGTACTACACGTACAAAGAGTAACAGGAAATTGTGTAGAGATCCATATACAGAGATCGCACAATGACAGTCAGTATCCTGAAGAGAGCACTTCCACTGACAACAGTAGCAGAAGCCCGGAGCAGAAAGTATCTGAACTCCTGCGCGGCAATGAGCAGAGGAACTTGAACCCCTGCCTGGGAAGTGCACAGAAAAGTAGGGCACAAGGCCACGTACATCATTGACATGTCTGGCGGGGACTCAACTGCCCATAGACAAAGAGAGATCATAGAGATCAGAGCCACGAGAAAAGATCAAAGCACTTCCCCACCCCAAAGGGTGGAGAGTAGAGAAACAGCAAATTCAGAGGCGCAAGGGATACCGCAGGCACCCCGTGACAGTGAACATACTTGGGTGTACTCACATGACGTGCCCGCATAGAACACGTAAGAACTGTGCCGGAACGGAACAGAACAACATGCCCCCAAGGGACACTTGCCAACAGCAATGACAGCCAATGTAGACAAAAAGGACCTAGCGAAGCTGAAAGAACACGCTAGGGTGAGCCAGTCGTGGCAGAAACCTAACAACACCTCGAAGAAGGCAGCAGCCACCGATGCAGGGGAATACTACGGACCAACCGTAGACCACAATGTAGAAGCATCAGAAAAAAACGATGCCAACCTGTGGGCCGCACCAGGGGGAGGGAAGGAAGAGGGGGGTCCCACAATAGCAGTAAAAGACCCCGCCTAAGAAGACTCCGCAGGAGCCTACGAAGCTTCCCGGCAAGTAAGGACAGCTATACAACAGCCAACGGATACCCCACATAGGGTAAGTCTCATCCCCATAAGCAAGGGGAGACACCTCTTGAGACAAACTCATAGACAGAGGACGCGAAAGGAAAAACAGAACCAGCTGGCCAGCTGCACCAAATAAGGGCAAAAACGGCGAAGTAGCCGCACAGACCGTCTGGGAATTAACGTCATGAACCCATTGACGGACACCAGAACAAACCGAGACAACACTGCATATGAAAGTAAAAGTCCGCCAAAGGACTAGAAAATACAAAGTCATGGAAGCTCAGACATGAGACGTTGGACCGTTGAGTCAGCATGACTGTTAAAAAGAGCAACCCCATCAAAGGGCAGATCCCTACATTTTCAGGGAAACTGCCATCGCGCAGCCAAGCATGGCAACGCAGAGCAACTGACCTGGCCATCGCCCGACCCACAGAGTCAGTGGTGCCTATGGCTGATCTAATGGAAAACTGTGCCATTTCCCGGCCATCATGCAACAGACGATCCAGGTCAAAAATAGGGGAGAATCTGTGGTATTGTATATAGGGAAAGGCGCCCAACGGGTATGTCCACTAAGTATCATTTATTCTATCTTAGTACGGTGCTAAAGGGTGGAGAGAACCACCTGCCTCCCCAAATCTTGCGGCCTAAGCTACAACTCTAGTACTTTGAATCCCTAGCACGCGTCAAATATAATCACACAGAACATGACATCAGTAGCTATTGTATGTCAACTCAAGTATATACACAAATCACAGTTGTATCTTCATTCTTTTATTCTTTTTTCCGTGGAATCTTCATATGTAGATTGTAAGACAAATCGAAAGCCAAGCCAGATCGAAAGCCAACACGTTTTTCGTCGCCTCAGTTTTATATATACATGCAACTTTTTCAAGGCTTCACTGTCTTCAATTAGAAGTTAACGTGTTGTGATAATTCCAACCCACACGGTCCTCCGGCGTGGGGAAAATGTAAGTGGCAAGGTCCAAAATCACGACACTCGCTCTTCAATATTCGGGTTAGATCACGTCTAAGTATTCTTATCAGCGTCCAAAGACCTCACGCCGTATCCTCGAGACGATCCAGGTCAGCAAGAGGACCCTCTGGAAGAGATGGAAGAAGACGCTCGACTGAGTCCCAAAGGGCAAAAGTAGCCCGGGCAAACACGCAAGACGTGTTGAGAGCACGGAGGCCCGAACTGGTGGACGCAAAGAGATGACGGTTACACAACTCCAACCAGCGAGACTCCCTAGTGGGAGGAAACAGCGGGGGAGGAGAGGAAGGTAGTGAGGCTGAAGCCGCCCAGACTACCAATCCTTGAGCCCTAGGTTGGAGGAATAAACAGACAGGGTCATCTGGAGCCGGGCTATGACGATGCGCTATAGCCCGATCCACTGGGTCCCCGGATGAGGGCCGGGCCCACGTCCCAAGGAGGGTGTCAAACAACGACCCGCCAAAAGGCAGCAAGGGCTGCACCTCGACGGCATCCTGGTGGTGTAGATCAAATAATGGATCAGAGGGCAAAGAGACTAAGGGAGGCTGCATGTGTAAAATATCTGCAGCCCTGCAAACAGCCCTCGCAAACGCCGCACTAGCCTCCGTGGCCATTCTAGGTGGCGACAATAACCCATCTGTAGGGGATGGTTGGAGGCTAACCCGTCCACCAGACAGTAGAGGCGCCGCAGCCCGAGGTCGATCAAAGGACCATTGTCCTATGGGCACCTGCTCCGAAGAGCACCGCAACAACCCTGGTTGCGGGGAACCCTCAAGGGCCTCATCCTCACCTAACAGAGGAACAGCAGGGGCCGGCACGACCGACGTCGAGACGGCGTCAAATCGACGTCTATGACCACCGAAGGTGACTCGTCCACCCGGCGTCGACTCGACCTCCACCGAGACGGAAAACTGCAGAGAAGAACGTTATCGACTCGGAGTCAAGCACCGTGCTGCAGCCGCATCCGGCGTCGGCGCAGGGAGCCTCACAGAGCTATGCGGAGATGTCACAGGAGGGCTTGACGTCCGAACTGGATGCCCCTCCGGGCCGTGTCCCGACATCGCAGCAACTCCGGAACCAGAGTCAGGGCACTAGATCGGCGCCGAGGGCGAACACGCCGGCGAAGACCCGACCTGAGTCCCTACCCCCTCTGTGGGGCCCAAAGTCGCGCCAGGGAGAGGGGGTGACCCAAAGATGGACTGAAGAGCCTGAGAATAGGCTTCCATCTGGGCTCGAGTCACCCCAACACCAGGAAATGGTGGGTAGGAGGGGGCCGACTCCTGGGCGCCCATGTCCGGTAAAGACCGGGAGCAGCGGGCCCCGCAGTCACGTTTATCCAAGGCCGACGACCTCCATGACTTGTGTTTGCGCGTACCTGCGTCAGGCGAACGACGTCCGCGAGAACGACTCCGTGACCGGATCCGAACAGGAGCCCCAGTTCGAGATGGAGACCGGCGATGCGAAGACTCCGAACGGGACATCCGGGCGGTCAGCAACTTCATCCGGCGCTCCCGCAGAGACTTTGGCTTCAGCTGCCGGCAGGCATCGCACTCCTCGGAGTCGTGGTGCTCTCCCAAGCACCACATACAGATCGCGTGCGGATCTGTCGCTGACATCTGCCGCGTACAGGTCTCACACGACTTGAAGCCCGAAGGCATCCCACACGGTTCCCGGACGCTGAAGGCATCGAGAAGGCCTGAAAACAAAACAGGCCAGAGGAACCGCTACTCCTGGATCCTCGTTGGGACGCGGAAAAGAAGGAAACTGACGTCAGCACGCCGGGAGGGACTTATATGGCTCCACTGACGTCATGTCCGTAGACGACGTCAGGGCGGAGCCATGCGGCGCCGTCCCCCGGCGCACAGAGGTGCTGCTGAGAAAAATTCTCCGGATCCAGTCTGACGCCTGGGGATATTCTAAGTTAAGGAATCTGCGGCTAGATGTCTCTATCAGATACATGTTTGATACTGTACCTCTTGAGTTAACTCATGACAATGACTACCTAGAACACCGATACTTCACTTCGCTGCCTCATGTGAATGGCCACCTTAACAAGGTCAAGAGAGGCACTGAACTCAGGTGAGCCAGACAACCAGTAATTGATGTGCTCCTTTTCCAGTAGACTCACCACATGAGGACCCACTGCGATTGCCTACACAGATATAGGTTCAACGCCATTTATCATGCAGGATTCCACAGAAAGTCTAGGAGAAAGGTGCTCCTGATCAACGCCTGCATCCCCTTTAGGGTAGATCTGGTATACCATTACGAATGGGGTGGTTTCTTTGGGTGGTGTGGTCGCTCTGCAGCTCCCCCATCATCTTTTGCTCTATGCCCCTCCCCCATCTTACATAGTCATTCCTTAAATGTCTTAAAGAGGCTGTGCTCTTGGCCCCAGAGGGAATTACAATTATTGGTGGCGACTTTAACGGTTTTATAATTATCGTCCTTGTTCATGCCGAACCCATGCTGAGTAGCCTCCCTTTCACCAATCTGCTGGGGTCCTTTGCTGGCTCTCTGGGTCTCAGGGACATATGGCACCAGCGCCACCACAACCCTGGGGGCTACACCTTCCTATCAGGTGTCCACGGTACCCTCTCTAGACTGGACTACTTTCTGGTCCCCACTGCACACTTGTTAGCCATATCCGCAATACTTTTGCATGCTCAGAGCGTGTCCAACCATGCCCCTTTGGAGCTACACATACATTGTGGCTGTCTGCACTACTCGACCCCATGGAGGCTCAGTTCCTGGTGGCTGACCCAACAGCCTTTCAGAGAGTCTCTGCGAGACGGATCAGCACAACTCTTCCACGACAATACAAGATCTGTAGACTCTGCTGCACTCCTATGGGGCACATACAGTGCAGTAACAAGGGGAGGGGGAGGGAGTGATATCGAAGTTGACCTATGTAAAGTGGAATTAAACGTGCGAGATTGTGTCTCTTGACCAGGAGGAAGAAGAGGCAGAGTGAGTGTACGCCAGGGCAATACCAGAGGAGAAGCTGCATACCTTGGCGCAGACCACGCTGGTGATTCTGCAGCTCCAAACCGATGAGGTTAGGAAACTCTGACAGGCATCTCAGACCCGCCTCTACGAACATGGAAATAAGGCAGACCAAGTACTGCACTGTTTGAGCAAATATACAGATAAAAACTGATTCACGACCCTGATTGAGGTTGTGTTGAGGAGCCCCCATGCTGCCTCAGAAGATTTTGTGAACGCATTTACCGCTTTCTACACCTCGCTCTACGCTGAAACACAGAACCACTCAGCAGCAGCATTCACCAGAGGAGCCGCTCTCTGTCACTGAGACTGCAGACGCTATCATTTAGTTGGCAGGGGAGGGGGAACCCCGGGTCCTAACTGACTCCCTATCGAGTTCTTGTGCTGCCAGGACAACATCCTCATGCAGCCCCTTCTGGATCTCTATACGGAGGTATGAGATAGAGGCCCACTCCCGGGAGACCTGGAGGAGTCCCATATTGTTGCCATTGTCAAACAAGACTGCCCTCCGTAACACTGTTTGTCCTACAGGCCCATTTCGTTAATTCATTGTGAAACAAAAATCTTGGCCAAGGTTCTTGCAGCATGGATCAGTACTGTTATTACCAACTTAATTCATAAAGATCAAAGTGGCTTTAAGCCACAAAAGATCAACGCAATATCCATCAGCTATACAACACACTAGCGGCCGCCAACCAGCTGCGACAGCAGCTCGCTGTGCTAAGAGTTTGAAAAGGCCTTTATCAGTGTGTCGTAGGCCTACATGTTCGCACTGCTCAACTAGCTAGGTTTCGGCCCCCACTACCTGTCATATGTTCGATTGCTATTTGGCAAACCACATGCTTGGGCTGGACTATGGGGAGCTCTGTCAACACCATTTTCCTTATAAAGGGGCACGTGAGAGATGTTCCCTATCATCTCTAATATTTGTGCTGATAATAGAACCCCTCTTGCATCTTCTCCTGGCTGACTCATGCGTAGGCCTTTAAATGAGACTTCAGAGTATCGGGTATCTCTATATGTAGATGATTTATTGGTGTATCTCAATCCTCTGCAGGCTACTTGGCCTGTAAACATAGAAATTCTTGATACTTTTGAGGAACACTCGGGCTCTGTGCAATACCTCACCTCCTTACTTGTAGCAAACTGCAGCACCAGAGTTCGCTGTCTTTATCCATACTACATACCAAAGTCTATATCAACAATATTCACCTCAACCCTTACTGCTTCGTCTGGGAAGGGGGGCCCAAAGAGTGGCCTTCACCAACTGTTGCAAGTCAAGTTGATGAAGGATTAGCAATGATTGATGTGCTATCCTACTACAGAGCTTCCCATCAATTGGTTCTTATGTGGGAGCTGAAATAGAAATATAGCAATTATACCACAAATACAACTCTCTGTCAGCACAGAAGATAGCAGAATTTATTGGAGACCAATAGATAATGCAAATACGTGCAGCACGGAGACAGCCAGCATAGTCACCGAGTGTCCAAAGGGGCGACGCCCTTGCACAGCTTTTATTGTCACAAACCACATAGGAAACATTGTCATGATACACGTAACACAAGTTAGGCAGAGTGTACCTGTCCAATGAGCAAGGGCCTAGACTATGCTATACCATGTATGGTCCGAACTATGCTGTTGTTGACCACGTGTCTGAAGTACGTGACAGTTTGGGACTTTCCACTGCAATACATTTGTATTAGCCTTAGTACTTTTCCACTGAGATGATTGCAATATCATAGTACGTACGAGAAATATTGCTAAATGTGATATGATGCAATACTTGTGACTAAGCTAGCATCCTGCTCATGTTCTCAAATGTTACTTAGGCAAGCCTTGCGTTGCAGCAGCATTTTTATCTAAATGGAATGGAAAAGTACAAGCGTGTATATGCTGGTTCTTATGTCAACTTAACAGGGCCTGAAGCTTCAAGCATTTGGTATCACATATGAAAGATGGCTTCAACACTTAATGACTGGATCTAATGATCAGTGGACGACCCGACCTACCGGTGGAGAGGTGGTTCATGGGCAGTCCCCGCTTCATTACATATACAGAGGCAAGCTACCTCCCCACACCCCCTTTTACACAGGCAGTGCTAAAAATGTGGACATCCTCACTTGGGATCGTCTGCTGGGAGGGCAGGCTGATGTGGGAGACACCCCTGTGGTGCAGAACCCCCAATGCCTGATGTTCAGCAGCTGGAGGCTTTCCATAGTTGGGACTCCCTCTGGATTCTTACCTTGTGTCATGTTCTGATTGGTTCAGATATAAAGTCATTTACCAAGCTTCAAGAAGAATTTGGGCAGGAACTCTCTCAATTCTACAGATATTTACAGCTGCGCCACGTCTTGGAATTGTACCTGCGGGTGTGGATGACCTCCTAGAGTTCAGTCCCCTTGAGGCGAAACGAACAATGGGTCTCCATCCTGACATAGGCCAAGATTCTCTTATCTTACAAGTCCTTAGTGATTAATACCCCACGCTCTTTCGTGACACTGTGGGGAAAATGGGAAAGCGACCTGGGTGAGTTTGATGAGGGAGAGTGGGTGACTGCTCTCATGAGCCCTAGAGACAGCAATAACTGCGAGGCTCCACCTCATACAGTTTAAATATCTACATTGTATATATTTGACTCAGTAACGGCTGATGCAAATGAACAGAACAGATGACCCGGCTTGTCTACAATGTGGGGAGGAAATTGAGATTTTTTCCACACTATATGGGGCTGTGGGGTCCTCCATCCTTATTGGACCTCTATCAAGGTAACACTTGGAACAGTCCTCGATCGCTCATTCACTCTCACACCGAGGATAGCCCTCTTCAATATTCGAGAGAATGAGGGACTCACACACGCCGAGCAGACATTACTGAGGTTAGCCTTCGTGATAGGTAAAAGAGACATTGCCTGCCAATGGCAGCACGCATCTTCTCACCATAGTGGGAGGTGGTGTGCCAAAATAGACCTATGTTGCATACTGGAGAAACTGGTGTATGAGGCTCGGGTTGTCCCCAAAAGCAGAAGCAGGTGTGGGGCATTTTGCAATGATACCAGGAAAGAACTGTATAAATGACTTATGCTGAAGATTGTTCAGAACCGAGTAATGGGGTTTATGTCTGCGAGCATGAGTGGTGATGTATCAAGTGAACACATGATGTTCTTTTTTTCTTTGATTTTTTGCTGAATGTTCTACAAAATTTCAATAATTATGTTATTTGAAAACAAATAATAAAGGAATACTGCTCTACAAATGTGTGTCTTTTAATCAAGAGAGTTATCGAATCATAGCAACAGTTATTTTCTGGATCACTTACTTTAGAACACAACCCTGAAGAGTCAAACAGATATTCATTTAACCCACCTCCTGCTTACAGATAAAACAATATACTAAAGATGGGTAAACAAATCGACTAGAGTTAATCACCAAAAAATTTGTTACAAAGTTTTCTTTTTTTTTGTTGACAGAATAAAATGACAATAAACCTCCTAGACAAAACATGGGAGCTTGTTTGTTTTCACAAGCAATTCAGAACACATCTAGTGCACATACAATGCATTTAACAAATCTACTTGTTAAAATTCAGAAATAATGCGTTGATGGTAGTAGCTAGTGTTTGCAATAAAAATAACTTAATTTGACAGCCACATAAAAAGAAAGTACAAAAAGTTTGGAAAAATGTTTAGTCCATTCAATACAGAACCCTCCCCAAGGATAAGTCGACACTTTCCGTTCAGTCACTAGCAGACACTCATTAAGTAGTGACTCCATTTTCTAGACACTGTTTGCCATTAGCTGCTTCACCTATGTATTGGATTTAAATCCTTCCTTCTTTGCACATCTTCATTCCTTTCGCTGAGTCTTGTGGACCGTGACATGTAGAGATCAAAAGTGTGAACTTGAGTTATTTCAGCTGCAAGACAACCTGCATTATTTACAAAAAATGAGACAAAAACTTCAATAAAACGGCATACTCAAATTGAGCCTCAAAATCACAATTGAACACAACTACAAATAGCATTTCATGAAGAGCTTTAGTTATGGAATCTAAAGAAAAGCTGCCAACTGCAAATATTTAAAAAGTTACTTTTTTGATTTTCTATTGCAAAAATAAAAGCATTGAAAACAATTAGCTATCACAAGGAAGATTACAACTAGATAAAAAAATGCAAAGCCAACATTCTTGGAGTAATCAATATATTTCTGTAATTGAGGGTGTATTCAGAATTCAAAAATAACAATTGTGGACACCTAAATATTTTCTTAAACTCTACAAAATACTGAATATCAATCTTAATAACTACATTAGATATCTAAATTATTGATTTCAAGGGGGATATGGACACTAAATGCTCAAATGTTGGTGACGTTATGCGTGCCATTGTTGCCTTACTTAAAACTCAACTTAATTTCATTCTATAAAAAACGTAAATGATAATGGTAGACTTTAGTAGATAAAACGAGCATTAGTAAATGCATTAGGTTTCGCCTATGTGATTAATAATGAGCTTTTTTTTGTTGCAAGTTGTAGCTTGCTGAGTAGTTGTACAACAGAAGTTACAGAAAGTCTTTTAAAGTGTTATGACTTGTTTATGTACAAAAAGACAACATATTGTGCTGTTACTAGTGGTATAGTGCAGGTGACTAATAGAAAAATATTTAAAAATTAAATCAAAGAGGAAAAAAGAATTAATTGATGTAATAGCAATATTATGTGTTTAGAGGAGTGATCACAACTTTTGGCCCGGTGCCACTGCATCTGCTGCACCATTTAAATCATGACCCTACTGCCTGTAAGGTAACTGCACTTGTGACTGCCTGTTTAGTGGTAAAATATTGCAATATTTGGTGCTGAGAGGGGTTCCTAGAACTTTGGGCCCCGGTGTCATTGCACCTGCTGCACTACTAAAATCAATGATCCTAGTGCCTGCAAGATAACTGCACTTGTGACTGCTTATTTAGTAGTTAAATATAGCAATAGTCAGCATTTAGTGGGGTCCCTAGAGCTTTTGGCCCCAGTGCCACTGCAACTCCTGCACCATTCAAATCAAGCTCCTTTTAACTCAAGATAACTGCAATTGTAGTAAAATATAGCTATATTAGGTATTTAGTGGGGTTCCTAGAGCTTTTGGGCCCGGTGCCACTGTACCTGCTGCACCATTCAAATCATTACCTTATTGCCTGCTAGATAAATGCACTTGTGACAGTCTTGTTTAGTAGTGAAATTTAGCAATAATCTGGCTTTAGTGGGGTCTCCAGAGCTTTTGGCCCCACAGCCACTGCACCATTCAAATCAAGTCCCTTTTAACTGCAAGGCAACTGCAATTCTGACAGCCTGTTTAGTAGTCAAATATAGCAATATTATGTGTTATGATCCCGTTGTCTGCAAGGTAACTCCACTTGTAGCTGCCTGTTTAGTAGTAAAAGATAGCATAGCTCTTGTATATTAACTTTATTTTTAACACCCAATGTTTATTACAACATTAAGAATTTGATCATAATGACCAAATAAATTAAGTTGAAAAAAATCAATCCGATAATGCCTACAAAGTGCAAAGAAAGGTACTAATGTATGAATAGGAAATGCCACAAATGTTAAAAGGCTAAAGCATCTGCTTTACACAACTAAGTAATAAAAAGCAAGGATTCCAGCATGCTGTTAGAAGCGGTCTGCCTTTTCCGCTGGAAGAGATTTTATCTTGACAGTGAATGGGGCTTAAACAGGGTGAACAGCTTTAGAAGCATCGTAAATGTGTGCAGCCAGGGGAAGTAAAAAATAAAAAAAAAAGTTCCATACAAAAGCGTATGAACACAGTCATTTGGCTGTGGGAACTGATAAGAGCCCCCTTTTAAGATTTATTCCATACAAGAGATTTCACAGCCTAAAAAAATAAAACTTTGGGGAGTGGCCAATCACCTAGCAAGATTGCTGCATCTGGCTGACGTGAAGCATGAGGCCCGGAACAAATAGAGAGATTGAACCTTAAAAAGACTGAATCAGCCATGTGGAATCTGCTACAATGAGGATACATTGGGAAGGGTCAGTGGAGCTGCACCAAGCCAGAAATGGCACTAAGTGGCAATCAAGAGGCTTGCTTGGCACCTTCCCCCCTCCCCCCACCCCCCAAGAACAATATTAAGGTCTGCGAGGTTAACATAGAAGAGCTGAGGTGCACAATTGAGGCATAAGGATCTAGCAGGCACAGAGACCGCAACTGGCTCTATCCTAGAGGCAGCAGTGACCGGCAATGCAGGGATGTGCTGTGAAACACCATAGAAGACATTCAGAGGGACAATGCTGACAGCAATGTTGGTGAGAAGTTTCAAAGGCATGGGTGCCCTATCGCACAGGAACTGAGATCAATGTAGGAGAGTGCTGAGGGAAGGCATGCTCATGGAAGCTCAAGACTTTCACACCAAGGTAGGTCAAGACACCATCAGAGAACAGGTAGGATAGAAGAGGGCGACTGCCTGACCCTTCATATATAGACACAGCCATCTTAGAGCCAGGCAGCCTGAACATCACCTTGAGACAGAGTGATTTCTGACAGCATTGGGTTAATAACTGGCCAGGGGAGTGCCAATTGGTGGCACACCCCTACCAATTTCACAGGAGTGGCAGTACATAATACCCAATGAGGCACATGGCTACAATGAAGAACAAAGGGAATGAACTGTGGGTAGGAGCAGGCTTGGTCAACCCCAAGGCTCCAAGCACAAGCAAAAAAACAGAGATCAGTCCCAGGGGAAAACACAATCAGAAACCTAGTATTGGTGGCATTATACAGAACGGAAAAGTCAATGCGCAAACATGATGCCAATATTCAACAAGATAACATGGCACTTCAGAAGTTCAGAGTTGGTTAAGGAGAAGTTTTCTTTCTAGTGTAGCGAAATGGCAGGACCAAGGTTGCACCTGGGTGACAGTGGGGAGATCAACACTCCTGAGACAGTGAATTGCCATTTTGGGCTTCGAGTGCATGAATCTCTGGGGTAGTTTCTTACCACAGAGCATGTCCCAGAAAGGATATGGTTTCACTTTGCTGCAATACTGGGAGTGGGAAACTTGAGAAATGTAGTAGGATTGGCTATGGCCTCATCACCATGGAATGGCTGGTTTAACCATTAAAATAACCTACCTGAAACTAAAGAAGAAAATAAGGCGTCACTGTTTACTGTACAGAAGATTTCCAAATGCCTTCCTTAGTATTGGAGAGAGTTGACCCCTGCTCTTTCTTGACCTTTTGCACATAGCCCTCTTCCCCAAAACCCGAAGCACTGTTTTCCTGCTTTAAGACCGACAAGCAAATAGGACCCAATTCCTAAGAAAAGCCTGCCTGTTGGAGGAACTTGGTCCAAAAAAACTCAGAGTCGAAGAGATGATGAAAACCTACCTGCTGGAGTTTGTTGTCCAAAATGAGAAGACCCTGCACAGGGTGTTTTGAGCCAACTACTCAGAGATACTGTTAAAAGGGTATAGATCCAGTTTAATTAGCCATGGAGAATGAGCGTCTGTCCTAGGAATATCTGTACCATTAATCCACCAAGATCTGCTGCATTTGAACTGTCATCCAAGAAGATTGCTACATGTCGAGCCATCACTAAGGAGAAAGTGCTAGAGGCACCTGCACATGGGCTCACACTGTGCACAGAAACCTGCAATTTTGAGAAGCCTGTCTTCAGTATTAATCTGGGCACAAGAAGCCACTCATAAAATGCATGCAACATATTAAAACCACTACACATTCAAGGGGTTCAAGTGTCTTCACAATTACTGTCAAGCGACTCACCACTTTTGAACGAGCTGTTCCATTTCTGTAACCTTAAGCCCTAGTTTTATACCCTGCATCTTTTAGCCAGATTAGTGTGAACTTGACACTGGCACCACCAAGTGAGACAGTGTGATTTGACACATTGATCTGAATTCAAATGCTACATTAATTTGCAATGTTTTTGGAATATTTTTACTCTAGACGTTTTGTTTGTATTTACAATATTAATTGAAATAATGGTTATCCATTTTTCCAAGTGTATGATTAGATGTGTTATTACATTTTTATCTTATATCCAAATGGTAAGGGCCTTTTATTTCTTTATATTTCAACTGCATTATCGCCTGCCCTATTGAGCACACCTGCATATATTTTCTCTGAGGAATGCCTTGCTCCTTCAACCATGATACCAAGGCTGAGCCACGGATTCCCTAAAGAGATCAGGTTTAGCTTTATTAGACTGTTTAAGTCAGCTGGGATCTGAGTCAAAGTTTGCATCCAGACTGTGCCTTATTACCCCAGAGCCTAACATTCCAATTACCCTACACTAGAAAAGAAATCTTAATAAGAAAGACAATTTCAGGCAATTTTGGTTAGCAATAAACATACTTAGTAAGGATTTGCTGGTATATTATGTTTTCCGTTGTAATGACTATAGTAAAGAAATTCAATATCAATAAGGGTATTATGTGATAATACTGTGGCAACTGATTTCATGCAAAAGGATATCTTTACTTGGTAACTAAATACCTCATTAGCCACTGCAGGGATCAGTTTGCAGTGGTTGGGAGCCCGAGAATCAAATATCATTTGAATGAGTCTGACCAAGTCCTGGTCCTGAGGAGAACCCCAAAGAGATTAATGGTTCAGAAACGCGTCGACCTTTACCAGCTAGCTGCAATACCCATTGATCACACAGAGTAATCCTGTGGGCAAACAAGGCAATCAGCCTGTTGCACTGTTTCCACCTTACGCTAGCTCGTTGTGGCAGGCTGCATTTTTGAAATGTTGTAAATAATGTTTTGCCGCCACCTTTTTACAAACTTAGACTGGTCATTGTTTGTTATACATGTAGTGTCATTTTATTGGTTCTGTACTTGTTAATTGTCGAATGTTTTTCTGTTTCTCATGTTTTCTTGAACTTTCTAATTGAGTGTCTTTTCATGGTTGACATGATATAAATGTTGATCGTGTTTTTTCAAAAATTATCTAATTAAGAATGGTGGAATAAAGACACCAAAATCACTTTATTTGCCAAAGTGTATTTTCGAAATTATTTTTGAACTCACACACCCTAACATTCTCTTGTTTAAAATTATTGTTGAGGCCTAGTTTGGGTGTTGTAACGGGCCCATCCCCCCTTTTTGTGACAACGAGAATCAAATAGGGCACAGAATCATGCACACAATTTGGTTTCGAATTCTCAAAAGTATTCTTATAAGTATACACAATCCATAGTATACTAAACAGGAAAATGTAATTTTGCTTTGTGCCGATCCACTCTTCTTTATAACAAAAGGTTCATTCAAGTTATCTTCTTTGAGCCCGAAGGTATCTTGGTTTTGTTACTTTTTCAAGGAGTGCATACACATCTTAAGTTAAAATTCAAAAAGTAAGTTGGTTGCATTTCGGTACTCTAAGGATTATTTTATAATGTGCAATATTAGATGCACAGGATCTATGAATGAGGGATGTTGATATTTCAAATTGCGGTGCAATAATATTTTAGGCTGTGGTCAAGAGAGAACATATTTCCCTTTATAAAAGGTGTAACATTATGAATTGATACAAACATTTATTAAGTATTCATTGATAGTTTAAGAATATACAGTGCACTGAGTGCATTACTGTCAATGTACAATTTGTTTTAAGCCATCTATTTTAATAAATTAAAATAAACTAAAAAAATATATATAATGTGCACCTATGATCTATGCTCTAGTCTCCCCAGAAACAAACATGAATGAATATACTTTTGCTTTCATGTTCACAGCTGAGAAAAGCTCCCTCTGATTGAACAGAAGTCAATTACTTTGACTTACATGACCCGAGTAAAGGACAGATGCTTGTGGTCGTGCCTTGCTATGTCCTTGAAAGATGTGTCAGAAGGGTTGAAGGACTGTTAGAATACCAATCCTCTACAGCAATGAGCATGGTGCTGGTTTCACTAACTGATGTAAGAGTTATGATATCTCCTACCTGGGGAACATTTAGGTTGAACCCTTTATTTTGTTGGGGATTTCAGTAGCTCATTTCATTTTAGAAAGTAGTAAACGGTCTAGCCACACCTAAAGAACCCAACAGTTCATCACTATAGCCAAAATCCTGGAAAGGTAAACAAAGATATGGAGGCACATACACTACAGGAGCTCAGTCAATTTAGCATAGAAAGTAGCTCTTCAATAAGGATCTCCATTTCATGGGTAGGAAGTCCATAAAAGAAATGGATAGCAATGAGGTCATCTTCTTTCCTATTCTACACCCTGAAGGGCCCTTTGTAAAGCTTCTTCTGATATAATTTGGCTTTCCAGAGTTTAGTTTAGGGATCGGCACAAATCTATGCCAGTGAAATGGCAAAAGTTGGCAAACCCTCAAGAATGTACCATCATCCCAACACAGAGATTTTCCCTTTTGTTTATACCCTCATGGCACAGATAAATGTCATAATGGATGCAGGAGAAGAGTTCCAAAGTTTAGACACCTTGACAAATATTGGACACCCTTCTGTGATTTACAGAAACAGTAGACCTTCAAAGACTTCTCCCTGAGGATCTCTCTGAGCCAGGACAACACTCAGTAGAGCTTCAAGGGTGCTCCACTGAAAGCATTTAAACTAAAGTGACTGCAAACTACTACATGCTGCTTAGTCGAGATTTGGGGGCCGAGGTCATAGTTAAAACAACAACGGTAGAGTCTAGTGTTACAAGATAAGAAATTGGAAGTACCAATAAGTTTGAAAGGAGACTTGATGTGTCATCAATAAAATATGGAAGACATTTGCGATGTCAAATGTTATTCAAAGACACATTACCCTCGGACTACAAGACAAAAAACAGCTTGAGGAAAGACTGAACCTTAGTAATGAGATTACAAGCCCTTGGTATCTGTGGAGTGAAAAAATAGGGATGAAAATTCAGAACTACCTGCCTAAATCCACCAAAGCAATGTCAGTGTCATCGACCACCAATAGGGCGCAAGACTGTGAAAAACAGCAAACTTTAAATTAAATATCTAGTAAGTACTAAGGTGGGAATGCAAATTCAACACCACCAGCCTCAAGATGCCGACAAATCCTATTATTTTTTTGAAAGAAGCAAAAATCCAACTATGGTAAAAACACTGGATTTACAGTTTAGGTGACATTGTATTGGGAGGGGAGGTAACAGATAAAATTAGTCAACTACATGAGAAAGTTGTGTTTTATTGGAAGCTAACAAAAATACAAGTTACAATTTTTCATATCTGTAAAACTGTTGATTTTGCACTTTCTTTTAATCTAACTTTTTATAGATAACAATGTGCTGTCCCAACCTTTGCGACCAATCAACAGAATATTTTCTGGCATCATGCAGAGTCAATACATATTCAGTCAGCAGCATTCATACTATGTATACCTTTAAATTGCTGACTGCTAAATTAAGATGCTGTACATTTTGGTTACACAAAAGAATGAAGGTTATACACTAAAAACAAAACAAAATAAATAAATACCTTATTTGCTGCTTCTAGTGAGCTTATTAGACTCTGCAGCTCTTCTTTATTCATTTCAATTGAGACAGACTTAATTTCATTGTTTTCTCGCACATCCAAATCAAGGTTCACTAACGGCATCTGCAGAGTAGAGATTTTATCGCTGGAAAGTGCGAGCTGTGTTAACGAGCCAATGAGACGATTTAGATTACAATTTTTATCCATTCTGATGTAACAAATGTCTAGGTTACTAAAAACACTGTATACAGTCAGACTTCGTTCTTACATTATTTCCAACAGCAAGACATAAACACCCTCTTAAAAATGCAAACAATTTAAAAACAATCAAATTATTTCTAATTGCACAATATGGTACAGACATATAGACTAGTCTAATTACCAAGGTTCGTGTGCCATCTATGCATTTCTCTGGGGCATACAGAAGGAACTTATAGACCCAAAGCAAAGCCTGAACAACTAACTACACAGGGTCAGAGGCGGATAAAAGGAGATAGATAGCTATTTTATTATTAAACCAACATAGAATGGTTTTAAGTTGATTGTGTACAGTACGTCTATTTTTCTTTTATATAAAATATATGTATAGATTACTGATGTCTTATTTCAATCACTGCAGAGTTCTTTGGGAATGAAGATTAAAAATAATTACTACCTTGTCTTTCATAAAAATTCACTTTGAAGTCAACTCATTTAGACCGCATAATTTAACCTGACGAAATATGGTCTTACAAAACTTTCAAATTGTGTCAAAGGTTCTCTCCTATGGACCTCAAGTGGGTTAACTTTACTGTTGAGTACTTCTCCAAGGCTATGCAAAACAGCCCAACAAAAAAAGCTCCTGGGCCGGATGGGATGCCTATGGACATTTAAGGCTAACCCAGGGTCTGGTCACTGCTGCTTGCGAAGGTTTTTAACTCTGTGTGTAAGGCTAGCATCCCCTCATCCTAGCGCAAAACTATTATTGTCCCAGTCTTCAAGAAAGGAAATATGCATGATCCCAAGTGCTACCAGCCCATTTCTATCCTTGATTTTGCCCGAAATATAATTGGGTGTATTATACTGGGTCACCTGTTAGACTGGACTCGGCGAGAAACGCCACTTCCCTGGCCTAGTTTGGCTTTAGGAAAGGCCTTGGTAACAATGAACAGTGCTCAAGTCTCCATCCATTAGTTTCTCTGTATAAGGATGCCAAGGGCAGCTCCCTCCAGTTGGCGTTCATGGACCTATCAAGTGCCTTTGATTGCGTTAATCTGTCCAAATTGTGTGGCATATTAACATCTATGGGCTTGGAGGCAAGCCTTGTCGCTTTTCTGCGCAATCTCTACTGGACTTAAAGGCGTCTAAGGTATGGCAAAAATGGGGAGTGCTTCCCGACTTTCTTGGTCAACCAAGGAGTACGCCAGGGGTGCATGCTTGCCCCAATTCTATTCTTGCTATACATAAACGACCATGAATCAGTTCTTGTGAATGTGGGGGCTAATGTGCCCGTAGTTAACAATAAACCCAAGCAGGCAATTCTCTATGCGGACAACACTGTGCTGTTAGCTAGAATTACAATAGGCCTCAAGTTACTCATATTGAGCTTTGTTAGCTTCATGGAGAAACTAGACCGGAGGACCAACTTCTCCAAATTGTTTATAATGGTATATGGCCACAAAAACACGCCAAATATGTACAGGAGGAAAACTAATTGAGAGAGTGAGCCAGTTTCATTATCTGGGCCTGTTGTCTGATGGGGCACGCTCCTCGACCCCATGTGTTGGAAGCAGGATAAGTCGCTAACTGTGAGCAATTGGTTCAATCTTTTCCTTAGCTACCACCCTGGGGGGGCAAATCAATTACTACAATTTTGGAAATTTATAGAAAGAAGTGTCTCCCTTCTTTGACTTATGGATTAGGGTTATGGGGTTACAGGGAAACCAGCAGGGTACAAGCGGAAGAGAACAGAGTCTGCTGGCAGAGAGTGAGCGTTCCTCCCTCAACTTATTGCCCACCAGCAGCTCAGCCTGGAATACGTGGAGGACCATGTAAATCTTGCCCAATTCTTACTATGGTGATCAAATGATGAGGCTGATGTTAACAGTGCAATTATATCGGACTGCCTCTCATGCCATTACGGTCCTAAAATCCCCTGGCTCAGGTACATCAGGGAGACAACCCTTGCTTTAGGTAGGCCGTATATTTTTGAAAACCCATTAAGTATCACAGCGAAGGTCAAAGGGTGGATTAAAGACAACTTTCGATACCATACAAGGGCTCGGTGGGAAGGGCTAATGAAACCAACAGTTAGAGACTACTGTCTCCTTCAAACTACTGAAGTGGTAGCCCCCTATTTAACTGTTGAACAGAACATATGGGAGCGGATGCTACTAACACTCTTCAGAACAGGCTATATCAGACAGCTTTTTGTGCTTTCCCCAGGAACAATTTGTCTGTACAGATATAGTAATTTGCCCCTGCGAGGAGTCCTCACCACAGACCCAATGACTCTTTCTATTTTTTTGTAAGTTCTATATGCCCCTCTCACCAAAGTACTTCCACTACTACGCAAGCACATGTTTAACAGTTGCAGAGTTGCGTTGATTTTTCTTCAACAACTAGAAGGACCCTCTATTTGCAAGGCAGTTGGTTCCTTCTTAAAGAATGCAGTTTATTTGCGTAAGTGTTTTACCTGATGGACATTACCTTTATGGACCTTGCAGTTTTTATTGTGACATCTCTTTTTATAATTTATGTGCACTGATTGAATTTTATGTTTTCATAGGTTTCTGCTGGTTTTTTATCTGTTTTTATCCATAATGTATTATTGAACTTTTATTATGTAGCTTTGATGATCTGTTTTCACAAGATCGAACATAGACTAATTTGATTTGATAATAGGCTTGCATTTTGCTAGTCACAAGGCAGCATGAGCACAATAATATTGGATAAAGCTATATGTGCTTACTCATATTGAAGAAGAAATAAGAAAAAGTAAGGAATCTGAAAAATGACTAGAATGCACTTTGAAAACAAGACAAAATCTAACATACATTTATCAAACAATTATTAGGTCGGGGGTCTTTATTAAATACAAAGGAGCTCAGCTAACAACACAGACCTTGATGGCAAGATGAATATAGATATTGTATTTCTCTCAGCAATACTGGTAAACAGCAATGAGAATAACAAAATGCTTTGATTGCTTAAGATTAGACTAACAGATAGACACATGGTCATATAGCAATGAACACACTTCTTTATCCAAAACTGAAGTTACAAGTTGGAAATGTCAGGCTTACTACTCATCCTCCCAATACCACTAACAACTTGGAGTGAACACTCTCTATGACATGCAGAAGATGTCATCTTTTTTCCTCTCTCTCTCTCTCTCTCTCTCTGAACAGGAAATGAACATACAGAAGATATACATCACCTGCTGTGTTTCTGAAATTTGACTTTCAATTGGATCAAACTATTGAAGGTTATGGAATTTGCATCAAAAGATATTGGTTTTTCCAATCTATGCCTTTCATTTTTTTTTTTTTTGATCTGTTTATTAAAGATTTTGTTGTTGTGAACATATACAGAAAACAGTACATCATCATAGAAAACGCCATACAAAGCTAGTAGGTAAGTAACAAGTCTGAAGCACAAATTAGCTGCACCTTGGCATAGGTGCATCCGTCGAATTTGCATGTCTGAGATTGACACATGGCATTTCCCATCCATCATATACCCTCCACCCACCTTTCAGAATGATGCACAATCACATTATGGTGCAATAAAACTGTATCTGAACAATACGTATCTATCACAAAAGTTCGGCATTTATGGCTTCACTCCGCCATTTCACATTAATCCGGTTAGTAAGCCAAACAATTTTATAAAACAAACCCCTAACGTGGGAGGAACTGTCGGGAAAGGGGTAGGAAGGGAAATAGGGGCCGCAGAGAGGTTTGGGAGGAAATATAGATCCCGGGGAACCCAAAGGGGGGTCCCATCAGCTATCCTATGGATGCACATTCTGATTGTTAGGAGAAATGGCCGTCCAGCATGGGGTGGGAGGGATTCCGTCCACGCAGCAATTTGAAGCTCAGGTCGCAGACCTACCCAGAGATAACACTCTATGTATCTGATGTGGGGACATCTGTCTGGTCGTCCGGCAGCAACAACCCCTGTAACACACACAGCATAGTGTTCCATGCATGGGAAATAGGGAATTTTCGCAATCCCATCGTGTCCTCCCAAACCAGGGAAACCGCTTCAGCCTTTACCCATTTCAGCATGGAGAGGAGCCAGGCTTTTGTCGGCGGAGGCTCTGCCGCCTTCCAACGGCAGGTAATCAGTCGCTTGACCACAATAAAACCCAGACCCAGAAACCGGGTTGACGCTTTGTGCTTTTTGTTTCTGGGAAAGACGCCAGTAATGCATGTCTCCCATGTTTTTGATACCTCCCTGTCCGTGCACGTGGCCAACGCTCCGAGCACCCCCTCCCAGTAAGCCCGCAAAGCGGGGCAAGCCCAAAGCATATGCAGGAGATCCGCATCTGCCATCTTGCAGCGCGGACAACACGCATCCTGTCTATGGAAATATCGATTAATCTTGTCCGGGGAGAGATAAGCCCTATGGACAATGTAAAACTAGCATTTCTGGGGACCTGCTTGGAACTTTCCAGGACCACGGACCATTCTTTGTCCGAATAGGGCCTACCTCGGTCAGTCTCCCCACTTAGCTCACAACGGCGTTAAGTCCGCTAGAGTATGTCCCCTGATCGATTCCGTAAACCATTTCACTAGGTGGCGCCCCGTACCCATAACATGCACGTATTGCACCATGAGATGCGTCGGGGTTCCTGCGTAATGTCACCCCACCAGCGTCTCATCGCGGCCGTCCAATAGGGCATGATTTAGAAATTGGCCTGGGGAAACCCCATCCTCGTCCGTTATGGCTAGGAAGGGCCGCAATACGCCCTCTCCGTAGAGGTCCCCCAGGGTGGTGATACCCGCTCCCTCCCAGTCGGTAAGGTCAGTGCTCCGCACGCGTCCCTGCGCGGTCGGCATACCCAGTAAAGGTACTACTGGCGCATACGGTGTGATGTGTCTAGTAAGGCGTAACGCCCTGCGGAAACACTTCCGCACCGTCGATACTAGCAATGGGAGAGGTTCATTCGAGCTATTACAGGGGTGGAATAGGGAAAGGATCCTGCCCCGAGAGTACGGGGTTCACACTCTGCCGAGTCGGAAAGATGTAATTCATCCACCCATTTCGCCACCCACTGGATTTGCGATGCCAAAAAGTAATGCTCTAGGTTGGGCAGAGCCAGCCCCCCCCCCTGAGCGAGATAAGTACAACTTCGTTAATGCCACCCTGCACCGTGAATTGTTCCAAACAAAATCATGGATGATCTGTTCCAGGGAGCGGAAGAAGGACACAGGTAAGTGGAGCGGCAAATTAGCAAAATTATAAAGGAGATGTGGTAGCATTACCATTTTTATTAACTCCACTCTACCGATGACAGAAAGATTAAGCGTCTTCCAAAATTCAATCTGGGACTTTAGCGCTGTGACCGCCCTCGTAATGTTACCGTCCAGGAGGTCTTGATCGTTATGGTAGATGCGGATCCCCAGATATCTAAACACCACTGGTTGCCATTGCACTACCGACCCGTCTGCCGCCCAACCCGGATCTTCCGTATCAGGGTCGAAAGGAAACAAACACGACTTACCCCAATGAACCCTGAGCCCAGACAGGGACGCTAAAGACCGCAATGTCGCAGGGATGACTTGGAGAATTGCAAGAATGTCCTTGACATATAACAAAATGTCATCCGCGTAAAGCGAAATTGCATGGATACCGCCCCCAAGACGTATCCCCCATTCCAGCGCCGAGACGCAGAGCGCCATTGCTAACGGTTCGATCACCAGAGCAAAAATTAAGGGGGAGAGAGGGCACCCCGGGTGGGTCCCCTGCTCTATCAATATAGGGTCTGAGAAGAGAGTACCTGACCGCATCCGTATAGTAGTTTGACAAGGCTCAAAAAGTAGGGCCCGAAACGATGAAGCACAACAAACATAAAAGGCCATTCAACCGTGTCAAAGGCCTTTTCCAGGTCCAGCACAACACAGCCGGCCGTCGGCCAGTCCTTCGTAGCACAACGCATCACCCCGAACAGCTGCCGTATATTAAGTGACGTGTTGCGGGCTGGTACGAACCCATTTTGGTCTTGATGAACCAATTGAGGGATCAGTGGCGCTAATCTATTAGCCAGAATGCCTGCTAGGATCTTGTAATCCCCGTTCAGGAGCGACAAGGGCTGATAAGCCCCCATGGAAGTGGGGTCCCTGCCTGGTTTAGGGAGCGTGATCAACGTAGCCTCTGTCATCGAGGCCGGGAGGGCAAGGGTCTCGAGTGCCTCCGTGTAGCCTTTGAGCAGCTGTGGACTGAGAGAGTTTGCGTACGACTTATAGAATTTGTGTGGAAAACCGTTGGGGCCAGGGACTTTCCCAGACAGCAACGCCCCAATCGTGCCCCGAACCTCCTCTAGCGTGAGTAGGGCATCCAAGTCCGTCCGCTGTTCGCCCGACAGAACTGGGAACGAGAGGCCGTCCAAGAACTGATTCATCGCCCCCTCTGAGGCCTGTTGGCCCGCCTTATACAGTTGTGTGAAATGCGCAGACAGTTCACCATGGATTTCTAGCTGTGCGTACCGAAGGGCCCCGTCCGGTGAACGAAGAGCCATGATTAACCCCCGCCTTAGCACGCACGGACGCGGAGTGCGCAGCAAAATTAAGGCAGCGCTGACGGTCCAAGAGTTCCGCACGTTTCTTGCGCACCTCCTCTAGGTCAGCCAATCCCCCAGCATCTACCACCGCCCTAGTTTCCAACGGCAGCAGACGTCGCTCTACTTCGAGCAAGTCCGATGCCACCTGTTGTCGCAACCCGCAGCCCAGTCCCAAACACTTCCCTCTCAGGGTGACTTTTAAAGCCGCCCATTCCACCATCGCGGAGGAGGCAGTGCCCACATTATGTGTAAAGTATTCCCCAAGAGCCTCCCCAAAGAGCTCCCGAAACACCGCGTCCTCAAGCAAGGCCGGTTGCAGCCTCCATGTAGGGATTCCCGGGATCCCGCCCTCCCAGGCCAGCACAACACAGTGAGGATTGTGGTCGGAGTGTGTGCGTCCCCATTATTCCGAGTTCGAGATGTATGGGAGAAGGCAAGTGGACCCAAAGAACCTATCGAGCCGGACGTGTAGGTTATGAGGTGCTGAGAAAAAGGAGTACACCCTCTCCCTCGGGTGATGATGTCTCCATACGTCTACCAGTCCCCAGCCCTGTGCCCACCCGTTCAACCCCACAGAGTTGGCTGAGGCAGCGTGCCCCTGAGCGGAGGAAAGGATCCATCAGCCCCCACATCTAAGACACTGGTAAAATCTCCCCCCAACAACCACGGGATCCCACACCACTTTCCCAGAGCAAAAGACAGCTGACCGAAGAATTGACCCTGATCCACATTCGGTGCATACACATTACCCAGTAATACAAGGCGTCCTTCTAGTTTACCTTTGCCAACACATACCTGCCCTCCCGATCCGTAACAACCTCATCCAGAGCAAAGGGCATCCCAGGTCGTACCCAGATAAGATCCCCCCCTAGCATACAGGGAATAATCTGTTGCATATATTTTACCTCTCCATCTGCGGGAAACCTCTCCATCTGCGGGAAACCTCTAGGGCGTTAAGGTCTGTCTCCAGCAGTAGCGCTACATGCACGTTATGATGTTTTAAATAAGAGTACACTGCGTACCTACGGGAGGGCGTACGGAGACCCCGAACATTCCAGGTAAGGATCAAGAGACCCATGGCAGAATTAAAGGCAGCAGACACCAGTGGGCCTCCCCCCCCCCCCCCCACACCTCATTAACAGGCGGACGGATATGCATATCAGTCAAATTAAAGTTTTTAAATGTATGTTTTCGAGCAGAAATTGTCTATGTTTGCATATGCTATTTTGCTTCCTTTAATGACTTCATGAACTTTGTTCTGGAGCTCGTTTGAAAACTGAACAGAGTAATTTTTCAGTATTTCAGATACAGTTTTATTAAATGCAAGATGGAAAATGTAGTCAGTTTTGCCCTGTCCCACTGGGTAAAAAAAAGTAAAATTATGTATAAATATCACATGCAATTTTAAAACACTGTAATAATGAATTACCATAAACTACTGGAGAGAGAGTCAAGACTAGATTGGCTAGCTATAAAGGTATACATTAGTTTTCATTAAGAATACAAGAAGGAATATTCACCACAGACTGATCAGTTTATTCCCGTCAACCCTAAAATATGTCTAAGCAATACACTTTATCTTTTATTGTTTTAACTGTTGTATTTCACACTTATGACTAACATAGAAATCACATATAGAGCTGTAGCAAACCTACTGCCAGAAGATCTCAACTAGCTCCCTGATGTGAATAGACCACTTGAGTTTCTATGGCACAATAAACTTACTGTCTTTAGTCTGGGTATACCCCAGTCAGTTAACGAAACTCATATAAGCAGCAAAAAGTGATGGTTGGGAATTCTTGAATAAATGTGAACGAATGATGCAGGCTGGACTGCCCCTTTTAGGAAGGGCCAACACTACTTTGCACATGACAGGTTCTTGATTGTAATGGCAAAGAATTTCTATAAAATTATAGAACAGAATGATCCCAGAGACATCACAGCGGCCCAGACTCATTCAAGGATTTACAATTCTAATTCTTTTGACATTTAAAACAGCAGATTTCAGGAAGGATGTAATTAACACTTAAGATATTAGTGACTGACAACTGCTGAAATTACTTGACGGGCTATAGCATGATTTGAAACATGCCTGTTGTTGAGGAGTTATGCTGTACTTACCGTTTGAGAAATCATATAAAGATAAATATTCAAATTGGAAACTACAAGTTAAGCAATGACACTTTATTGGTATTTTGCAGCAAGAACTTTGCCCATAATTAAAGACCTTTGGAAATGTGCCGTGACTACTTGGGAGATGAAGACACTGAATGATACAAATATTACTACCTGAAAGTTCATGAAGTACAATTGGTAGCCCTATTAGGTGCTCCATTCAGAAACAGTCAAAAGCTCTACTTCTAACAGGGCAAAACTAAGAGCTTTTTTCATTTCCAAGAAGATAGACAAATACCCAATTGCAGGTTAGCATGAACTCCTTAATAAATGTCTTGGACAGCAGATTGTGAAGCGTTATATTATCTGTGTTTTTATAGCACCCCAATCACCAGTGAGTGTATCCAAGCGCTCTGCAGCAAGTGCATGAGGCCAGCAGCCCTGGGGGCAAACTCGAAAAGCCAGATCTTCAACTTCTTTTTATGCAAGTCAAGAAGTGAAAAGGCGGCTCTGATGTGCTGTGGGAAGTCGTGTCAGGCTTTAGGGGCCAGGTACGAGAAAGAGTGGCCCTCTACTCTGCTTTTGTGTATATGTGGGGTGTGTGTTTGTGAGAAACCAGCAGATCAGAGACATCCAGAAGGTTGGTGTTCAGGCTGTTCAGGTAGGCAGGGCCAGTGTTGTGGAGATCTTTGTAGGTGTGGGTGAGGAGTTTGAAGTATGCACGCTTGTGTATTGGGAGTCAGTGGAGTTCCATAAGGTGTGGTGTGATGTGGGCTCGGCATTGGAGGTTGAGGACTAGTCTGGCTGTTGCGTTTTGGACAATCTGCAGAATTCTTGTGAGCTGGATGGTAATCCTGTGTACTCGGCGAATCCATAGTCTACTCTGCTGGTGATGAGGGCTTGGGTGATCATTTTCCTGGTGTTATCTGGCAGTCACTTGAAAATTTTCATCAGCATACTTAGAGTGTTAAAGCTGGTCGAGACCACTGCGTTGACTTGGGCGATCATGTCCAATTTGTTGTCTATGATGACTGTGGCTTCTCGCCTGCAAGCAGTGCAGGGGGGGGGGGGGTCAAAGGTCTGTATTAAGGGTGTAATTTTAAAAATGCGAGATACCAAACTGAAACCTTGTTCCTTCAATAGCTGATGTAAGTTAAGGAACAGTGATTGAAACTTTAAAGATTGTCTCCATAAATCGAAAATATAGAACACATTTTTGCTGCATTACAATAAAAACCATTTTTAATTTTCCACAGACACACTTACCTTTAACTGCCAGTCAAAATCTTGCAACTGTGCAGAGGACATTGCAGTTATTCTTTCCACTAGTGCCTGTCTGATTTCTTCCTTGCGACTTTTTATACATCTTATGATTGTATCTTGATGCTTTTTGCTCACTTTCTCCAACTGTTGAATTATCTACAATACAATAAGTACGAAATATACAATTATTTACCCAAATTGCTTTCATGAACAGACAATTTTTGGATTGTGTACATTTAAACATTATTTTCGACCTGCACGTAGTGTTACAAGCTTGAACCTTCACGGGTAAAGAAAATAGAAGAAACCACACCTAGACACCTACAAAGTTACCACAACTTCTGCTATTTTCTCACAATGACAACAGTTAAAGAAAAGAGAAAGATAAGTTTTGAAAGGTCACTTTGAAATGTACATGGAACATTGATATGGTTAGAAAAACAAAAAGAAAGCAAGAGATACGAATAAAGTTGAATGCAGACTGATTGGAGGGCGATACAGAAATAATTTATATGCATGCAGAGAGTACTACATTTAAATTTATCAGAGTGGGAGTTCGCTAACTGCCTTTAGATTTTGTCAGCCATGCTTTGCCACACTACAATATTTCAAAGCGGGAGGAAGGGTACGTGTCTTAGTTCTGGTTTGATACGCTGGAGTTCCTTGTTAGGGGTGAGTAGAGTTACATAGGCCTTGTAAGGGAAACATGCATTTGTTTCTATCCATCTCACCGTCATGTCATTTCCTTAAGATTTACAACTGCAACGTAGACCATCTCATTGTTTGCCATTTTACTGTGGTAATGGATTAACTGTAAAAGGGTTAAATGTCAGTAACTATGGATGAGGGGTTAAATAGAAGGGCAAGAGATTAAGGGCTTGAGGTAAGTGTATGGTTTTGATGGGATGAGGATGTAAAGGTAAGGGGGATGCGATATAAGCAAAGGTTATGGGCTGATGGATAAGTGGTTATTGGTATTTGGTTACGTTTTAAAGGCAAGGGGTGTAAAGATAATCAGGTACAGAATTAAATGTAAGAGTATGGGCAGGAGATATATATCAGTAGGTAGTTACAGTAAGGACCAATTTTTTCCATAGACAAAGCTTTGTTTGTTTTGGTAATATTTTTGGTGCCGTTTGACGATTCTTCAAGAAATTTTCAAACCTAGTGTACAACTCACTTCAGCTGCTCTTTGGAAAGTTTCAGGGTGATTTGTCAAGAGGGGGCAAGAAAAAGGGGGGTCCCAAAACGCTTTTTCCCCCATGCAAGGTCTGGGATTTTGCATTTTTTGGACACGACTACAGCCCGAACCACTGAACGGAATTACACCAAATTTTGCAGAAAGGTAGATCTTGGTCTAGAAAGAGCCCTTTTTGTAAATCTGTTCAGTAGTTTGGAAGTTATTAAAGAAGGAATATTTGTATATCTAGGGTCGCGGGTCTTTCATGGAGCCACCCACAGGGGATTCGCTGCTCCGGGTGCAAAAGTAAGGCACCAGATTGCTGGCCGCAACCTGAAAGGAAATTTGTGGCCGCCATTTTGCTTCTTGGCTAGGCCCCGGGGAGAAAACAGAAATAAAAACTCACATAAAGGGTTAGGATAAAGGCACCCCGATCCCATAGGTGACATGAAGGGTTCTCTGAGTGACCCCTACAGGGCAAATAATTGCTCAGATACTTTTTTTTGCTTATCAGCGGATCCACTACAACATTCAGTGCAGCCCCAAGTTCAACTCCGCCAAGGATCCGCAGCCCAATGGGGAAAAAAACCACCCACTCACACACCAAACCACCGCTGTGCACGGCCAAAGGCTGTGCGCAGCGTGGGTTTGGCTGCATGCAGGGGGTTGGCCACAGACCAGGTCCTGCGGCTACCCCCGCCACGCACAGGCTCGAAGGCCGTGCACACCGGCGGTTGGATTAACGTATGGTAATTAAATATTACTTTATTTTTTGTAAAAACAGAAATTCACTGAAAAAACTAAAGGTTACAGGGCTGTTATAGTTAGATTCACGTTTTACACAGACAAAACCATAGAAATTCAACAGTTATTGTAATACTTATCTGAGCACTTATAGTTATACTTATCTGAATAAACTATTACTCGTAAAGTAATTTTAGAAGCAAAAGGAATAAATGATGGACGGACTGCTGAACAATGCTAACATTCATCCCCAGTCACAAAGATCTGGGTTTAATCCATCGTTATAGTTACCAGAGCTAACTATAACTTGCACCCCCAGCATGCACTGCTTAGGACCTCACATATTACACCACTCATGAGATGTTCTATGACATCATTTATGACATCACTGATGACATCTCAATTGACTCCCAGGTCCCCCGTGGCACTAGCCGGATTCCCGCATACTGCAGGAGCAGGCATTGCTACCACCCAGAGGGAGCAACCTGTTGATCTGTTTCCCTGCCATCATTGCAGGCAAGGAAACAGATCACAAGTCTGCTCCCAGCTGGCGGGAGCATTTTTAAAGCTCCCGCCCGCTGGGAGCTGACTTTGTGTGTTTGCTCTTGTTTGGTGGGAGATTCAAAAATGCTCCTGTCAGGCAGTAGCAAACACAAGTTTCCCAGTCCATGCTGGTGCGGGCAGGGAAACTACTGTGTCCCGGGGGTGGGCTCCCTGGGACACAGTATGTGAGCCGGCCCAGGGTTATAGGGTGTCCGGGGTGCTAAAGTCGAGTGAGGGGAGTTGTGTGGCCGGCTTCCTTTTAAAAAGGGATTCAGCCCCGGGGTATGGGTCCCAGGCGCTTTTGAAGGCCCGAGGAGGGTGGCTGCGCTCCCCCTCCCCTTAATTAAACAATGCACTGCCATATTGGAGTATTTTTGGTTGCACATCTCTAATCTCCTGCTGACTTTGTCTTTGCATTTAGCCCTGTACAGCACTCTGCTGTGTTTCGGCTAAGATTGCAATACATAAATACCACATACATACAAACAGAATGCTGAATACATGGCTAAATTAGGTGGCTGCTCTGCTGTGGTTTGATGGTGTGTCAATGCGTATATGAAGGCTTGTGTCTTTGAATCTTATGGTGTATTTCTTGATGTATGAGATATATTGTGTGGATGGCGTGGCTGTTTGAACAATGATGGGGTGCTGACTGTGTAATGTGTTTATTTTAGTTTGCAAAGATGCATTATGTTGCAAAAAAAGAAGAATGTATGCTGGGTGGGATTTAAGGGTGACTGTATGGTGAAGTTGGGACACGAGCTGAAAGTAGCACATTAACTTGTAAAGTTCACATTAGTCATCCTTAAATCCCTTAACTTTCATTTTTAAGGAAATTTCTTTTATTTAAAAAATGTCTTAATATGAAAATCTGTTTTATGCACAATTTGAACTTTTTTTTAGAGCTCATGCTTTTTTTTTAGACTTACAATTTTATGCTATTGTTTATCTAGGTCTGGTATTAACCCCTTCGATGCTCATGACGAGCTGGACTCGTCATGGCACACAGTGTTCGTGTGCTCATGACGAGTCCAGCTCGTCATGGGACCCAGCACAGGAAATCCCTCTGGTGCGGGCACCAGAGGGATTCCCTTTCTCCCTAAAGCCTCGGGAGCTGGGGAAGAGCTTCCCCAGCTCCCGAGGCCCCCCCTGGTTTCCCTGAAATGACGATCGGCGCGCACGTCGCGCTGATGTCATTTCAGTGAAACTGAAACTGAAATGAGCCAAGAGGCTCATTTCAGTTTCAGCTTCTACGTGCTCAGGGGGCTATCTCAGCCCCTGAGCACGTAGAAACTCAGGAGAGGTATCGTTGGAAAGGGGAGAATCTCCCTTTCCAATGGTACCCTCCCTAGTGGATCCCTGCTTGGGGATCGCCCCAGGAGGGCGATCCCCAAGCAGAGATCCACCCACTAGGCACCAGGGAGGGGGAGCGGCCCCTTGGGCAAGGGCCTTTGCTCCCCCATAAAATATTTGGCATGATTAGTCTTTCTGCCCCCGGGGGCAGAAAGCCCACTAGACACCAGGGATTTTTATGGGAGGTTTATTAGGGGTGGGAGCTGCCCAAAACGGGCATGCCGATGCCCCCACCCCCCCAACCCCGGCCACAAAATTAGTCTTTCTGCCCCCCCCCTGGGGGGCAGATGGGGCAGTAGCCCCCAATCTGCCCCCCCCCGGGGGGGCAGAAAGCCCACTAGATACCAGGGATTTTTTTTTAAATTATAGTTAGGGGTGGGGGCTGCCCAATATGGGCATGCCAATGCCCCCACCCCACCCCGCCGCAAAGGTACAGTCTTTCTGCCCCTCCTGGGGGGCAGAAAGCCCACTAGATACCAGGGATTTTTTAAAAATTATAATTTGGGGTAGGGGCTGCCCAATATGGGCATGCCAATGCCCCCACCCCCGACGCAAAGGTACAGTCTTTCTGCCCCTCCTGGGGGGCAGATGGGGGCAGTAGCCCCCGATCTGCCCCCCGGGGGCAGAAAGCCCACTAGACACCAGGGTTTTTTTCCCCTCGATACATTTAGGGGTGGGGTTGCCCAAGATGGGCATGCCAATGCCCCCACCCCTCCCCACGAAATTCCAGTCTTTCTGCCCCCGGGGGGCAGATGGTGGCAGTGGCCACCAATTTGCCCCCACCCGGGGGTTCAGAAACACCCTAGATGCCAGGGATTATTTTTTATAGGCCCGGGGTGGGGGCTGCCCAAAATGGGCATGCAAATGCCCCCACCCTACCCCCAAAGAAAAAAAAGACTTTCTGACCCCCAGGAGGCAGATGGGGGCTATAGCCCCTGATCTGCCCCCCCCGGGGAGGGGGCAGAAAGCCCACTATGCGCCAGGGATTTTTTTTTTATATAGGTAGCCCCCACCCCAAAAAAAATGCTACAGTCTTTCTGCCCCCCCTGGGAGGCAGATGGGGCAATAGCACCTTATCTGCCCCCCCGGGGGGGCAGAAAGCCCACTAGCCACCAGGGATTTTTTTTTTTTTTACAAAGTTCGGGGTGGGGGCTGCCAAGAATGGACATGCCAATGCCCCCACCCACCCCAAAAAAGATGTCACTGTCTTTCTGCCCCTCCCAGGAGGCAGATGGGGGCAGTAGCCCCTGATCTGCCCCCCGGGGGGGCAGAAAGCCCACTATGTGCCAGCGATTATGCTGGCTTTTTTTATACGCAGGGGTGGGGGCTGACCAGAATAGGCATCCCAATGCCCCCGACCCCCCAAAAGAATAGCCACAGTCTTTCTGCCCCGCTTGGGGGCATATCGGGGCAATAGCCCCCGATTTCCCCTCTCCCCAGGGCGGCAGAAAGCCCACTAGGCACGGCCTTTTTTCGGAATGTGCCTACCTGTTGAATTTGGTTCCTAGCTCTGCCGGCACCCAGGGAAACCTAGCAAACCTATACATTTTTAAAACTAGACACCCAGGGGAATCCAGGATGGGCTGACTTGACTGGCTCTCACCAGGTTCTGTTACCCAGAATCCCTTGCAAACCTAAAAATTTGTCCAAAAAAACACATTTTCCTCACATTTCTGTGGTGGAAAGTTCTGGAATCTGCGTGGATCCACAAATTTCCACCCATCCCGCGTTCCTCAAAGTCTTCCGAGAAAAATGGCACCTCACATGTGTGGGTAGGCCTAGTGCCCGCGACAGGAAACGGCCCAAACGCAACGTGGACACACCACATTTTCACAGTGAAAATGGACCCTTTTTTTGCAAAGTGCCTAGCTGTAGATTTTGAACCCTAACACTGCCAGCACCTAGGGAAACCTAGCAAACCTATACATTTTTGAAAACTAGACACCCAGGGGAATCCAGGATGGGGTGACTTGACTGGCTCTCACCAGGATCTGTTACCCAGAATCCCTTTCAAACCTAAAAATGTCCAAAAAAACACATTTACTTAACACATTTCTGTGGTGGAAAGTTCTGGAATCTGCGTGGATGTACAAAATTCCACCCACCCCGCGTCCCCCAAAGTCTTCAGTGAAAAATGGTACCTCACTTGTGTGGATGGGTCAAGTACCCGCGACAGGCAAGGGCCCAAAACCTATTGAGGCAACATCAAAATTACCTATCACAAACCAACCTGGTTTTGCAATGGGGGGTCCCATGAGTTTTTGGCCCCGGGCTCAACGGCCATCTAGGGAAACCTAACCAACCCACACATTTCTGAAAACTAGACACCCGGAGGAGTCCAGCGAGGTATGGCTTGCGTGGGTCCTCCAAAATTTTCTTACCCAGAATACCCTGCAAACCTCAAATTTAGCTGAAAAAATCACGTTTTTCTCCAATTTCTGTGTGGGAAAGTTCTGGAATCTACGTGGATCCACAAATTTCCTACCACCCAGCTTTCCCCCAGGTCTCCCGATAAAAATGATACCTCACTCGCGTGGGTGGGTCAAGTACCCGCGACAGGCAAGGGCCCAAAACCTATTGAGGCAACATCAAAATTACCTATCACAAAACAACCTGGTTTTGCAAGGGGGGTCACCAGGGTTTTTGGCCCCGGGCTCAGCGGCCATCTTGGGAACCTACCAAACCCACACATTTCTGAAAACTAGACACCTGGGGGAGTCCAGCGAGGTATGGCTTGCATGGGTCCCCAAACGTGTTCCTACCCAGAATGCCCTGCAAACCTCAAATTTAGCAGAAAAAAAATCACTTTTACTCAAATTTCTGTGTGGGAAAGTTCTGGAATCTGCGTGGATCCACAAATTTCCTACCACCCTGCGTTCCGCCAGGGCTCCCGATAAAAATGGTACCTCACTTGTGTGGGTAGGCATAGTGGCTGAAACAGGAAATGGCCCAAATCGTATTGTGGAGACTTCAAAACTACCTATAACAAAACTACCTGGTTTTGGTGGGGGAGCACCTGGTTTTTGGCCCCGGGCTCGCCGCCATCTAGGGAAACCTACCAATCCCACACGTTTCTGAAAACTAGACACCCTGGGGAGTCCAATGAGGTATGGCTTGCGTGGATCCCCCAACGTTTCCCTACCCAGAATCCCCTGCAACCCTCAAATTTAGCTGAAAAAAACATATTTTCCACATATTTTTGCGTGGAATCACCGTGCTGGCACAAATGTCCTACCACCCAGCGTTGCCCTTGTTCCCCGAGTAAAATGATACCTCACTTGTGTGGGTGTCCAAAGCAGAACTGGCTAAAAACGTATTTTAAAAAAAATATAGCGCTTAGAATTCTCGGTGCTATACCCTAAATCCCTATGTTTTGGGCTCTTCCCAGTCACAGGCCTTTGGCCCACCCACACAAGTGAGGTATCATTTTACTCGGGAGAACAAGGGGAACGCTGGGTGGTAGGACATTTGTGCCGGCACGGTGATCCCACGCAAAAATGTATGGAAAAAGTGATTTTTTCAGCTAAATTTGAGGTTTGCAGGGGATTCTGGGTAGGAAAACGTTGTGGGACCCACGCAAGCCATACCTCGCTGGACTCCCCGGGTGTCTAGCTTTCAGAAATTTTTGGGTTTGGTAGTTTCCCAAGTTGGCCGCCGAGCCCGGGGACAAAACCCAGGTGACCCCTCTTGCAAAACCAGGTTGTTTTGTGATGGGTAATTTTGATGTCGCCTCAATAGGTTTTGGTCCCTTTTCTGTCGCGGGTACTTGACCCACCCACGCGAGTGAGGTATCATTTTTATCAGGAGACCTGGGGGAATGCTGGGTGGGAGGAAATTTGTGGATCCACGTAGAGTCCAGAACTTTCCCACACAGAAAGTTGAGAAAAAAGTGATTTTTTTCTGCTAAATTTGAGGTTTGCAGGGATTCTGGGTAGGAAAAAGTTAGGGGACCCACGCAAGCCATACCTCGCTGGACTCCCCCAGGTGTCTAGTTTTCAGAAATGTGTGGGTTTGGTAGGTTTCCCTAGATGGCCACCAAGCCCAGGGCCAAAAACTCATGGGACCCCCCTTGCAAAACCAGGTTGTTTTGTGATCGGTAATTTTGATGTATCCTCAATACGTTTTGGGCCCTTGCCTGTTGCGGGTACTTGAACCACCCACACCAGTGAGGTTTTTGGCCCTGGGCTCGGCGGCCATCTTAGGAAACCTACCAAACCCACACATTTCTGAAAAGTAGACACCCGGGGGATTCCAGGGAGGTATGGCTTGCGTGGATCCCCCAACGTTTTCTTACCCAGATTCCCTGCAAACCTGAAATGTGGCTGAAGAAATCACTTTTTTCACACATTTTTGTGTGGTAAAGTTGTGGCGTCACGGGGCTGACACAAATTTCCTACCACCCAGCGTTCCCCCAGGTCTCCCGATAAAAATGGTGCCTCACTCGGGTGGGAGGCCCAAGTACCCGCGACAGGCAAGGGCCCACAACGTATTGAGGCGACCTCAAAATGGCCTATCACAAAACGACCTGGTTTTGCAAGGGGGTCCCATGATGTTTTGGCCCGGGGCTCGGCGGCCACCTAGGGAAACCTACCAAACCCACACATTTCTGAAAAGTAGACACCCGGGGATTCCAGGGAGGTATGGCTTGCGTGGGTCCCCCAATGTTTTCTTACCCAGAATCCCTGCAAACCTGACATTTTGCTGAAACAAATCACTTTTTTCACACATTTTTGTGTGGTAAAGTTGTGGCATCACGGGGCTGACACAAATTTCCTACCACCCAGCGTTCCCCCAGGTCTCCCGATAAAAATGGTGCCTCACTCGGGTGGGAGGCCCAAGTACCTGCGACAGGCAAGGGCCCAAAACATTTTGTGATAGGCAATTTTGATGTCGCCTCAATACGTTGTGGGCCCTTGCCTGTCGCGGGTACTTGGGCCTCCCACCCGAGTGAGGCACCATTTTTATCGGGAGACCTGGGGGAACGCTGGGTGGTAGGAAATTTGTGTCAGCCCCGTGATGCCACAACTTTGACACACAAAAATGTGTGAAAAAAGGGATTTTTTTCAGCAAAATGTCAGGTTTGCAGGGATTCTGGGTAAGAAAACGTTGGGGGATCCATGCAAGCCATACCTCCCTGGAATCCCCGGGTGTCTACTTTTCAGAAATGTGTGGGTTTGGTAGGTTTCCTATGTGGTTGCCGAGCCCCGGGCCAAAACGTCATAGGACCCCCTTGCAAAACCAGGTCGTTTTGTGATAGGCCATTTTGAGGTCGCCTCAATATGTTGTGGGCCCTTGCCTGTCGCGGGTACTTGGGCCTCCCACCCGAGTGAGGCACCATTTTTATCGGGAGACCTGGGGGACGCTGGGTGGTAGGAAATTTGTGTCAGCCCCGTGATGCCACAACTTTAACACACAAAAATGTGTGAAAAAAGGGATTTTTCAGCAAAATGTCAGGTTTGCAGGGGATTCTGGGTAAGAAACGTTGGGGGATCCACGCAAGCCATACCTCCCTGGAATCCCCGGGTGTCTACTTTTCAGAAATGTGTGGGTTTGGTAGGTTTCCCTAGGTGGCCGCCGAGCCACAGGCCAAAACGTCATGGGACCCCCCTTGCAAAACCAGGTCGTTTTGTGATAGGCCATTTTGAGGTCGCCTCAATACGTTGTGGGCCCTTGCCTGTCGCGGGTACTTGGGCCTCCCACCCGAGTGAGGCACAATTTTTTCAGAAGACCTTGGGGAACGCGGGGTGGGTGGAATTTTGTGGATCCACGCAGATTCCAGAACTTTCCACCACAGAAAAGTGAGGAAAATGTGTTTTTTGCCAATTTTTAGGTTTGCAAGGGATTCTGGGTAACAGAACCTGGCGAGAGCCAGTCAAGTCACCCCATCCTGGATTCCCCTGGGTGTCTACTTTTCAAAAATGCTAGGTTTCCCTAAGTGCCGGCAGAGCTAGGGTTCAAAAACTACAGCTAGGCACTTTGCAAAAAAAGGGTCATTTTTCACTGTGAAAATGTGGTGCGTCCCCGTTGCGTTGTGCGCTGCTTCCTGTCGCGGGCACTAGGCCTACCCACACAAGTGAGGTACCATTTTTGTGTGGTAAAGTTGTGGCATCACGGGGCTGACACAAATTTCCTACCACCCAGCGTTCCCCCAGGTCTCCCGATAAAAATGGTGCCTCACTCGGGTGGGAGGCCCAAGTACCCGCGACAGGCAAGGGCCCACAACGTATTGAGGCGACCTCAAAATGGCCTATCACAAAACGACCTGGTTTTGCAAGGGGTCCCATGATGTTTTGGCCCGGGGCTCGTGGCCACCTAGGGAAACCTACCAAACCACACATTTCTGAAAAGTAGACACCCGGGGATTCCAGGGAGGTATGGCTTGCGTGGGTCCCCCAATGTTTTCTTACCCAGAATCCCTGCAAACCTGACATTTTGCTGAAAAAAATCACTTTTTTCACACATTTTTGTGTGGTAAAGTTGTGGCATCAGGGGCTGACACAAATTTCCTACCACCCAGCGTTCCCCAGGTCTCCCGATAAAAATGGTGCCTCACTCGGGTGGGAGGCCCAGAGTACCTGCGACAGGCAAGGGCCCAAAACATTTTGTGATAGGCAATTTTGATGTCGCCTCAATACGTTGTGGGCCCTTGCCTGTCGCGGGTACTTGGGCCTCCCACCCGAGTGAGGCACCATTTTTATCGGGAGACCTGGGGAACGCTGGGTGGTAGGAAATTTGTGTCAGCCCCGTGATGCCACAACTTGACACACAAAAATGTGTGAAAAAGGGATTTTTTCAGCAAAATGTCAGGTTTGCAGGGGATTCTGGGTAAGAAAACGTTGGGGGATCCATGCAAGCCATACCTCCCTGGAATCCCCCGGGTGTCTACTTTTCAGAAATGTGTGGGTTTGGTAGGTTTCCCTATGTGGTTGCCGAGCCCCGGGCCAAAACGTCATAGGACCCCCCTTGCAAAACCAGGTCGTTTTGTGATAGGCCATTTTGAGGTCGCCTCAATATGTTGTGGGCCCTTGCCTGTCGCGGGTACTTGGGCCTCCCACCCGAGTGAGGCACCATTTTTATCGGGAGACCTGGGGAACGCTGGGTGGTAGGAAATTTGTGTCAGCCCCGTGATGCCACAACTTTAACACACAAAAATGTGTGAAAAAGGGATTTTTTCAGCAAAATGTCAGGTTTGCAGGGGATTCTGGGTAAGAAAACGTTGGGGGATCCACGCAAGCCATACCTCCCTGGAATCCCCCGGGTGTCTACTTTTCAGAAATGTGTGGGTTTGGTAGGTTTCCCTAGGTGGCCGCCGAGCCACAGGCCAAAACGTCATGGGACCCCCCCTTGCAAAACCAGGTCGTTTTGTGATAGGCCATTTTGAGGTCGCCTCAATACGTTGTGGGCCCTTGCCTGTCGCGGGTACTTGGGCCTCCCACCCGAGTGAGGCACCATTTTTTTCAGAAGACCTTGGGGAACGCGGGGTGGGTGGAATTTTGTGGATCCACGCAGATTCCAGAACTTTCCACCACAGAAAAGTGAGGAAAATGTGTTTTTTTTGCCAATTTTTTAGGTTTGCAAGGGATTCTGGGTAACAGAACCTGGCGAGAGCCAGTCAAGTCACCCCATCCTGGATTCCCCTGGGTGTCTACTTTTCAAAAATGCTAGGTTTCCCTAAGTGCCGGCAGAGCTAGGGTTAAAAAACTACAGCTAGGCACTTTGCAAAAAAAGGGTCATTTTTCACTGTGAAAATGTGGTGCGTCCACGTTGCGCTTTGCGCTGCTTCCTGTCGCGGGCACTAGGCCTACCCACACAAGTGAGGTACCATTTTTTTCGGAAGCCCTTGGGGAACGCGGGGTGGGTGGAATTTTGTGGATCCACGCAGATTCCAGAACTTTCCACCACAGAAAAGTGAGGAAAATTTGGTTTTTTTGCCAATTTTTTAGGTTTGCAAGGGATTCTGGGTAACAGAACCTGGTGAGAGCCAGTCAAGTCACCCCATCCTGGATTCCCCTGGGTGTCTACTTTTCAAACATGTATAGGTTTGCTAGGTTTCCCTCAGTGCCGGCAGAGCTAGGGTTCAAAAACTACAGCTAGGCACTTTGCAAAAAAGGGTAATTTTTCATTGTGAAAATGTGGTACGTCCACGTTGCATTTTGAGCCATTTCCTGTTGTGGGCACAAGGCCTACCCACACAAGTGAGGTACCATTTTTATCGGGAGACTTAGGGTAACACAGAATTGTAGAGCAACTGTTATTACCTATTGACTTTCGATGCATTTCTGCCTTCCAAATGAAAGACAATGTGTAAAAAATAAGTCATTTTGAAAAATGACCTATAATTCTCATGCTAGTATGGGTACTCCCAATTTCGGAAATGTGCAAATATCTACTGTTTCTAAAATCTACATTTTGTTCCCATTTCAGAAATACATAGGTGTCTTTCATAACAATTTTTCCATGTATACATTTTCCCAAAATAATTGCTATAGACCCGGTACATAATAAAAAACCATTGCAAGATGCTGCTCAGTTATTGGCTCTGGGTTCGTCGGGTTCTTGGTGAACCTACAAGTCCTATATATCCCCACAACCAGAAAGGTCCAGCGGATATAACGGTATATTGCCTTGAAATAGCTGTCATAATTAGAAGAAGTTACAGGTGAAAACGTTGACACAAATGGCTGTTTTTTTCAACTAATTTTCAATTTTTCCTTTATTTAACTGTTAGTTTCTATAAGGAAAACTTTAAGGATCTACACAAATGACCCCTTGCTGAATTCAGAATGTTGTCTACTTTTCAGAAATGTATGGCTTTCCAGGATCCATTATTGGTTTCATACCCATTTCTACCATTAACTGGAAGGAGGTTGAAAGCACAAAAAATAGCAAAAATAGGCTATGTCCCAGAAAAATGCCAAAACTGTGTAAAAAAGTTGGTTTTCTGACAAAAGTCTGCTTGTCCCTGAAAGCTGGGAAGATGGTGATTTCAGCACCACAACCCCTTTTTTATGCCATTTGCAGGGAAAAAACAAGACGCTTTCATCTGTAGCCCTTTTTCGCATTTTTCCCAAAAAAACAAAATTTAGCTGTATTTTGGCTAATTTCTGGGTCCCTTCCAGGGGAATCCACAAACCCTGGGTACCTTTACAATCCCCATGATGTTAGAAAAAAGGACGCAAATTTGGCATGGATACCTTATGTGGTCAAAAAGTTACAGGGGCCTAAGCGCGCACTACCCCAAATAGCCAAAAAAAGGCTTAGCACAGGGGGGGAAAAGGCCTAGCAGCAAAGGGGTTAACGTCTTAAAATGAACAAAGGTTTTGTTTTTTTATATTTTTAAATAAATGTACTTTTTTGTCAGGTTATTTTATGTTTGTATTTGTTATTTATTCTTTAATGTTTACAAACAATACCAAAGGATGTGTAGCACATGTTTTAAATAATAAACATCGTATATCAATGTCTGTTCGTAAACATTTAAATTAGGTCACAAAACACCCGACTGAAAGTAACCAATGGAAAAAGTTTCCTTGAAAGAAAAGCCATATGTCCAGTACTTTTATATGTTTAATTGGTGACATAATTCATCACTTACTGTTTCCATATGTGTCTTTGGGTGAATAACCTTTTTGGGCGACATGTAATAATTTAAATTTTTGCTGGAACCACGAATATGGTTTATCACTGCTTTCAGGACATTCCTAGGTGTACTGGACACAGAAGACAGTTTTACAGCATAACCTGGCCACAGATTTGCATTGTGCAGGTACGTAATAATTGGTTTGAATTTGTGTTAACAGATGAACACTAGTTCCAATATTAGAAAGTATGAACAGTTTTTGTCATCCTGGTGTCATTATTTTATATGTAGGAGGTAATGATCTTCAACAATTTCCAGGTTAACACCTTTATTTTGTTTTCAAGGAAAATCTTGACTCTTTAAATATGTGTCTCAATACACTATTTTTCATGCACTGCCCAACAAGTTGCTCTTTTCTACTGACTAACACCAAACATGGAGCAAGTCAGGAGCAATGGCAATTGTGTGTTCTGCACATTTTGGATATTACCAATTTGACAGTGTTTACCATGGAAGTATAAAATACAACAATCTAGATCTTTTCAGCAGAAATTGTGTCCATCGTATTGATATTGGTAATGTAGTATTTCTGTGTAATTTTCACACTACTGTCAGGCATGCTACTTTGTCACTACCACTTTCGTCTGTCTGCCAAACCGAACGGCCCTTTTAAGAGCTAACCTTTCATTGAAATATTTATTATGTTAAGTTCTCAAACCTCATAATGATGTTTAAGAACACTGGTCATGGGGGCGTGGCCTGGCATGATGGCCGAAAGGACATAGCTTTTGCAGCTCCCGTCCTGGCCCGTGAAAATGCTTCCTAATCCTTGTTCGCTGCTGCATGAAAGTCTGCTAAGCGGCTCACTAAAGCTGTGGAGGCCCAGGCAGATGATGTTCTGGGTGGCAGTGCAGTGACTGAGCCCCATACCTAACGAGGATGTTGAGGGCCTCGTAGAGCCTGGGGTGCCGCGGCCTGTGGAGGAAACGTGAGGGGAGCCCTGAGGCTGTGAGGTGCTGCTGTAGTGAGGGGGCTGGTGTCTCTGCTAGCTCTGGCCAGTACGTTGTCATTACCCTGGTGCATCGCTGCGGTGAGAAGAGACTCCCGAGCAACTGCGACAGCCACATGCAAGCTGGAGAACGGTATGGAGCTGCCTCCGAGATGAAAGAAGAGGCCGGCTGTCCCCGCGAGGAGGGCGTGGCGCGGGGAACAGTGGTGACTGCAGGTGGCGGCATTTGTATTGGCTGACTTGGGTGGTGCACCTTGTAGAAACAAAGCAGAAGCGGTACGTAGGTTCTCAAGCTTTATTCTATAACAGCCCCACACCAGTGTGCGGTTAACAGGTCGGGTTCAGAATCTCTTGGGACGGTTGACAGTGAGGGTTGATGACAGATTGGAATGTGGAATGTTGGGGACCAATGGGAAAGGAGGAATGGCATAGGAGGCTCTCGCGCAGGAGAGTCAGAGGACAATTACTGTCACGCACCAAGGTTGGCGCGTGGCATTAACTGTGAATACCACACATCTTCCTCTCTTACATTCAACAACACATAAGTCAATCGCAAATGTAATCATCCAGTCGTTTGGGTTTGTTAATGGTTCTAGCAAACCTTCCCCCTGAGACCGTGACTGTCAGCCGCAGCATCCGTATCAGAATGCGGATCGCTCTCATCACTGTGGTTAGAGGTGAGAGTGTGTGAGTTGCTTTCCTCACTCTGGTCTGCTGCGCGACAATCAGTAGGTTCAGCGGTGGGCGGTGGACGACTGGCCTGAGATTCAACATTTCTTGAATGCATTTTATTGTCAAGATACGTGGAACTGTGACCCCTTTCAGACTCATCATACTCAACCCACAAATCATTTTTAAGACCATTGAACTGACTGACTCGAGTCTTTTCCCACTGAGTGGCATTTGGCCAATCTGTTCATTTGCCAATCTTTCCCATCACCAAGTCTGGCCGCGTTGTTGTATAATTTGCTGATGCGGAGAGGAGTGGTGAATCTGCTTTCTCCTTTCCTAACTTTTCTTTCCAAGCGAACTTTGACCAGATCACCAATCCTGAATGAATGATCTTTGACACCATGTCTGGTGTTGTACCAATCGTTATAACACTTTTGTGCCTTCTCAATGTTGTTCCTGATGGTTTCTGGTGACCACTCTATCTGTTTGGGTGCGGGCATCCAACGTAAGTCTCTGCTCAGGGGTTGTCTGCTCCTCATGAAGACAAAAGGTGATTCGTTGGTGCTGGCACATGGCGAGATCCTATATGCCCAAATGAGTTTGAATATTTCCTCTTCCCAGTTGAGATTGGCATTCCTGGACAATTGTATGTTCCCTTTAATGACTCAGTTAAAACGCTCAACAAGGCCACTTCCCGCCTTCCTCTGGCCCAGACGCTCCTCTCGCAGAGATAAGCCTCCGCATTTCTCTAATGCACATGACGTCATTGGAACGCACACGTCTGGCGCCATTTTGATTTGGGCTGCACTGCACACGAAACGGCCATTTCACGGCAGTTCCCTAGTGCAGTGATACACATGCTTTACAGGTTAACTGTGCCTTTCCTCCCACAGTGAGGCGCACACTGTTGTCAGTCAAACCACACCTTCCACTGTGTATTCAAAGCAAATTAGTGCAGTATGTGTGCCTGTTGGAAAACGAGGCAGCATCTGTGAGGCCTGCACAAATAACATGACTACATTTGTCCCTCACTGGGAACCAAACACCCAATTCTAGCGCCTGACTCTGAGGGTAGCGTTGCAGAGCAGTCTGAGGCTTACTCAAGGGAGGTGGTGTGGGCTAGTAATCGCCATTTGCAGGTGCGCAGAAATAACACTCAATAATTGATTGTCCAGTCTGTACTTTGCTTTATAAAAGTAAGAGTACATTTATTAAACACACACACTACTCAATACTATGCACCAATTTACAAATATACATAAGCTGTTGGAATTACTTTGTGACATTGCAGAACATCTCCACCCTCCCGCAGAGGGGTGGGGTCTAGTACCACCACTCCCATGTATGCACATCATCTTGCCCCCTAATGCAGTGTGTTGAGCATAACCTGGAGCGAGGGCCCTGCGCACTGGCACCATCCCAGTGGCGACCCACCCCATTACCTCAACACGCATTAAAAATAGGTTCACCTGCCCTAGTGACACATAACCCTGACTGAGCATCTTATATGGACCATACAGTATGCACCCCTACATATTCAGGGCTAACAGTCTGGGTTGTTCCTTACTTAAGCGCAGCAGCAAGAATACATGGTTACGCACACTTTAGAATGACAGTACTCGGCACGTTTGTGGATCATTAGAATGCATTGCAATTACAGCCCCTAAAGGCATCACAGATGAAATCACAGGATTACATATACAGCCAGACACCCTAGCAGGAATGACTGGCAACATAACCCACTTTGCTTATGACATCACCTTACACAGGTACTTCACATGACATATGTGACCTTCAGTCTCTCTAAAAAGGAATAACCATTAGTAAATGCAGTTCTGGTGCAATTACACCTCTTCACCTGCAGGAGATGCCCTTCTCCAGACATCCCCAACTCAGCCCTTCACTTCATGAATCACTTCTCACGACACCCTCAGCTGTAGAACAAAAGCTCCAGCCTAGGTGTTAAATGCACGCTGAGCCCTTGAGGGGTTATCCTTTTAAAATCCCTAGGAGACTTAGGGTGGGACTTAACTTTGTGCTGGGGGGAGACTGCGCTTCTCCAGCAGCTCCCCCAACACCCTTGCACAAAGTTGGCGGTGACCCCGTTCTCCTGGGGCCACCACAAGCACCAAAACCACAGATTTTCAAATGCCTGGCAAGGCATTATGGGGCGCTTCGTGCTCCGCTTTACGAATATCGGATGAGCTGCTCTCCCGCTGTGCCGGGGAGAGCCGCGATCGATCTGGCGCTTCGCGCCTCATTCCTTGCTTGGTGGGGGGCCCGGTCCCACCCGGACCCCCAGGTGAGTGTAGCGGCTCGGGGAGCCCACCCCCGGCCGATCTGCCACTTTTCAGGGGCCCGGTCCCACCCGGGCCCCGACCTTCTCTCTTCTGCTTGGGGGGGGGGCCGGTCCCACCCGGACCCCCACATGGCTCCAGGGTTGGAGGGCAGCCCGGGGAGCCCACTCCCGGCTGCCCCCGCCGGCTCCCCAAGCGGCCAGCACCCTTGCGTGCTGCCGCGGGAGCCGGCTCAGCACTTCAGGTCTGCCCGCTCCAGCGGGCAGACGTGCAGGACTCCGACGGCTTCTCCGGCTCTCCCCGGAGCCTAGGTGACCTATGTGGCATAGACTGAGGATTTTACCTCTGAGTGTGTTAGGGGAAATTGCCTTACCAATTCTGTACAGTACCCCATTTTCCAAACTCAGTTCGGTCCTTAACTCCCAGAAAACTTTGACTTTTTCATCAAGGCGCTTTTTCTCAGGCCAGGAGCGGTTGATGTATTTGCATACCTCATGTAGGGTGGAATCTTTCAACATGTGTTCTTTCCACTCATCCGCTGTGATCCCGTCCAGGTCTGAGTTGAACAGTAATGCCACTTTCTCGGCTTCTTCCTGGTCATTCAGGACGTCCTCATGGGGTAGGCGTAGCCTGCTTAAGAAATCTGCCACTTTGTTCCTGACTCCCGGCCAGTATTCGACCGTGTAATTGTAGTCCAGCAATTTGACAGACATTTTGCTGAGTCTGGGGGAAGCATTCTGCAGGCCGGATGCTGAGAGGATTTTGATCAGCGGTTTGTGGTCTGTGCGTAAATGTATGTTGTATCCCCAGACATACGCTCTGAAGTAGTTAAGAGCCCACGAACAGGCGAGCATCTCGCGTTCGATCACTGAGTACCTTTCCTCAGCAGAGGTCAGTGATCTCGACGCGAAAGCTACAACCCACTCATTGTTATCAGAGTCTGTCTGTGCTAGCACAGCACCAAGCCCTTTGTTGCTGGCGTCGGTGGTAATGTAGATCTGGGCTTTGGGGTCAAAACCTTTAAGAAAAGGTGCATGCCAATTTCCTTTTTGATGATGTCAAAAGCATTCTAACATTCCGGGGACCACACAAATTTGACCTTGCTTTTTAACAACTGTCTCAAGTTGTATGTTTTTTCTGAAAAGTTGCGAATGAACTTCGAGTAGTATTCGGTTAAACCGAGAAAAGCCTTCACATCATCTTTGTTGGAGGGGAAAGGAGCTTTAAGGATGGCATCAACTAATCCTTGCTTGGGTTTTATGACCTCTTGACTGATGGTGTGACCAAGGTAAACCACTTTATTTTGGGAAAATTTGCATTTGTCTAATTCGACTGTCAACCCATGCCTTTTCAAATTTTCAAATACCTGCTTTAAGCGTGCATCATGTTCCATTTGGCTGCTGCCCATGACCAGGATATAGTCCTGGAAGAACCTCACACCAGCAACGCCCTCAAAGATGGATGTCATGACTCTTTGAAAAAGCGCTGCGGCCGAGGCCAAAGCGAAAGGTACCCTCGTGAAACGATAACAGCCAAATGGTGTGATGAAAGTAGTGTACTTTCTGCTCTCCACATGTAACGGTACCCGATGGTACGCAGATTTTAAATCTATGATAGAAAATACATTCATATCTTTTGCAGCATTGAACATTTCACTAATGCGCGGCAAGGGGTACTGATCAACAATTATGTTCTTATTTAGGTCTCTGAGATCTATGCAGTGTCTAATTTTCCCATTGGGGCGTTTAACAACAACTAGGGGAGAAACCCACTCCGCAGATTCGACTTTTTCAATTATTCCATTGGTGACCAGTCTGTTTAGTTCCATTTGGACATCATCTCTGACAGAAATAGGTAGATGTCTGACCTTGTGTACACACGGGGAGGCATTGTCTTTTAGCTCAATTTTGTGTTGGAAGCTGTTGAGAAGGCCCACTCTACCTGAAAACACTTCGGGGTAGTCTCTGAGTAGGGTGCTATTGCATACATCTTCGATAGACATAACAGGGTCATCGCTGTTTGGGTTGAGAATGATCCCTAGGTCAGCCTGATCATTCCATCCCAAGACAGAAGGACCTTTTCTAGCCACAAAGAGTTTGCAGAACGCCTTCCTGCTTTTGAATTCAAACTCCAGTTCACGAGTCCCTATGAATTCAATGTTATCCCCAGTATAGCTCTTAGCAATTACATTGGATTTTTCAAGGGAAGCACCTATTTTACCTACAAAATGCTGCTTCCAGACATTTTCATTAACAATTGTGAACGGGGAGCCAGAGTCAGCAACTAAGTTCATAGGCACCCCGCCCATTTTAATTTCACAAATGTGTTTAACTCTGGAGGGAGAAAGTTCCAGAATGTCATATTCAATTGAAAACACGTAGTTAATCTTGTCTGACTCCGAGTCATCAGACTCCTCCGACCTGGAGTCGTCCTCGCCCTGGATGTGTTTAAATGGTTTGCAACGTTTGAAGAATTTCCTATTGCATACTTTTGCAAAATGCCCCGTCAGACCACAAGACGTGCACTTCTGAAATCTGCCCGGGCACTTTTTGAAGTCAGCGAAGTGAGCAGAAGACCCACAACGATAACATCTTCGTTGAGTGTCTTCATTGTATTTTTTTTTTTTTATATATTTTATTTTTGTGAAGTTTTAACATTCATAAAATTCAGTGGAAAGTTCATTATGCAGTACAGATATGAAGCAACAGCACTTATAGAAGCGAAGACATTCATTGCCAGTGCACATTTAGGCCCGTATGAGCCAATTACAATTAGGCATCTGAAACAATCATAACTTTAGCCCGCACCCACTTGTTCTTTACCACTTTTTGCAATATCCTAGGAATGTCCAGGGGGATCTTATATATTGTTACTAGACCTCAGTGTTTCACAGTATTCACATATGTGGATATGTCGTCTCTCTGCATGTTTTATACCCCATTTCAGTGCGGGCTATGGTATTGGGTCTCTCCCGCTTCTGTAGCAGAGTGTTCTAGCAAGTATGTCCGCAACGGGTCCCAGATGTCGCGAGGGCGTGAGGAGCGAGGAAGAAGCTCGGCATAGGTATTGATTTGGTCTTGCCATATGATCATGTCTCCCAAAACTTTCCTTAATTTTAGGTGCTTGCCCTCGTCCCCATCTACAGGCCACTCGGCGTTTAGCCAACACCAAGCTAAAGGACAGAAACTTACGCTGCCGGGCTGGAGTTTGCGCAGTGTAGCCCAGCAGAGCTACCAGAGGGGACCTCGGCGTGGGCAAGTCGAGCATGAGATCAAGTGCGTCTAGAACTTGTCTCCAATATGTTTGTATCTCAGGACATTCCCAGGCCAGATGGAGAAAATCCGTAGCGTGTGCCTTGCATCTATCACAGTTGTTCGTCTCTCTAAGGCCAAACCTGTGTAGCTTGAACGGGGTGTGATAGCTGCGGTGCAAGAATTTGTAATGAATAACTCTTAGTCGGCTATTAGCAGATATCTGTTCAGTCTGATTACAACAGAACTGCCATTGTGCATCCGTCACCTCCAGTCCCATTTCCGTACTCCATTTTTCACGGGCTGGGCAAGGCGGGTATTCAATGTCAGTGAACAGTGCATGGTATAATGTGGAGACCAGGTGTGAGGCAGAAGATGCGCGCAACACTTGGTGCAGCGGGGCTACTATCGGTGGTTCGGAGGGGTAGGCAGGGGTACAGGTCTGTAGTCCGTGTCGCAAGCGGATGTATAAAAAGGTCTCCATAGTAGAGGGCGGGGGGGTCTGTGCATAGCTGTTGAATGGTGCGAAATTTCCCGCCAAGGTATAGGTCTCCCCAGCAATGAATTTTATGTGTGTGTGCGAATTTCCTAAATATTCCCTCTTGTAGCAGTGATAGTGCTGGGTGATAGGAGAGCGGGAGCAATGGGGAATACAGGCAGGGGGTGTGTATGCGCCTACGTATACGATCCCATGCTTTGAGTGTGCATTCTACAGAGTTTAGGGCGCGGGATTGTGACTCAATCTTGGACAGTAGTACCCCATCCAGTGGTATTGGGTCCGCTAGCCAGTGTTCAGTGGCTACATGAGGTGTGTATCGTGGGGGGTGGAACCAAAAGAAGGCGTAGTGCGCCTGGGCACATAGATAGTATAACTCAAAGTCCCGGTATATTGTGGAGAGGTGTGGTGCAGCGGCCAGGGCAGCTGACTTCAGAGCACAGGGCTCACGGTTCGATCCCCGGCTCCGGCGCCAGCTCAGCTCAGCACCATGTGACTCTGGGCAATAGCTCACTTAATTTCCACGACGGCCCCCAGCGCCTTGAGACCCGTAAGGGTGAGTAGTTTGCGCTTTACAAATATGGATTTTTTTTTTTTTTTTTTTTTTATATTAAACCCCCCTGCGAGAATGGTCTCACAAGCACTTCCCACCGTATACGCGGCTGCTTCCCACCCCATACCAGTCGAATCAGTTCTGAGCGAAGAGAGGAGAAAAAATTGCGCCCCGGATCATACGGTATATTAAGAAATAAGTATAAAAATTTAGGAAGGAGAACCATTTTGATGAGGGAGATGCGGCCAGCCATGGTTAAGGGTAGGGCGATCCATCGGTCAATGCAACCTGTTACATAGGTCATAGTGCATCCATAGTTCAATCTCATCAATACGTCATGATCAGCCGAAATGCGGATCCCTAAATATTTGACCTCATCCTCACAGCACTCGATGGGGAAGTCAGTGTCAAGGGAATCGGTAGCAGCGGTCAACGGGAATATCTGGGATTTAGCCCAATTTATGTGTATACCCGATTGGCCACCAAACTTGACAAACTCGCGCAATAAAGGATTGAGATTTTGTCGCGGGTCTTTAATATATAAAGTAACGTCATCCGCATAGAAAGAAATGAGTATGGGACGTAAGAAACAGCGGAGGCCAACTTGTTGGTAGTGTTGCCTGATCTTGGCGGCTAGAGGCTCCATTACTAAGGCAAAAAACAGGGGCGACAGTGGGCATCCCTGGCGAGTGCCTCTGGATAGGGGGATCGAGGCCGATGAATGTCCATTTATCAGAACTTTTGCCGTGGGTGTGGTGTAGAGAAGTCTGATCCAGGAGATAAACCCCATGGGGAGTCCCATGTTTTGAAGTACGGTAAAGAGGTAGTCCCATTCCACTGAATCATAGGCCTTGGTGACGTCCAAGAATACCGCCGCCAGTGCCAACCGAGGGTCTACAGTCTGTAGAATAGAGAACAGTGTCCTCAGGTTGTGGGAGGTAGCTCTACCAGGGATAAAGCCCGCCTGACCCGGAAGGACAAGATATCCCATCAGGAGGCTAAGTCTATTTGCCAAAAGTTTCGCTAGGATTTTCGCATCTGAATTGATTAGCGAAAGCGGTCTATAGGATTCACATATATTGCCAGGCTTGCCTGGCTTGAGCAATGACGTGATAAGCGCTTCCCTCATGGATGTTGGTAGCGTCTGTGCTTCATGTGCCTCAAGAAAGACCTCTTTCAGTATAAGAAGGAGCTGATCTATATATGTTTTATAGAAATCGATGGGCAAACCATCCGATCCTGGCGCCTTCCCAGATTTCATTTGCATGATGGCTGCCCACAGCTCATCATCCTCAAATGGTGCCGCTAAAAATTCCCACTGATGATCCCCCAACCATCCAAGAGCTATGTCTTCAAGGTATGAAGCTAAGTCCGGTGGTGTAGTATGATGCGAACTGTATAGGTCCGCATAGTATTTAGTAAAAGTGTCTAGGATATCCAGGCTGTCCCGGTGGCGCATCCCGGCACCATCAACTACCTCCACTATAAAGTTAGAGAATCGAGGCTGCCGAATGTCATTTGCTAGCGCACGACCCGGCCTCTCGCCCTCACCATAGCGGCGGGCAACAAAGTATTTCCCCAGGAACTTCACTTCATGGTCCGCCGTGTTAGTGTAGTCAGAGATTTTCTCTCGAAGTGCCGCGTTTTGGGCGCCTGAGTGTAATGTCCACATATCTGCCTCGAGCTGCTTAATTTCGGCCTCCAGGCGTGCCAGGTTTCTTTTGATGTCTCAGTACACCAAAGCCCTTGGACATGCAGGAACCTCTTATGGTAGCCTTAAAGGCCTTCCAGATTGTCCCCATGTGTACAACGGACCCCCTGTTTCTGGCAAAGAAATCTGAAATTTCCTCCCCAATTTCGGTCTTAAAAACCGTATCCAAGAGCATCTCGGGCACCAATCTCCAGCAGCGTGGCGTGGCTATGGAGTTGGGTAGAGCAATCTCCAAGTATACCGGAGCATGGTCGGAATACGTACGAGCCATATGTCTCGCCGTTTTTATCCAAGAGGATACAGCTCGTGAGCACACCCAGTAATTAAGGCGTGACCAATTAGAGTGTCCTGCTGTGTAATATGTGCCTTCGCGGTTAGCTGGGTTAACGTGTCGCCACACGTCTATGAGACCATGCTCCACCATGAGATCAGAGAGGGCTTCTCGGGCTCGGGTGTAGTGTTGCGGTAGGGGATTGGATCTGTCCATGTCTGGGCATAATGCAACATTAAAATCTCCGCCCCATATGACGTGAGTGGAGCCTACTTGGAGCACCCGTCCCCACAGTGTAGTGAAATGGGCAGGGTCATCAATGTTAGGGCCATAACTACAGACTAGTGTGAGGGATTGTGTACCCAGTGTACCCCAGAGCATGCAGCTACGGCCAGCCAGATCACTGTACGTGCCTCCTAGTATAAATGGTGTATTACGTTTTATGAAAATAAGCGTGCCTCTAGAGTAGGTGGAGTAAGAGGAAAAGGCTCGATTGGAGGCCCATCTAGTACCATAACAGACGGGGCGTCTGGGATCTAGGTGCGTTTCCTGCAGCATAGCAATTTGCACCTGGTGTCTATCTAGGTATGCCAAGATCTGTCGTCGCTTTCGCGGGTCACGGAGCCCCCGAACATTCCAAGTGACTAGTTTAATATGCAATTGTGTAGTGAGTGGTGCCATGTTAACCAGGCATTAGGGGAATGAAGAGATTGTTTCGAGTTGATAGTGTGCCACTGCCTATTATAGGTGAGGTGTGTATGTGCTATTATCTGCAATTTCACAAAAAGGAAGAAAATATTTCCCTCCCGCTTTCTATCTGCAGTGCTGAACTTTAGTAAGCATGGAATACAACAAACATAATGCAATGATCCCACCCCCTCCCACAACAGCACCCCAATCGTGCCGGAATTTAGGCGCCCTCCCCGTCCCACCCAACAATATAGCCGCTGTACAGTACCCAGGTACGACCACATTAATAAGAGAACAAAAACAGTGTGGAAACCCATGACTAGATGGTGCCTTGGGGGATCTCCCATAAGGGGGGCGCCAGAAGGCTGCACTGTCTTCCCGTAACCCATACCCCTACTACATTGTAGTCCCCAGTGAACACTTCAAAGGGGGGAAGGAGCAGCAGGGGGGGGGGAAGATGCTTGACGATACATATTCAGACTCAACGGCTAATAAAGTATAGAGACTCGCAAATATTGTCTTATGCCCCTCGGCGTACGCCAGGCCCCAAGAATACTTATCCGTCAGTATTCAGTCTGATGAGATAGAAATGTCCACCGAGGGAGGTCTCCATGATCAATACTAATACAGAGCAGGAAATCAGCAGAGCAGTCTTCCAAGAGTCTCTCACGACGGGGGTATCCAGGGCCACCAAGCCCTGCAGCGGCCAGCAGCAGCACACGAGACTTGCATTCCTCACTACAGAGATGAAGAAGAGTTTCCGGCGGCCAGATCTCTCTGCGGCGAGCGTCTTCGGGTTGCTTTTAGGAAGTCTTCTACTTGTTGCGGATTTGTGTAGAAGATCTGCTTGCCGCTGTTAGTAATCCGGAGGCGTGCAGGGTAGAGGAGAGCATAATCTATCTGTGCTTTACGGAGTTTCTGCTTTACGGCAAGGAACTTACGGCGCGCCTCCTGCACCGCTAGGGTGAAGTCTGGGTAGATGGTAAAGGTGTTGCCATCAAATTGGAGTGACTTCTTCTCACGGGCTTTTTGTAGTGCAACTTCACGGTCTCGGTAATTGAGTATGCGCGCAATAATGGGCCTTGGCATGTCTCCTGGAGGGGGCCTCGGTCCCAGGGATCTGTGTGCACGCTCCACCACTAGATGAGGGGAGAAGGAATCGGCGCTAAAGGATTCTCGGAGGAGTCGCTCTATATATAGCTCCATGCGTCCCGTGTTTGTGCTCTCAGGGATACGTATTATACGGATATTATTGCGGCGGCTCCTGGCTTCGATGTCTTCATTTTTGGCCGCAATGATTTTCAGTAATTTGTCCATCTGTGTCACTTGAGCTTGCATCTGGGAAGTAGTGTCTTCATTTTCCGATATTCGGCGTTCGGCTTCTTTTAGTTGCCCATCGTGCTTGGCAACTTTTTGTACTAAGAAGTCGAGCCTGGTATTCATCGTGTCCATTTTCCCGGAGAGATCAGTGAGACTGTGTTGGACGGCAAGCAGCAGAGTCTTAAGCTCATCATCAGTGGACTGCGAAGCCCTCGGTGTCGAATCCATATTTGCATGTTCGGGATCGGCAGAGGCGGATCTCGTCTTCGTTTTTTTTGTTTCGAAATTAAAGCGGGGTTGGCGGCCATCGGGCTTCCCCATCGCCCCCGCAGGCGTCTCTCAAACTCCACCGTAGGATTGTTGCAGCTCGTCGCCAGCGATTGATGGCCTGGGATCAGGTCTTGTGTGGAAACCAGTACAGCTCTACTCCCGGTCCAGCAAGAGCAAGGCGTAGTTATATGGGCAGATGGGTCACGTATGTAGGGAGGCACGACCTTAGTTCACTGAGGCAGTATCTTGTGTGGAGCTCCCCGAGCACGCAGGACGTGGTAGAGCAGAGTCTGGACTCCAGCCGTCTATTCAGCAGCAGCTGTGTGCCGTCAATGGGCCTCCACTCACCGATGATTGGGATTGTTTGTCTCGTGCATCTGCAACCATCCGCGTAGATGAGGGAGCAGTGATACAGGCAGCCAGACCCAGCCCAATCGTAAATCTGACTCTGTCTTCAGGCTATGCCCCCCATTCCACTCCGACACCGGCACGCGGGCTCACATCAGCAGTAGCGGCGCACAGCGCTCATCCCTTAGCCAGCCTGCAGGGTCAAGGCGCGGGAGCATTAATCATATAGCATACAGTTCCAGATTTGCGGCAATTGCACTTTGCGGGCTCAGCGCGACATGCAGCCAGGGTAACAAGCGCCTGCCCCTCCTTTCGTTTTACCGTCGGCTACGGCCTCGGGCGTTGTCCCCGTCTTGGTGTGTGTATGGGAGTCTTCCGCCGACCCACAGCACTCAGCACTGGGCGTACAGAAAGCCTGCAACGTCTATTACGAGTCAGTCGCAGTGGGAGCTATGCACAGCAGGGACCCACCGGAGCCGGCAGATATCCGGGGCTCAGTCCACGGGTCAATTTGGCAGGATCCTTTAGTTGCGGTAGGTCGTCGGGCGTCTCGCGAGCCTCGCGCTCCCAGCGCCAGCACAGGCCTCGCCCAACGGGGCCTCCCCAGACTGTCTCCCAGAGCCACTCACCGGCACTCCAGTCTCACAGGCAGAGAGTCTCCGCTCAAGGGAAGCGGCAGTGCAGTATCGGGTCAGGAGTCCGCAGTTATCTCAGCGGGAAGCTGCGAGTCAGTTTCTCCACAGGATGGGCCTAGCGCCTCGTGCGCAGCCCCGTGGTCAATTTGAGCGGTGTAGCCGGTCAGGCCTCCAGGCAGTATATCGGCGGGGTCTCGCCGCAGCAGAGCACGTCCACGACTCGCTCCCAGATGGCTTAATCGACCCAATTCTTTCACCGGAGCACTCGGTCTGTATTGCGGGTCAGTAGGTATCGTTCTTTTATGATTTAGTTCAGCCTTGAGCAGGATAAAAGCCGGATTTGTTCATCAAGCGTCCATAGCCTCACAGGTGTGCGGCCATCTTGGATGTGCGCCACCTAGCGCCCCGTCTTCATTGTATTTCTTAGTGTATACTTTCTCGTCGTTGTGTTTTTTTCTTATTAAACTCGCTTATCTGGTCACCCTCACTTGGATTTTGTCGAGTACTTTCCTTGGACCCGACTTTGCTTGCATTGGATGAGTTGACTGCTTTTACAACATTGGGCTCATCTAGAACGGCTTTGGCACACCTGCCCGTAAGTTCCGCTTTTTTAACCAAGGCGACCACCTCTTTTAATGGTGACTCACCATTCACCCATAGCTTGTCCTGGATGTTGGGGTTACTGGCGTGCATTATAATTTGGTCACGTATGAACTCTTCTTGTAATTGCCCAAATCTGCATGTTAAGGCTAAAGTGCTTAAAGCGGAAACATATTCGTCGATGCTCTCATTTTTACCCTGCTTTCTTCGTGAAACTTTGTAGCGGTCAACAGCAACGCATACGATCGGTGAGAAATTAGCATCTAAGTCATCCAAAGCATGTTGAAAAACATCACCCTCCCTAACTTTTTTCTCGATCTGGTTGTATGTTTTTAAGCCACCAGGACCGAGGCAATACAATAATACTTTCTTTTTCTTTACAGGAGTGAAATCCTCATCTTCCACAGTTTCAATGTAATTGCAGAAATATTCCTTCCACTCCTTCCATGGCATGCACGGTTCTCCCTTGAGTGGAAGGAAGGATTGTGGCTGGGAGAGATTCAACGAACTTAGGGCACACATACTGCACTGATTTGCTTTGAATACACAGTGGAAGGTGTGGTTTGACTGACAACAGTGTGCGCGTCACTGTGGGAGGAAACGCAGTTGACCTGTAAAGCGTGTGCATCACTGGACTAGGGAACTGCAGTGAAATGGCCGTTTCGTGTGCAGTGCAGCCCAAATCAAAATGGAGCCAGACGTGTGCGTTCCAATGACGTCATGCGCATTCGAGAAATGCGGAGGCTTGTCTCTGTGAGAGGAGCGTCAGGGTTGGAGGAAGGCGGAAAGTGTTCCCTGACAGGAGAGTCAGCAGCATACAGGGTGAGCGAGAGGCCAATGACAAGGTTTCCGGAGGCAGAAGCAGGCAGGGGCGAACTCCAGGAGGTGAGCAGAAAACCAGACAGCAGCACCAGTGAACGTTCAGGACTAGTGACCTCGGGAGGCAGCAGGGGTGCGACAAAACCCCTCTATACGCTCGCAGACTGCGCCGCTCTCACCGTGTGTCGGACGAAACGCCTCTCATGACAGAAGCAACCCTGGGCAGGAAGGATGAAGCGGGACCCTCCGAGACAGCAGGACCGCCTGAGACCGCACCACACAACGCCGGTAGGACGTCTCACTGAGTCTCGCCGCGTTGGCAGGTTAGTGAGTCTTTGAAGGTTTCACTCTTATGGAAAAGTGACTTGCAACGGGTCCCGCAGAGACGTCAGGCATACCGCAGTGGGGGCTGTTGGTGAAGTCCGCTCGTCACCACTTGTAGAAAACAAAGCAGAAGCGGTAAGTGGGTTCACAAGCTTTATTCTATAACAGCCCCACACCAGTGTGCGGTTAACAGGTCGGGTTCAGAATCTCTTGGGACGGTTGACAGTGAGGGTTGATGACAGATTGGAATGTGGAATGTTGGGGAGCCAATGGGAAAGGGGGAATGGCGTAGGAGGCTCTCGCGCAGGAGAGCCAGAGGACAATTACTGTCATGCGCCAAGGTTGGCGCGTGGCATTAACTGTGAATACCACACACCTCCCACCCCGCCTGGCGAAGTCTGAGTTTCGGCCTTCTAACGGGAGCAGTCGGCTCCCTGACACGAGACCTCAGTGAGATCGGCGGTGCCTGGGGGATTGGCCCCGCTACATAGGTGTTTTCTGGACACTCACTGAAATACAAAAAGCCCTTGTTACACGTCACACACCCACCATGCAAGTAATGGTGTCCACCTCTTATATATTTAGGGCAGGAATAGTTCTAGTATTTATCTAGATACATTCCCAGTATGAGTGTTTGTTTAAAAAGAAAAGGCCAGATTCTGTGCCCCAGGGTATACAATGTAAAAAACCGTAAGTGTTTGTGAGAAAGTGAATGGAAAAATATAGGAAGTGCCTCACGTAAGCAACCAGCAAGGAGCGATTGGCAGGTTCTCGCCAATGTGCTCACACTTACTGGACACTGCCTGCTGGGAGCTGCCCTACATCTGCTCCCTGAGACAACCGGCCTGCAGCTGGGGTCATATACCACCCTTGAGGGGGACGAAGAGGCCGGCAGTAGCCACGACGAAGGCAGCAGGATGGGGAACAGTGGTAACTACAGGTTGGGCACCTGTATCAGCTGCCTTGGGAGAGGAGTCACCCGTCCTACGGAGCCAGAGAGTCGGCCTTCTACTGGAAGCGGTCAGCTCCCAAGCGCAAGACCCCTTGGTGAGATATGTGGCACCTAGTGATATTGGCCCTCCTTCGTGGGAACGTCCTTGACATGGTCTGCTAGGGGGTACCCAATATCTACTCCCCGAGAAGATTGGCGAGCTGCTGGGGGCATATGGAGGACTCTGTTGTGGCCCCTGGGGGCCGGTTGCTGTGAGTAGGGGGGCCTGCGGCCTCCGCACTTCGCCAGGTGGCGCCCCAGCCGGCTGAAGGCTAGGTTGGGCCGCAAAGCCCCACCAGTGATCAGATACTGGCTCAAATTGAGGCATCAAGTGCAACAGTGCAAGCCAAGATAGAAGCTGTCTCGCTGGATGTTTGCCTGTTTCGGGCAGACATCCATAAAGTGGCGGAGAGGTCGCTGGCCAGAACAGGATGGGACCATACTCCAGGAGGAGGTCCTCGCCTTGCGGACTGTGCTGATGGACCTCTCGACCAAGACTGCTGCACTGGAGCACAGGGCCGAGGATGGGGAGGGACTCTCCAGAAGTTGTAATCTCCGATTCGTTGGCTTTCCGGAGAGTGTGGACCACAGAAATCCTTCTTGAGCACTGGGTCGTGGTAACAATACCGCCCGCCAAATTGTCCTCCCTATTTGTGATAGAACGGGCACACCGCGCCTTGGCACGGAGGTCACCGGTGAGGGCACCCCCGTGCACGATTATTGTGAAAATACTCAACTTTAGGGACACACATGCCATCCTGCAAGTGGTCTGAAAGGCTGGAGATCCCACCTTTTCAGATTCTTGTGATCTCCATTTTTCCAGACTTTACAAGGTATGCAGCAGATGCGAATGTCTTTGGGGGGTCGGGGGGGTTAAGCAAAAGCTGAAGGCACTGGGACTGCGCTACATGCTTCTCTACCCAGCGAGGATGAATGCGCTCCATGCCTAACGCACACATTTCTTCAACACACCTGAGGCAGTGTGGGACTGACTGGAGATACGAGGGAATGCTCGATTCCCAGCCCCAGTCTTTCACAAACTCCAGAGATTGGGCCCAGGACACACGCCGCTCGAGCCGGCAGGGAAATGCAGACAATGTGGCGTGGTGGCCTCCCAGTCCTCCGCCCAGGTGGTGGTCCATCAAGACGGTACGCTGGACCTGAAGAGATAGCGGTTGGAGAGGTAGAAGGGCAGAGCACTGGTGGAGGCGGTGACTGTCACCAACTCGGCCGAAAGCATGGCAGATGTGGTGGGAGAGACCCCAGCCACAGGAGAGACAAGGTGCTACACTCACTTGAAGGGACCCCAGTGGCCTCCAGCGCTGGCTGACTGTTGTGAGGATATTGACTGGAGGAGCGCCTGGAGTGGCCTTCTCAAAGAGCCGCGGAGCCGGCAGGTCCAAGACGAGCCCACCACACATTCAGCCTGAATTCCTGAACTGCAAGTTACATGGGAACTGTACTGGCATGCAAGATTGGGAAGTAGGTGCTGAGTAAACTGGCAGGGCTGTTCCCTCACCATGTTCTTAGTTGTTGGCAATTGACTGGGTGCGTTTAGGGTGATTATTTGTGGTGGTGTTGGGTTCCTTTAGTGGAGTTGGTAACTGCGCAGGTGGATGCTGAATGTGTGGACAGGTGTGGGCACAAGGTTGCGATGCTTTGGAGCAGCTGGAGTTGTGGCAAATGCTAGGCATACACCCCTCAAATACATATTGGGACTGGGTGTTGTGGGTGTGTTTGAGCGGGATGGCTGATTTATTTGCTTGGTTTTAGGTGTGACGTGGTAGTGTGAGGATTTGTTAACAAGGTGGGTATATCAAGGACAGATTTTTGGGGAGGCATGAGTTGTTCTTTTTCTGTGTTTAACCAGTGGGTTCGTTGGGGCATATTGTTATTGCTGGGATAGGACAGCAGCAGCAATGTGGTCATGGGATTATGGTGGCTGAGAGGCTGGTGGGGTGGAAGGACAGATGATTACACACTTTAAATTGGTGACATGGAATGTCCGTGGGCTTATCTAGTACGTTACACGTTCTAGGATACAGACGTACCTTCACCGGCAGAGTATCCATAGCTGTGTTCCACCACATACTCCAACTATGCTTGTGTGGTTATGATCTGGGTGGCCCGCAAGTTGCCTTCCAGGTTCGTGACTTTAAGTCGGACATTGAGGGGATGTACCTCTTACTACATGGTCTGTTAGACAGTGTGGAGGTATGTTTGTTGAATATGTATGCACCAAATGTTGATGACGGGGGATTCTACCAGGAGATGGAGAGGGAGCATGTCGGAATCCCCCTGCTATCTGCTGTGGATTTCAACTGTGTGTTGGATGGGCAGTTAGATTGGCATCCGCCTCGACTCCGCACAAAGCTGAGCATGTCGACCGCCTTGTGTGCAGTGATGGAATTACTACATTGCACAGATATATGGCGAGCGACCCACCTGGGTGTACAGGTGTACACATGCTATGCACCATCGCATTAGACGCATAGCCGTCTCAACAGATTCCTACTGTCGGGGGAGCTAGCTGCGGACGTGCTGAATGTTCATATTTTGGGTAGGTTCTTCTCTGACCATGCACCGCTACTGTCGAAGTGAGGCGTGGGTGGAACTAGGCCGGGGGTTCCCCTGTGGCGCCTTCGCACAGGAGGCACTGGAAGACACCCAATTTCGCGAGGTGTGCTACTGCAGTCCATGCGTCATGCTCCCAAAACCTGGTATGGACCCAACAGACCAGAGTTCATAACAGTTTCTGTCCATATTGGGGGGGGTCAACACTAAGGCCCTGGCAAAGCGATTGGGTGGGGTGGTGACCCATTTAGTACACGAGGACCAACGCGGATTTATACCGAGTACAGGGATGCAAATGATCCTATGGAGGCTGTGCCACATGTTACACTCAGTGGCAGGCACAGATTTAGAGGCTGCAATGGTAGCATTGGATGTCAAACAAACCTTTGACACACTCCGCTGGGAATAGGTGCTGAGGAGGATGGGGCTGGGACTGGTATTTATGTCATGGGTACAGTTATTATATGCCCAACCTGTGGTGCGTGTTCGGACCGGGAGTATGGTGTCTGAGTGTCTGCCCACGGATCAGGACACGAGGCAGGGATGCCCCGTCGCCACTCCTCTTCGCCTTGGCGATGGAGCCCTTGTTGGTTCGGTTGCACTGTGACATGGCTACATGGAGTGTTGAGGTGGGGGGATGCACCCTCGTAATTTCTGTATACGTAGACAATTTGTTGATTTACGTTACCCACCCAGAGCGATCAGTGAGCACGTTGCTGGAGATCATGACTAAATTTGGGGAGGTCTCGGGCTTAAGGGTCAACAGACAGCAGTCAGTGAATTTCTCTCTGGCCGGGCTGGTGCGGGCGGACTCTGCCGATCTCCCAGTGAAGGGGCTCCAGTGGGAGTGAGATCATTTTTGTTACCTGGGAAAACAGGTGGCCCATACTTCGGAGGCCAGCTAAGCCTCAATATAGGTAGAGTACTCGAGAACCTGGAGGCATCTGTGTGTGCTTGGTACCGCCTGCCTTCAATCAGTGTTTTGTATAGCTCGCTAATCACCCCAAGGGGTATCCTGCCTTTGTATTTGATGGGCAGGGTAGCCCTATGCAAGATGGTGTTGCTGCTACGCTGCCTGTACATCCTGCAGAATTCAATATGTCATATACCAAGACCCATCTTTGGCAAACTGAACAGCCTCCTGGTGTTCTTAGTGTGGAGTAAAACTGGAAATACTGTAGTTAGAAACGGAACTACGGATGTACCATTTTCAGGATTGCTACACTGCGCGGCACCATAGTGCACGAACAGTCCGAATACTGGCAGAGTGGGGTGCTAGAGCTGACCTCCCTGGGTGCGTTATGCGGGGGGAGAGTTCCAGAAGACTGCCCGTTTACTGCCCGGCATGCGTTCACACATGTGCTGCCTAGAGCTCCATTCGCCAGACTGCTACCTCTTAAGTGGTTGCCATGCTTCCGGCGGATACAGTCCATGATGGATCTGTCGCAATGGTATGACAGGGCTGCACCGCGGTTGGCAACCTATACCTCAATGGTGCTTTCCTCATGATGGGGGAGGCGCAAGAACAATTTAGCTACGGCAAGGCTAGTTTTTGCAATACACCAAGGTGTCCCGCATGGCACGCGAGGTCTGGATAGACTTGCCTGCGGAGCCAGCGGAGACACAGACTTTGCGGCTACTGCTGGATCCGGGTTCCACCAAAGGGCTGATATCCTGCGTTAATAAGGCTTGAAGGCTGACCGTAGGATAGATATGTCAGTGGTCCATAATAGATGGACGGGTGATTTGCCTGAACCTCTCACGGAGGGAGAGTGGATGCGAACCAGCGCCCAGGTCAGGGAGGTAGCCAGTAACGCAAAGTTCAAACTCATCCAATTTTATTATATTACACTGCACCTACTTAACACCTCAACAGTTACACAGGTTTAATGCAGCACAATCGGGCGAGTGTCCCAGATGCGGGATAGAGCTGGCAACGTTCCTGCATATGATGTGGGAGTGTGGTAGGCTATGGAGTTACTGGAAGCAGGTACTGCAGTTGCTACAGGGAATCCTGCATGTCTAGGTGGAGGCTTCAAACAAACATTGCCTGCTGGATGTACTCCCAACCCCGAAACGAGGGGCCAAATGAAGCACAGGTTTGCCCTGTTGGGATTGGTGCTGGCTAAACGACACCTCACCATCCTCTGGATGAGACTCCATCCGCCCAGAGCCCACAAATCGTTGGCAGATGTGCGTGAATGAGGTAGAAGCGGAGGTTAAGACTAGTTCGCATGGATGAAAATGCAGAGAGAGACCTGGAGATGTGGGGAGATATGTTCAAACATTTAGTGGCCAAGGAGCCAACGCCTGATACCTCTCCCAGGGCAACACAGGATGCGGAGCCAGTGAAACTCGCTACAAAGGCATAGGGGCTGACTCCCAGAGTCTCAGAGGGTGCATCTGTGCATGGTGCCCGGAGGATGGAGGTACTTGCAGCCCTGGGTAGGGTCCTTGTGTTCCTTTCCCCCCCGTCTCCTCCCTCCTTCCTTCCCCGCCTGCCCACCCCCCCCCTTTCCTCCTCCATCCCATGTCGACATGGTCGCTGTGGATGTCGGCTGCTGCTGCTGTATGGATTAGACCTTTAGTTCTTTGAAGGGTGTACTTTCTATTTTTTGTTCATATGAGCTTAAGGCATGGGTTGGCTTGTTGCTAAGTAGATGCTGACTAAGAGATGCGTAGTAATTTGGAGGACATAATGAAGAAAATGCAACAGTTACTCAACCCAAACAGTGGAGGAGTAATCCAATTTTTTTTATCTTGAGCAAGGTAGGGTTGTTGAATTGTAATATACAGCTGTTTGCAGCACCAACAAATGCGCTACACTGTCATACTAGAAAACAGGTTTAAAAAAAGACACTGGGCAGAAAACAATCATATAAAAACAAGGTCTTATGTTCTTTAAAACCCTTTTGTGGTCCAATAGACGGCCTTAGAAAGAGGTGAGCTAAAAAAAAACAAGCATTTGCAATGCAATCGGTCTCGCCTTTGGGACCTTTTATGTATTTAGCTATGCAGCACATTAGCCTGGGTGCCGAAACATCTACTGTTCTTTAACATAGAGGGAAAGTAAGCACCAAACTGCGTGACACGCCAGGTATGGGAACACATGGAGATAAATATTGCCTTTCAGCGGGGAATGGTATAGTCCAAAGCTCTGTTTTTAATATAAAAGCAGGGCCTTTGGGGGTCATATCACTTAAAATACAAGATTTGCAAAAAATATTATTGTCTACGGGTGCTCGAGGAAGACAATTTCTATGGATTGGAATCTAGAGAATGCTAAAGTGATTCTGGTATTTTACTGACCTCTGCTGGTCGTTTTCTATCAAGAAAGTTAAATAGAGGCAGTTGAACAGAAAAAAAGTCCCTAAGCGGAAGCAGACAAGTCCTAGGGCTGATCTCCAGAGCCCACAAAGTACATACACATATGAGTATATACTAAAGTATATACTAAGGTATATACAAGGGGCTCAAATGCTCGACCTAAATAAGACAATATGCGGAACTGTAATATACTGAAGAGTGAAATACATTATAGAATGCAACCCTACAACTGTTAACTTGATGTTCACGAATGACAAAACATCATTCCTCATCGTTTGTCCATACCTGTCTCAAGAATAACAATGAATAAAACAAGATTGCCAACAACTCTTGCACCTGGTGGTCTGTACTGCTATTGTTTCTGAAGTAGATTCACCAGAGTCAAAAAGCCTACCACTCTGATTGGGCATAGCAAACACTGGTCTTCCAGTGACTCAACTGATTCACGGATCTCATCTTGGTGTTCTCTTTGACCTGGAAACTTATTTCACGAGGAATGTCATTGTGACGTAATGTTGAGAAATGCGTTGTGTTTGTGGCCGATATTGTACCAACAATGAAGTTTAAAACATCTGAGCAATTCACCACATTTGCAACAGATTACCCATTCCACACCAGTTCAAAGAACTGCCAAATCCAGGAAGCCCAGAGCCACCAACTATTTGGTTTGATACTTTATTGGTTTTTTATAAGGTACCAAGGTGCTAATCGTCCATCATTAACCTCATTTGGTTGCCTCTCTTTATCGCCTTCACCAGCATTAGCCATCATGCAAACGTCGGACTCGAATCTTCAGAACCATCAATTTGGTTGAATATAAATTAATCTTTCATAATTGTGAGTGTTCTGGCTTTATTGTGTTTCAATGTTAGCAAACGTGACTTACTTTAGGTGTGATATGCCCCAGTGATATGTGTTGGGTGCTCTTTGTTTGTGTGCGTTGTGTGTTCTTTGTTTGTAGATACTGAAAACAGTGCAAAAAGAAACCCCATATGTCTCATTTGCCAGTGGGTGTATGATAATGGTCCACTATGGCAAAGGCTTTGCTCACGCACACCCTCAGGTACTTGTTGTTTGTCCACTGTTTGGGAGCACCTGCAATTTGCACACGGTTTGATGCAAATTTAAGCTCCATATGCCCAACATAGTTTGTGTATCTAAAGGGATGTGTGAATGCAGTTCATTATTATGTGGGCTTCACCAATAAAAAACTAGTGGTGTGCATTGTGTCCCTTACGTGTGTTGCCTTTCTATTATTGACGAACACCAACAATAGCGGAAAATCATTTGGTGCAAAGCGAAATTCCACGTCTGAGTTGGGTGTTATCAAGAGATGTGCTAATATAGCCCTCCAAGGAGTGGGGCTTCACCCATGCGGACACTGGGGCACGCCAACCCCAGCTGGGTGTTTCCTTTAATGTTCACATTTATGTCCTGTATGCAAACCTGCACTGGAAGTTGTCACACTTTGCTTGCACAGGAAGATGTTCACAAACACTTTGAAATATTTCCATTTTACATGCGCACTGGAACCTTGCCTTTTGCCCGATATCTCCAAAACAGATTTTTACCAAAACAAGAGAAGGCACTGAATGATCAAAAGGCCTCCATGCAATTTAGGATTGGTGGTCATCGGTTTTGGAGTTAGGCATGCAGAGAAAAATCCTATGGGAAATCCCCTGTACTGCAAAACAAATTCAACCACTCCAGCCCCTTTGACAATCCAGTTATGTGTTGGTTTATTAAACAAATAATTGGGGCACACCAGCTGTGCCTTGATTTAAATAACCTTTTTTGCATTAATCTATTTAATGAAATTTCAGTGCTATACATTTCATATCATATTTGCTTCCCTCGAAGTGTTTCAGGATTGAAACATCGCTGCTTCGGGAGGATATCTTATATCTAGCCAGACACAAAAGTAATACTGGAATCTTTCATTTAGTACCCAAACCATGTTCATTTTAAATAAGTCAAGAAAAACGAAAACCAAAGCAATTTTCGACCTGTGATAACTCTTATTATTGTGGAACATCGGACAAGGCAAATGACTATGTTCGACATCTGCCATTACGTAGGCTTTCTTTACTGACTGTAGTATCCCAACCAGACAGGAAAAGACAAAGGAGGTTAGAGGAATTAGAGTATTTACTATTGTTATCATCTTTTAATGTTATATGATAAAGAATTATTACTTTAACCATTAAAAATGCATAAGAAAAACCTACATTTACAGAAGACGCATCTCCTCCTCGATGTTCTGATTTCACCACTAACATCAACTGATCACCAAATGAATGATTTTTAGATTTTGGCTGTTTCCGTTTAGTTAGACTGAAAAACAATCAGACCAGAGAGTACAGAGATCTGTGCAGGAGCTATGGCTGAACAGTGATTAAACTGGATGTCACTTGTCTCTGCTCTGGTAGCCTGGAAGCAGCCCTTTAGTAGCTTGGAAAGTGGGCAGGAGAAAGAACCTCAGCATCTAAGAAAGGTGGGACTTAGAAACATTAAGACATGCGGAAGGACGATAATAAGATACAAAGACTATTTGAGAAAGGCGAAGGCTTGATAGGGACGATTTCCTGGTTCTTCTAGTCGGACCTTTGTGCCATGACAAAGGACGCTTCAGCAGGTCTTCGTTCAGAAGGACCTGTCTGGCTACAGCTCTATACCTCATCGGGCCAAAAGATTATGAGCTCCATAATTTCTTCGAAGTCTGAAGGCAAAATTATAGAGCAGCAAAAGGTAGCACAGCAATCTGAGAGGTGAAATGACCCCTTGACCTATGGTTTTGAAGTCTGTCCCACTCTGAGCTTTTGGAGGCAAACCAGAATGCTTCAACAGATACCCAGAGCCTTTGTGTCAAAACTCATGGAGCCCTCGCAGACTACAGCATCCTAACTTGCCCTGCTTGACATTTGGACTTCCATAATTTCTTTCAAGTCAGAATGGTCAGGTGGCACCAACTTAGATTTGCCGTGGTGTTCTTCATTTTTGATCAGTCGCATTCAAAGGCTACCGGCATAACATCCAGATAATCATTTGCCTTGGTGGAGATACCAGCATGACCCAGAAAAACTTCCACAGTTTGTCTGCAGTAGTTGCATGGATTAATAAAAATGTATTAAAACTAAATTCTGATAAGATGTTTTAGCCAGTCTAGCCTTGCTTTGGTTAAACTACTGGTTGCCGGTGAACCTTGGTCCCTCTCCAACCAGTCTATACCATCCACAATCTGGCATTCCTCTTTAACAGCTTCCTTACTTGTTTCTCACAGATCAACAAAGTTACTACCAAATGTTTGTTTTAGCTAAGGATGCTGCACAAGAACCGCTTCAAAACTAGACTGCCGCTTTACTATAATCCAGCCGATGAACGGCTCCCACATAGACTGTTATAATTCTTTATATCCTGGCTTGATTAATTCTCTTTTCCAAACTTCCGCAGGCTTCTCCCTGACTTTCCATGCAGGTGTCATGTTTCAAGACATCTGGTGAAGATTCACTGGTTGCTGGCAGGGAAACGTGTAATCATCAAGATTAGATAATTTGTCATTCTCGCTATTAACAGACTAGGATTCAAAATTCCTTCAGAACATATAATTAAGCTCCCACCAGAAAAGTAAAATCTACTGTCCCTTATGAAACTCAGTAAACTGTAGCAAGGCAGAAACGTTTCCCATCTTACTGCTAAGTGCTGAAACTCTACCCGTCTTTCACCTTCATGCCAAAGTTCATCATGTCACATTTCTGGAACTTCTCAAAACAGGGCTTTTTTCTTTTCATTAAATTGCATCTGATTCTATACTACATTCCTACCACAAGGGCAAATGCAAGCTTTGCAAATCACTAAAATAACAAGTATCTGCAATGCAAATTGGTCTCGCATTTGTGAGAGTTAAGAGGTATTGGCGTTGTAAATAACAATGTCTTTTACCTACCAAAGCAGTGAAGGATGAAAGAAAATGGAAACAGAAAGGATGCTAGAAAAAGGAGGAAAATGAAACTGAGATAGAACGAATCGGAGGAAAGGGGAAAACTGGGGTGAAAAGAAAATATAGGGGAAAATGGAAAAGGCACAATAAAGATAGAATGATCAAAAAATAAGTATAGAAAGCAAAAATGTCCAAAGATTAACAAATTGAAGAAAGCAGGAAATAGAGACAAACAAATAGAAACAGGAGAAGAAAATAGCAAATGAAAGCAAAGCGAAACAGAAAAAAGCAATGTGGGTGAAATGAAGCAGAAAGGCGTGGATTGCCAATCCATGTTTCCAATTTCTATGAAATCCCCCCTCACAGATCAATTAAACATTTCATTTATTGAAATTGTGCAAGCTGTAGGGAAAGCAGCCAATGCACAGAATCAACATAATAGAAAAGGCTTAAAATGTAGCCAGTTCCCACTCCCTTTGGTTATTCACTGCAATAACTGAGTCATGAGTGGTAGCACAAAAAAACAAACTGCCAAACGCCTGAGGTGCGATCAATAGAGTTCCATTCTGTACATTAAGCCATGCAGGTGAGTGAGTCATGTCTTGGCGATGGCATTTCAGACTTATATAGATTACGATTTGGCAACGTTTCTCTGGCAGCAGTCCAAAACTAGAGCTTAGCTAAAACTGCTGGGGTTTTTAGTCACTAGGGAGCCTTTCCCTTATTATGCTAGCTCATTAGAGGGGTGGGGCAGAGAAGTAAGTAAGAAGAGAAGGGAAGTAGTAACAGGCAGAGAAAGTGAGAGTGAGAAATAGGTAGACAGAGAAGTGCATCGACACTCAAACATACAGAGTAAGTAGGAGAGAAATGGTGAAAAGACTGGAAAGGAAAGGACAACAGCACAGAAAGGGAGAGACAGGGGGAATAAAGATAAACATGAAAAAACAATGGAAGCGAGGGAGAGAAAGACTGGCACTGAGATTAAGAGAGACAGATGCAAGGAGAGACATATGCACAGAATAAAAAAATAAAAAAAGAAGTGAACGGAGAGACAAGGGCAGAAACAATGAGAAATGTATAAAGATCTGGAAATCTGAAGAATACAAAGAAGTCCATCTTGCATCGTTCACATGACCACGTGTGTGTCGTGGGGTTGCAACTAAGGCAACCTCGTAAACGCACTCTGCACTGGCACTGCTAGTAGGCAGCAGTGCTGACAAACACTTTTAAACAGGATGGTGGCAAATCAAAATGGTGAAAATAAAGTGTTCAAATAAAAACATTCGATCGTTATTTTTTATCGTGCACGCCATGATATTGCACGTTCACTGTGCTGTGTAATACACTCCACTGTCTCACGTGGCTAGATCCGTGCTACACAAACACTGCAAATCAAATACAAAACCATATATGAGATACAGTAAAACTGTAAAATTACGCACAGAACCCTAGATCATTGCTGCTGATGTGTACACTTTTTCTCACATATTCTTGCTAAAGGGTGTTCCGAGAACACTATCACACTTTTAATTTCGCTAATATGGCCTTTACCAGTAAACTAGCATGATGCTACCACATTTAGGAGTTACGGTTATAATCCTTCGTCTATGGATCACTACATGGGCAGCAACACGTGGCTATACTGCAGTAGACTCATCACAAGTATTAACACAGCTTTCGGCACTGCCTGGGCAGCACTGAGCAAAGCCAAGCTAAATCTATAAAATGTGAAATTACCAGTGACAGAAAGGTCAAAATCACTTGACAACATCAGAACTGTCCATGGAGCAGCTAGACAACCACTGAATGCGCTTCCATGTTTGAACATGAGAAATCACAATATTGTGCCCATTAAACACATATAGCAGTACTTGCAGTGCTCGGTATTGTACAGGTGTGCCATACGGGCACTTTGAGTTGGTTTGTGTGTCAACAGTTATATTCCAATAGCATTTAAACAGCCTAAGAAGGTCCGCTATTAAACTATATGCAAATGACCCGTTCCTACTTCTATTTCCCCTAAGGAGAATAAAACTGCATTGATTCATGTAATTACCTGCGGAGGGGGGGGGGAGGGGAGTTCGCCATATAAGGCGACCAATTGCCTGTTAATTACGCGGACCGTCCGTAAATGCAACCTAATATTCCCATAGCTGAACATATTCATCTGTGGGGGTTGAGGGAGCTCGTAATGCGGCACCCCTGCCAATACTAAAGCGCTGCACAAAATTCTGAAGTGCTCATTGGCTGTGGAGTCTGCACGTGCATCTTTGGTGTATCAACACTCAACAGACAAAGTATTAGCTGTCTTTCACAGAATGGTAGGTGATAAACACATCGTAGCGGAGTTTGCTTTGTTTGCGGATGATTTTAGCTCAGTGTGTTGTCAACCAGGCAGTAAACTAAAGCCGGGCGTTTACAGCAGGTCTCTGCTCGGTCAGGCTTCTCTGCTGCCAGTGCCTGTTGAAAGGTACGAGGCATCAAGCACATACACACCAACAGTTTGATATTACAACAAGCCCTGCAAAGCCAACAATTTCTGTCTAATAATTCATTTTAATTGAAGAAAAAAAAAACAGTCGAAGGGGGAAGAAACAACATACTTCAACAGTACTCGATGCAACATAAAACAGCAGTGCCATGGGGGGAAAAGCACGTCGACTAACACCAGCGCTGATAGGTTTTCACAATGTCTTTGACGCGGAAAACGCCCAGTGGGAGAGCAAGGAAGAGGGAGAAGGGGCTATCACACAATGCACAGTATGATGGCCAACAAAAATGTTTTCTTAGTGAAATCACCTAGGAGGGAGCTGAGCACACAAAGGAGAAACATTTACACAAATGCACCAATAACAAACCAGCATTTCTGAATGCCACAGATCGCAACCAATGGGAATTGGTGGGTGTGCCAAAGCTCGACCTAAAAACTGAATAAGGTCAAATGTTTGAGTGTAGCAAACCACTGGGTTGTATCCAAACTGTGCTCTGCAAATGTTCTGGCCACACAATGACTAACATTGGCGCTTTGCTATTTCTTGTTTTTTGGCATTTAAACTCATCCATGTCTTCGGTTCACCTGATTCAGCTGTTCTCATTTTTGTCAAACCATACTTAAAAGATATAAATGACGGAACTGTTAAGAGGCTGATGTTGAAGCTGCAAATGGGGCAAGTGCCTTTATATATTTACTGGAAACTTGCTAAAAAGGTTGAAATGAGCTCGGTGAAATCATCTATTTGCCCCTTTGGAAAACTGATTAGGCGACTTGGACACTGAATTGTCTTTTGTACATATTTTTTAGTAGAAAGAAGGAGACTTTTACCTCCTGACTGTAGACAGCTGAAAATCACGAAAGTTGATGAACTACTATTAGGTATAAAGAAATGTGACAATATAAGACTATGTTTTAAACTTGGGAAATTTCTGGATTAATGCCAAAACGTATCCGGCATTAACATAAAATGCTAGTATGTTGCAAATTATGTATTAACTGTTTTATTGCCTAAACTATTTTCTCAATTTTTGGTTACGTTGGAATAATTTTATAACATGTTAATTGGAGTTCGCGATTTGCAAAATAATCGCGAAATCGTCACTTTTGTAAAAAGGCTGCGCTTTTTACAAAAGTGCCAGCGAAATCAGGGCTTGGGTGGCAGAAAGCTGCAGCAGTCCTGTCTCCTGCCTCTCAGGGGCACAGTTTTATTACAGACTCTTCATTAATCCTCTTTTAAAGATGTCACAGGCCTTGAAATTATGTCTACCCTCCGAACATGATAAATGCTTCCCACATAATCTAATGGGCTTACCGCTCTACAAAACTGCTTCACCTTCCAAAAATTGTTGCCCTCTGCGGACATCCACGACCCCACACGCCAAAGGCACCTGATGTTACCCTCCTTTGACACTCAGTAGTTTGACTGGTACGAAGAGTCACTGAGCCCTGGAGACTGGCATTTTTATATTTTCGAAGACAAATACCGCATGTGTGCAGAGCAGGGTTTAAAAAGCCCTACCAAAGCAGGAAAAGGAATGGGCAGTAGTCGTCCATGTATTCGGGCAGCTGTTGGGAGCAGGGCGCTGTATCGCAGGTCTGTGGTATGTTCAGCAATGACATGTAGCAGCTCATCTTTGTAAGCACCTGCTGCTGGCAGGCTAGCACTATTACAGGCATGGAGATCCCGGGAATAAGAGGAGCTATCAACCTTCTGTTGCTCCGGCCATCTATGCTAAAGGTCTAGCATTCAGCCAGCAACATTAAGCACGCTGGGGCTTGTAGTTTTGCGTTTCTCCTGGATTTACAAGCCCCAGCAAGTATTCGTCAAGGCACTATACCGAAAATAAGGAAGATTATGCTATTTTGGAGGCCGGAATCGTCGTTTGTTTTAAATAATTTTATTTTAAGCAGAGTGAGGTTCAAACATTTTCACATACACACATATATACCTAGTGGCTGTGTAACACGCATGTGCATAGCAACACAAGCTTCATGGGCCAACCAAGCAGTTCGTGATTAGGACTGTTCAGAGTTAGGCAAGGACCTGCTGGATAATCTGGAGTTGTTTTCTGATGGAAGGTAGGCTGCCTTGATTCTTCAGCTCTGCAGAGCCTGATCCAGGTAGCACAACTGTGCCGAGCATCTTTTCTGCAGAGGTGCAACAACTCCAACCCCCTCATTTTTTTTTAAGGGCGACACTGAGCTCGGCTCACGCTAAATGAGAACAATGACTGCAGCCCTTTGTAAGGAAGACAGAGCACAGAGGCAAGTGCAGATCACAATTCTGTTAAAATACATTTCAGAGTCATATGCTAACTATGCAGATTTACTGTCAGCCCATTTGTAATACTTTTGAAATTGCTAATTTGCTCATTGATTTAAGTTTGGACATGCTATTTTGTGCCGGAACTTGGCTGTCTGATGATGCTATTGCTGTTAGTACCTGGGAGAGAATTGAATTACAGCAAACCATGGTGTAGGCTTGTAAGCAGGGTAGGTGGCGGGAGAGTGGAAGGGTTGATGCCACTGGTCAGGGTAGGGGTGCCTGCGCCCTGTTCCGGTGTGAGAGTAAACAGGAAGCAGGGGGCAGCGTTGGGCATCAATGCATCCCCTCTCTTGTTTCTGAACTGAGCATTCTGAACTGAGCAGGGGTGCATTGAGGCTTGCAAGAGTGTCTTAGACTCTAACGGACGCGCCAATTTAAAAGTAGAGAGTTGTGATTGGCCCTGGGATCTTTATTTCCCTTGGGCCATCTTGCTCCTGCCTAAGTCAGAGTCCCGCAAGTTTTCTGATTGGCTGCCAACAACATGAAACAAATGTTGCTGCCAGCCATTACAGGACTCGCGGACTTAGCATAGCAAATACACTCAGACACTTTAAATATGCCTATTTGAAAGTGGAATACCCTGCTAAAACAGTTTTGATTGATTTAAGACTGAAAAGGAATGATTACGAGTAAAATAAAGTGCCGTAATAATGCCGCAAAATTTAAATTTGTGCCGCAAAATTTCAATCTTTGTGCAGCAAAATTTGCTAATCTATGCCGCAGTATCCTGGGGGTCTGTATAATGTTATTTTATATTGTATTTCTCAATGCAACAGCATCTGCACAAGTCATTGCACCTTACACTATACATGCAGTTTAAAAGGTCCCCATCTTGCGTTAATCGAACAATTCTGAAATATGGTTTAGCTTATGAGCTCCCTTTGCACTTTAGTAAGCTTTAGTCTCAGATTTATACATCGGATCTGCTCTTAATGTGAAATAGTTTGAGAAAAGTAGGATTAGAGATGTTGGCAATATTCTCATATCTGCAGCTCAGTATATAGGATCTTAAACAGGTTTCATATGTGGTTGTTTTTAGCTGCTAGATTTAAACACAAGGTCTGCTTTTAATGTGTAATAGTAAGAGGAAAGCAGGATCAGTGAGGTTTGCAATATTCTCATACTTGTTTCTTACTATATAGAATCTTAAATGTGTTTTATATGTGGTTCTTTTTATCTGCTTTTAAATGAAATTGTAAATCAGAATGGGTTCAAAATAATTAGAATTTGATTCTTAGTGATGTTGTTTTTAATGTTTACTTGTTATATGAAAGATGTGAAAGATAATCAAGTTTTATAATTACTTTGTATAAAAATATGGTAATTTTATAAGACTGTGATAATATAAATTTATTTTGACAAATTATCAAACAAATAAAACTTGAAACTAGTCCTGATTTGTTCATTACATATTTTTTTCTTTTTACTATATAGTTTTGGGATTTATACAAATTGCTTTCTTGACTTTAAGCTGTCTGGTGTCCTTATGTTTTTACACACATTTCTTTGAGGAAACACATGCTGCTTTGAGATATGCCTACCAGGCTGGTTACCCACTTTTATTGGCCTTTAAATGAGGAAGGTCTCAGATGCATTCTGTAAGTCCTGTCCTACCTTCCAGGCAAGTGGGAAGTCAGGGAGGAAATGCATGCCCCCCGCAACCTTTCCCTGTGGGAAGTCTGACAATTAGAAGAAAGGTTTCAGCAAGCTGACGCACAGACTCAGATCACACAACCAGCAAAACGTAAAGTGTAATGAGCCAGCCAATCCAATCTGCTCAGATCTTATTAGGCAAAATCACTGATGCTCAGGATTACTCTTGCTGAAACAAGAGTACTACATAATTTGATTAACTGAGTAATTCTTAGTTAGCTCCTCTGATCAATTTACTTGAGTTGTTTAATGGTCTAAGGCAATGATCCTCAAAGTACGGCCCGGGGGCCGCATGCGGACCTCCTGACCTTTACATGCGGCCCCCTGGTCAACAGCAGCACTGGGCTCCTGTTTTCTCAACTCAGCACTAACATCGAGAAAGAAGTTAAAAAAACAGTCATTTATTTAAAGGTTAATTGAAGATAAAGAAAGGAAGTAACTAGGTTATCCTGCACAGCTTAACTTTAGAAACACCTTTATTTTTAAAGACATATTGCAGCAAAACTGTAAAAATATGATAAGGTCTCTTCAAAATTCAAAAAGTGTATTTCATTAACCTGCAGAACCGTTTCATCTTAGTGCATCACATTATATCAGTGCACTAAGAAGAATTATTTTTAAAGTGATAGTTTTCAAACATTACAATCATTCATTCTTCCCTCCACCCTGACAAAAACGTCAGTAGTGCACTAAGATGCAAGTCATTTGTTAAGTGCACTCTGTTATACATGAACATTATATTTTATTAAGTCAAACACAGGAGAATGGTTTTGTACAATGCACATCTTGAAGTCATGTGTTTTGACGTCCTGTTATGTGTGATAGTAAAGGAAAAGGAGGGAAACTGAAATAAAACAATTGGCTAGGATCACACTGTTGTAGGGATTCTGCACATACACAGAGCTATGCACAGGATAATAGGACCTCGGAGTATAGTGGTGAACCAACCATACACCTTAGTACCTAAAACCCTAATCCGACTAGCTTTAGCGTCTCATTGGCAACAATGCTACCAATGATTAGACAACCCAGAACACGGTATCTCTCTCTCTCTCAGGACTCGCGGGAGCAAGGACACCCTTTCATAACTCACTCATACCTGTCCACAACGTGCGTAATAAGAGACACTGTATAGTTTAAAATGTTTATTTCAACTACCGTGCTCTAAGATACAGTACACGTGCCAGTACTATCAGCATAATGCATAAAGATAAAATAATCAGCATAGTTACAATTCCATAGTATACAAACGGGGAAAGCATTTCATAAAGCAGTGGATATAGGGCTAAATGACCATACCACCCTCCCCGTGCTAGTAGCTAGTTTATTATAAAAACAGAAGACCTCTGGGCATTGTCAGGCGGACCCTCATACCTCAATATCTAGATGCAAGGTTTACATCATCAGACAAGCACAGCTCTTCTCTCTGGAAAGGTTTTTCTCCAAGTGTCTCTAACAGTGAAATCACAATATTAAAAGCACACAAATTTCTCCAGTGCAGCTGCATACAGTGTTATGTCTAAGTGCGAGGGGCTGACCAGATCAGCAAGAACAAGGGACATTGTTTTTCGACCTTGTACATGATGTGCAGACGCAACCCAAAGGGAACAGGAGGAAAGGTGAAAGGCAGAAAGGCAGACAGTTCTAAAATAGCCGGGCACAAGCAGAGGCTGGAAAAACAAAGTCACAAAGTAACGTGCGCAAAGAGGCATCATGGCAGCCAGGCCTAAGCTAACTTAGCAATGCAGACCATGAGTCCACGAACCACATGACACCCTCCCCTGGTCAGTCCATTGGTGAAGCCATAGGACGAAGACAGAGTTCAAATAGATGGAGCAGAACGGTAGCGTCTGTGATGGAATATTCCCCAATGAAGGACAATGAATGAAAAAAAAGAAAAAAAATGTAGAATAAAAAATTCCAGGGAGGCAGGACGCCGAAAGCAGAGGCCCCCTAATCCAATAGAGTGTAAGTGCAGAAAAACGCCACCCCTTCCAAGAGGACATCGTTGGAATCGTCGGAAAAAAGAGACGCCATCCAGTCCAACAAATCAAAACTGCAGTCATGTTCCTCGCAAGATGGAGCAGCGAACAGCATTGCGGGACAACTTGCGTGATACTCAATATAACTATGTTGTAGGAGATTCTGAGCAGCCGCCCAGATATCCCATTGTGCCAAAATCCCCAGTGCAGCCGCACGCACCATGTAGCCCGCACCGGAACAGTCCCGTTCATGGGCCTCTAAGGGACCCATCAGCTGGACAAAATCCGGTCGAGACAGACGCATTGGAGAGGCAATAATCCAAGGACCACGAGAAAGGACATCGGATGCAGGACATCACAGGTTGCACGCAAGTGAAATACGCAAAGCGAAAGGAAAGTCTATAGGACACACCGAGTGTCGCCAACGGCAGGATGAAAAAGCCTGTGAGGATGCGCTCACGGAGCAGCTGGAGTCGACCTGGGTCGAGAAGGGCCCAAGGAAGTGCAGCCATTGCGTAGTAAACAGACCAAAAGCAATATACCAGCCGCTAAGGCGAGGATCAACGGAAAGCCGCCAAAGACTCTGGAAAAAATGGAATGAATAAAAGCCGGTATTACACCAAAGATAGTTTGAAAGGAGGTAACAAGGCCAGAGCCCACAACTTTAAAAAAGTGCACAAGACCTTCGGTGCGTGATGCATTAAAAACACGGTGAATCAGTTCACCTAAATGTTGTGGGAGGTTAGTGTTCAAAAGGGCCTGTATTTCACTGTGGGTACTCGCCACCTGGAGAATGAATGTCTCCCGGGCGGATGTGAGCATAACCTCCTGGTTCAATAATAGTGCCTTTATTCTGCTCAATTTATTGAAATCCGCCTTCAAAGTAGGAATGGAAGGCCAAATGGAACCATCTATGATGTCGTGCGGGGGAGGAAAAAGCACATTTTTGCAGCAGACAACCCTGTGGGAAACTGTAACAATATAGGGTATGCCGGCCAGCATGCCACAGCAGTCCTGATTATTCAGAAGCAGATAGCTACCATTTGCAAGCACAGTGAAAGTAGGAGATATAGCAGGAGCAGGAATGCCCTTTAAAACACAAGCAAGATTCGGAGCCGAAACGTTACAAGCTCCGTGCAATTTAATGTTTTTGCAAATAAGGGAATGACCCACAGTAGAATCGCATGACTCTCCTGTGAGAAAAACTTCTTTGCCGTCCCTAAGGCATTTATACATGAAAGGCAGGGACCAAAGTTCATGCAGGAAGGCACTGCCCAAGGGCTGAAAACGGCACACAGGATAATGTTTCATGCACAAACTAAATTCAAATAAAGAAAAAGGCAAAGCGATAACCCCGTGCACTAGCCACACGGCAGAATCCAATTCCGCCACAGAGAATGGTAAAGGCTCTATCTTTTCAATATGTAACAAAGTGTACGTCGCATCTTTCATGGACATGAATTGCTGTTTGTCAGTTAAATTAAAAGGGAAGAATAAGGCAGAGGTGTTCAAAAAATGCCAAGGAACTTTCCCCATTTTAAGTGTTTGCAAAGTCCACGCAAACTGCATTACTGAACGCAATTGATTTTGACCATGATATAACACAGAAACATCATCCTGCACAATATCAACAACAGAGGAAACAATATTCTCTAATGTGTAAATGCGGGAAGACAGGGTATTAATACTATTGTCAACAACAGCAAGCACCTTTTCTAAATTTGCTTGATCTATTTCCCGTAGACGGGAAGCAGCTTCAATTTGCGAAAGCTTCCAGAGTTCATTGTAAGTCTCATAAATGAATCTCTTAGGTCGAGGCCCACGAGGCCCCAAAACAAAATCGGACAGATCAATGTTGCCTGATAGGAGGGATAAATGCTGTTTTACAGAATCTAAAGAGTGCTGCAACCACTGTTTACATAATTTACCAACGGAATATGTTGTGACAGTACGAGAGTCCGAAAACCTCGGGTCTGGCCTATCCGGTTTGTAACCAGGAGCTGAGTCATGAAAACGCAGTTGGCAGGCATTTGCTGCCGTTGGCCAAGCCAACCAGGGTGACTGAACAAACGTGGAGATATTAAATGAATTGTTCTGAAACAAGGCCTGCAAATCTGTACGGGAGACATTGAAATGCAAGCTTGTGTTGGGAGCGGAACACAATACAGGAATAGAAGGTGCATTTAATTGTTTGGAAGTAGCCAAACCCCAACACGTAGTCTGATAGATGGTATTATTTAAAAAATAGAATTTGGGCCGGGATAAGGCAAGCACGATGCAAGGCTTCTGTGCCTTGCACCTGCCATGGTTTGGTGCCCCAAATGGATTTTAGGTCAATGGTGTCCTGCCAGTGCTCATAACCACCCACGGCTAAGGCGTTCAAAAAGGAACCCGAATATAGCAATTTGGTGTGGGTCAGCATGATTTTCTGTGTGGATGAAGTGTTTAATTTAAAATAATAGGACCCAGGGTTTGATCTATCAAAGTCCGTAAAATAAGTAAACTTATTTCTAAGAGTCTGGGAGCTACCTGGCAAAGGGGTCGGACAATGTTCCCATTGGGTGTAATTAACAGGACCCCGATGGGTTCTTGGTTTATGGAGAAAATGGTTGCCCCAATGCTGGCAACAATATAAATCGGCTTAACTTGCAGAATTCATGTACAAATCTTCAGCATTAAAAGCAGCATAATATTTCAAATCAGTAAATAACGATTCAACTGCATGCACATCCCAATCGTCAGAATGAATATTACTTTTAACGACATCACCCATTGAAACACGAAGGACATTTGGTACATTAATAATCTCGGTCGGTCCATGAATTTGGAAATTTATCGCATCCCACACAATGCCATCAGTGACTGGAAAAGCTGAAATGTTCACAAATGTGTGGTCACGCTTCATGATGTGAGATGAAGAATGTGGAGCCAAAGTTCCAGCGACACAGTTCACTGCAGAGCGTTCTGGTAAATAGTGACCATTGATGAGTAGAAAAAAAACTGTGACAAAGCCAATGGACATGAATAGAAAAATCAGGAAAAGTACCAACCAGATACATGTCCAGGGAGGAATCAAAAAATTGTCTCTGAACCAGGATACAAAAATACTGAATTTGGACGGGACAAATGATGAGGTGGAATCCGAGTCAAAGGAATAACGTCTTGGGCTCAGTGGCGTTGTTGGTAGGTGAGCCACCGACTCGTTGGCGGGGTAGGTATACTCAGTCTCCTCGTTGCAGGGGGAGTCCGGGTAGTCGAGTATGTGATCAGGCAAATCTACCATCTCGATAGCAACATCAGTGACCGTTCGGGCAGAAGGGCCACAAACATTTGTCCGGGAAATGACTGGACAAGAGACCGCTGGTGTTAGACTATTCAGGATCGGCCAGATGTTGTAGCTTGACATTTTCCACTGAGATGTATCTGTTCTCTTTGCGACCAGGAAGCAGTGGTAAGATGACTGTACGAGTACCCTTCAAGCCAAGGACTGGAACCGGTGCACGATAAGAGGGGCCAAATTCTTTTTTGTTCTCCACCTTCTCTCGAACCAGATCTCCAATCTTCGGAAGCCAGCCGGCAACCGGAATCTGCAGCGCAGCGTCTGTGGCTGAAGGTAAATGTTCGTTCGCAAGTTTGTTTCGGGCTTCTTGTAAGTCCTGTAACATAGTAGAATGGTTATCTACATCAAAGATTGCGGATTGCGCCGCCATGTCTAGACCATCAAGGTCGGGCACAAACATTCGTATGCCAAAGAGCATTTCGTATGGGGTCCGCCCACCCAGAGGTCTTCTAGGGAGATTATTAAGTGCACGTTGTACGGTATACAAGTGGGCCAGCCAGTTCCTGCCAGTACCTAAGACTCTAGCTGTCAAGGATTGCTTTAAGTCACGGTTCATTCGTTCAACAATCGAATTGCCCTCAGGCCGATATGGAGACGAAAATTTCACCCGCACCCCCAGTGAACCCATTGCGTCCTTGTACGCCTTCAAGGCGAACACCGGACCTTGGTCAGAATGGAAGGTGCCACAGGCGAAAATTCCCACAAAGACACGCAAATCCCTTATGACATTTCGAGCGTCAGCACTCCGTTGTGGCCAAACCCAGATGAAACGTGTGCACGAATCCACTGCAACCAAGATGTACTTATATGCAGTGTCAGAAGAAAATGGACCGCAGTGATTTCAGGTAAACACACCCAAAAGGTCTGTTTGAAATGCAGAGCGGGGTTTGTTGTGGTCGTGTAACCGTGGAAGGCTTAATCTGCTGACAAACGTCACAAGAAAGCACATAAGTACGGGTTTGTTTGTATAAACCACGCCACCAGTAACGCTGCTGCAAGATGGACACCGTCGCAGACAGGCCAGCATGAGCCGAAGCCATGCCTTCGTGTGCGGCCGTTATCAAGGAAAGTCTGCGGTCCGCGTTGGGAATCAGCCGATCACCAACGTTTGGAATTCTTATGTAAGGAGCCTGCTCGGGACCTAGTTGATAAGAGTATTTGGAAGGGAAACCCCGTGGGTAATTTGCACCTTCCTTTGTCGCAGCAATAGCTGCCAAAATATCATTATCTATTTTAGTCATGGATCTTGTAACTGCTGCGACTGAGCACGTGGCTACTGCTGATTTGGCAGCTTCGTCTGCCAAACCGTTACCGACAGCGTGTGCGCCCACACGCTGGTGGCCAAGAGTGTGAATCACCTGTGTGAGAGGCAGACGTTTTTTCAAATCCGCCACTCGAACCCAAAGCATTTTATGCTTAATTGTGCTACCTTTTGCATCCCTGTAGTCGTTTTGCGACCAAAAGAATAGATTGTCATTGTAAGACTGAACACAGTAATAAGAATCGCACACAATAAGAGTGGTCACATCCAGATTAGCGAACTCAAGTGCGAGCACCAATGCGCGCAGCTCGGCCAATTGTGCAGTACTGTCTCCTAGTGCCTGAGTGTGCACTACAGTCTGTTTGAACTCTCCGTTCACCATGGTATCTGCAACAAAAGCACATGCTGCTGAATAAGCATGTTTGGAACCCTTGGCCGGTTGTGCCGAACCATCGGTATAGATAATACATTTGTATTCCTCAAGCGGTAGCAAAGACAGAGGAGGAGGATGAACAAATTCATAATGTAAAAACTCCTGCGTCTGAAGTGAAGAATCAAAGATAAAAGTGACATCCGGAGAGGTCAGTGACATTGCCCATTGTATCCAACGGGGGTGCAAAGCCATAGAGTTCGGTACACTTGCTTTCGTCACTGCCTCAAGGGCAGGATATGGTGTGACCACCAACATGCGTTTTCCCTGTGCCAGTGCTCGTTCCTTTAGAATCGCCATTTGCACTGCAGTCAAAACTTTCTCAACAGAGAAGCGCATTTCCGCGGAAGAGTATAGATGTGACTTGTATGCAATCGGTACTGTGTCACCTTCGTTAAAGGTTAAGTACGTGAAACCCACTGCCCCTGGAATGATTCTAATCACCAGGTTTGTGTGGTTGTCACGTGTCAACAAGAATTTAGATTCGAGTAGATCAGACTGCAAAGACTGCAGTATAGAGGAATGCTCAGGAAGCCAGCATGACTTCGAAAAGTTCGGTTGTATCAAGGCATAAAGTGGCTTGATACGCTGGGAATGTAAGTACGCCCGAAGTTCCGAAAACCCAGTAAAGACTGAAGCTTCTTCAGAGTGGTTGGAGGGCACAAGAGTGCGCATTTCTCCAAAAAACGGGGGGCTAAGCCCTTACCTTCATTGTTGAGCTCATAGCCCAAAAACAAAACGGTAAATTCAGCAATATGAGATTTGGCAAAGTTAAATTTGTAACCCAAGACCGCAAATTCAAGAATAATACGGTCCACTCGGGTAAGATGCGGGTATAATTCGTCGTCTGTTAGATAGATATCGTCGACGTACGAACATGCATCTGGGTCTATGCTGTCCAACAAAGAGTCAACACGGGCAGCGAATACACCCGGACTGTTCTTGTAGCCCATGGGTAAACGCCGGAATTTGAATTGTTTACCACCGGAGGTAAAAGCGCTCCATTGGCTACACTCCGGGGACAAGTTGTGCGTGTAAAATCCATTGGATAGGTCAAGTGTCGTTTTATATTTTTTACGAACAAGACTGTCTACAAGCGCAGAACTGTGTGTGTTTTGCACCGCAAAGGTCCGACAATGAGAGTTCAAATGTCGGTAATCCAAAACTAGGCGGTACGATCCATCGGGTTTAGAAACCGCGAAAAGGGGATTATTCATGGGTGACACGCATGTTTCAATTACTCCTTGATATTCTAACTGTGTCAGAATTTCGGATACGGGACCTTTAGCTTCCCGCTTGATGGGATATTGGGGTTGTGGCTGTGGCAGCGACCGCAAAGGAATATCATGGGGGAGGGGGGGAGAGTCTTCATCCCAACCCACGTGGTTGCGGTATAACGGCGGAGCCAGGGACGCAGCCCACTCGGCTCCGAGAGCCTCCGCTTTGTCCTTGGGGACATGACGAGAAAAGCTCGGAAGGATTACCTCCTCCCCTCTACGCGCAGCAAGTACGAATGGGGGCGGCCAATCCGCCTCTGCCAACAGAATGTCGTAAGAAGAGGTCAGATTCTCCCCAAAAATCCCTTTAATAACACGCTGTATGTCACCTTCAATTTGAATGACAATATTATATAGTCTGTCAGGGGGTGCCACTCTGGTGTCTGCTGTCTTGACAGTAATGAAGGTATCAGTTGCTGTCGCCTCCACATGAGGACGTAGTGCCTCCCGCACTATGGTAACTTCCGCGGCGCTGTCTAGGAGCGTCACTGCCCACGTCCAATTCAGGAGTCTCGTTCTCACCGTCTGTGGCATACCTCGCTGTTACTGCTGCAACTTTTTTCTTCTGAAACTGTGGGCGAGAACGTTGAAATTCTTCTGGTTTCCCTCTGACCTGTTGTCGAGGTTGGTCTCGTCCCTGTGGAGCCTCTCGACCCCTGCCTCTATCCTGGCGATCTCCTCCACCAGCCTGGGACGTAGTTGGTGCCTGTGAAGAACGAGGAGAACGCGAATCAGGGACTTGAAATCTCTCTGGAGATTTAATTCTCGCCCTATCGCGCAAATCATAAGTGCGTTCAGCAGAGACGGAAACCAGGGATGCACCTGGCGACCCCGGCTTCTTCTGTTGCTTACCCTGTTTTTTCAACCTCCAGCTCTTTTTAGTAAAGAACGGCTTCTCATCCTTCTCAGATTGAGTTTTCGGTTGACGTTGCGATTGTGTTTGCGTTTTAGCAAAAGGCTTGACTCCCAGGCTATTGCGGCCAATTGTTTTGTAAGCCTGTGCAATAATGTTCGGTCATTTGCGCGGCTTGTCCGGTTCTGGGATCAAAGCATTAGCTACTTGAAAGTTAACTGCATCGCCCTTGACATTCGCAAGGATCAAATCAGCTACTACATCGAACACTCCCACCAGTCTCATCCCTAATTCCACAGCCACTTCAGGGCCATGCTCATCCTGCACTCATTTAATTACAGAGGGGAGAACAGTCATGGAAGGAGTGCCGAAACACTTCGCATATACTGCAGCGAATACCTTACCCCAGTTGTTGCATTCTGTCAACTCAGGGATCAAGTCTTTTGGCAAACTAATCATCAAAATCCTGTGTTTTTCCACAGGAGATGTATTTGGAAAAACTGCCTCCAGCTGGTCACATTTTTCTGCAAGCCAATAAGGCAAATCGTCCTTATTTTGTGGGCGCTTGCCCATCACCGAATTAACCATGACGGGACTTATGGTTACACCGCCCGGTCCAGCTGGATGCGCGGCAACTCCAGGCGGGGCTCCCTGGATGTTGCCTGTAACAAACTGTACTAAAGCTCTATGCACACGTATCAAAGATGAATGCAAATTACGCAGTTCAGCGACTGCGTCATATAACGCGGATGTGGGGTATACCCGGCCAAAACAGGCCAAGTGGCCCCTTCAATCGACAAGGGGCCTAAACGAACCGAGGTAACCGGTTGGGGGAGGGCGCCATCAAACCAAACACGGTGTTGCCATGCCGTGAGCGGTACTTCAAGATTCCTATAAGGCCTATAGACATTAGGAAGAGCGGTGGCTGTATATTCATGGAACAAATTATCAGTCCCATCCACCGCTGGAAAGGTGACCCAAGAGTAAAACACCTCAAAGTGGTAAGCTGGATCCGCTTGTACCACAAAGATCAGATCGACACCCGCGTCAGGCACTCCATACACTGTCAAGTGAGCCCTGAGCGCTGCGCGGCTATGTGCCGCAATTTGGACAGCCATTTAAGGCTAACAAGTTTCGACAACCTAGTATGAGGCAGCACAATATAGGGTTGTATTTAAAACTAAGCTAACTTTGCAATGCAGACGATGAGTCCACGAACCACATGACAACACATTTTGGTAACGTGGGGAAGCTGGGATTAATTGAGGCAATTCAGCCACTAGATGTATATGCTTCGCTTCCCCTACACTCACCTTACCGGCATCCCCTTTCCCCCGACCGCCAACTTGCTGGCATCAACGCGGCCCTCGGTCACATCACTGACAAATCTTTTGGCCCTTGGGAAAATGTTTGTGAGTATCCATAGTCTAAGGTCACTCCAAGGCTGTCTGCAACTCACTTTTAGTGATATGGTCACTGCTCACTACTGTGGACCCCAAGAGTATTAACACGGCACCCTTGGGTTTTTATATGGCTAATGGCATGTAACATTTGCAAGCATGGTCCCGGGGCCATAAAACTGTGGTGTTGGGGTTCACCTAGTTGGGAGGTAACCGGGGAGGTGGGTGGCTATTCTGGCATAAAAATAGGGGGAAAATAGATGTATAATGGTTCTGCTGTCACAATCTGCTATACTTGATTCCAGCTGCAGGTGTGGCTAACATGGGGCACTCAAACAGATTCCAATGGTCTTTTAAAGGTTATTTATAAATCTTGATGAATGGGCTAAACAACAAATGAAAAAGGAAGGCGGCTCAGAAATGTCACAAGTCAAAGAACACCTCAGTGATTTTTATATAGGAAACCCAAATAGTCAAAGGCAATAAATGCAAAATAATGTGTACTTGATTGGACAAGAAGTTTTGCCCTTTTTATTCGTAGCTCATAGGAGGGTTGTAATATTGATAAATAAAAAATCTTGGATAAACTCAGGTTCTCTGGTGACCGATGCCCACAGTCATTGGATAATAGTTCCTATGCACAGCATATTATTATTAATTAATGTGTCCTCTTTCTTTGGCCCTATTTATAACTATGCTACTTCCCTGCAAGAACTTACTTAGCAGTTAAGCTTTATGTCAGGCTTATGATCTGGCACATTTTAATTTTTTTTAAGTCATCTGTTTGATTCCTCTAACCCTAGATGAATTAAGAATAATAAAAAACACTCTACTAGTGTTTCACAATATATGTATAATTCTAAGCTTAACTGTCCTTTGGCATCAAGACTATCCTAATGCAAAGTTATAGTGCGTTATTTTGGATAGATTTAAATTCGATTCCAGGATTGATTTTTTTTTTCCAGCAACTTTATGCGGCCTAAATATCAGTTAGCAGTTTGCATGCTTCTCAAACCAATCTATGGTGGCTCTGTGATTGCAGTCAGAAAGTCAGACCAGCCGGAAACCATATAGAAGGAAATGAGATAAAACACTGTTTACTTCACAGTCTAATACTATAACTATATATGTCGTGATAGGTATTTTTTCCATTCAATCCCTTAACGGTCTGGGAAAATCGAGGCATTCGAACTTCAGGTTTCTTCATTGGAGAGATTACATTCATCACTACAGCAAGCTAAATTTAGGCATCTACGGAGTATTCACAGACCACCTGGAACAAGCCAAATTGGCTACTAGGACGTTTTATGTTAAAAAAGAAAGCAATAATGGCGGGACAGATGAAAACAAGTTTATGAGAAAGCAGAAAAGATTGAACATTTCTTAGCATGGCTGGCAAAAGAAAGGGCCAAATGCTACCTCATGACATCTATTAGAGATCTCTTAATCACTCAAATTACTAATGAGAATATCGAAATATTAATGCAGTTCTTGAAGCATTATGAAGCTATATATGAATGCAACTCTCCTTAAGTTAATGATGAACTCTTCAAACTAATTTACAATAGCCTTCTCTTTTGCCAACCACTTCAGCCCAACTATTAATCCCTTTTTCAGATACTGAAGTAAGGGGAAGACTGATTTGGCTGAGATATTATAAACTTTTTCATCAATAATGTAACTCCACCGCTTTCCAAAATTATATAATTCAACATTCAGTAAAAAAAAAAAAAAAAAAAAAAAAAGAATTCGGTTTATACCTCCTTATTACACTATTAAATACCAATTATAAGTTTCTGCCTACATTTTCAGCATGGATTACTACTTGGTAGAAAATTAGCAGCCAACACCCACTTTTTAGCAGGAGAAAATAAAAAAAATAAAAAAAAGGTCCAGCTGCAGTAATTTTACTTTATAACAATAATAATTTTAAAAAATCATGTACAGCGTGAGCTGGGAATTTCGGTTTTTGATTTTCAAGGCTTACTATTTTCCTTCCTGTATCACAAGGTTGATTGCGACCTTATATAAGATTTTCTCTACTCAAATAATTTCAATGTGGGGTTGGCACAAACAAAAAGAGCAACCTGTCAAGGCTGCTCTCCGTCTCCCATTCATTCATTCATTTTTTTTTTTTTTTAATGAACCCCTGGCAGCATTTATCCGATCTCTAGACTTCAGTTTCAGCCCTACTTCAGGCCATCCCAGTAATCAAGCTTTATGCTGACGAAACTGCCTTATATCTTAAGCATGATTTAAATACTGTAACTTTCGCCATGAAACAGGCAAGACTTGAGTTTGGGAGGTCATCAAGTAAATTAGTCCGAAACGAAATTCTTACTTTTTAATGCTTCTAAAGAAATATTGCAACCAAGTCTGTGCTCTCACTGTAATACACGACCAAACACTATTTGGGGGCTAAATACAATGAAGATTCTAATGCTCTATTTTACCTGAACTACATTTTCTTAGTTAGTAAGAGCATAAATAGGTTTTTTAAATTGCTGCTTTCAATTATAGGTCAATAATACGTAATGGAGGTTACGTTACTCCCGTTACTCCCTTTATTACTTTTTTCATTCCTATCCCTGTTTTTTATCTAGTGCTTGTTTTCTAGAGTTGAAGGGCTTTTCTCTAGTTTTATTTGGGACTATAAACATCCCAGAATTAAAATGAAGATTTAAAAATTACCTTTTAAACTTGGAGGAGAACTAGGTCCTCCGCAACTCCATCTTTATTACTTGGCGGCATTTGTGACACAAGCTAGGAAGTTTTGCACAGGTTATAATAGCCTTTCCCCAATAATGCTGCACAATACACCCTGCATTATCAAACTTCCCAAGATCCCAGAAACAGTGATATAAGTCGTTATTGCCTCCGAGTAAACAAAGGACAATGTTTTATCGTACATTTCAGATTCCATTTTTTCATGTGGATACCCCACATATAGAAAGTAGCCATTTATATTCAGTTAATTACTCCAGCCTTTTCCCAACAATGGAAGAGATCAGCATTCCTTAAATCAGAGATCTTCTCTGCTGCTACGTTTTCTAAGATATCACAAGTTTTCAGTTATTTGCCTAGAGGCTCACTCAGCTTTTAAAAGTTCAGCTGCTGTGTGCTTAACTCACCCTTAGCCTGGATTAGGTAGATGTGGAGTGCTGCGCAGCGCAGGAGTTGTTTGTATGAGTGTATGGGAAAGGTACAGTACAAGGAAGGAGCAGTGTTGTGCAGTGCATGTATGGTTAGTGCATGTACTGAGTGTATGTAGTGCATCAATCGGGAGTTTGTAAAGCGCGGCTACTCACCCGTGAGGGTCTCAAGGCACTTAAGAGGGTGTGGGGGGCTGCTGATCCATCTGGGCGTGGAGGTTCAGTCGAAGAGCCAGGTCTTGAGATCCTTACTGAATTGGGTCAGCGACCAGGACTGCCTGAGGTGGAGGAGCAGGGTGTTCCAGGACTTGGCTGCGAAGTAGGAGAAGGATCTTCCTCTGGTTCTGGTCTTGTTAATCTGTGGGACGGTAGCCAGGGCAAGTTGGGCGGAGCAGAATTGTCTGGCAGGTGCGTGGAATGAGAGACGGTGGTTCAGATATGCTGGTCCTGCGTCATGGAGAGCTTTGTAGTGAGGAGCTTGAAGGTGATTCTTTTGTTGATTATTAGCCAGTAGAGTTGTCGGAGGTGTTGAGTTATATGGCTGTGGAGGGGGATGTCGAGGAGCAGTCTGGCTGCGTTTCAAACGTTCTGTAGTTTCCTGAGCTGGTTCTGGGTGACGACGGCCTAGAGTGCGTTGCCGTAGTCGAGTTTGGTGGTGATGAGTGCGTGGGTGACCGTCTTTTTGGATTCTGTGGGGATCCATCTGAATGTCCGAGTTGAGCTTGAGGCAGCTATCTTTGATCCAAGTGGCAAAGCCCTTCATCCCGCTGTGAAAGTGGATTCTGGCGGCTGTAAGTTCGTTGGTGAGGGAGAGGATCAGCTGGGTGTCGTCGGCGTAGGATACGATGTTGAGTCCATGGTTCCAGTCGATTGCTGCGAGGGGGCTCATGTAGATGTTGAAGAGGGTGGGGCTCAGGGAGGAGCCCTGGGGCACTCCGCAGCTGATCTCTGTAGATTCTGAGAGGAATAGAGGTAGTCGGACTTGCTGTGTTCGGCCTGTAAGGAAGGAGTGGATCCAGTTCAGGGCCTTGTCGCGGATGCCGGCGTCGTAGAGTTCTGTGATTAGGGTGCGGTGGGAAACGGTATCGAAGGCGGCCGAGAGGTCCAGTAGGATGAGGGCTGCGGTTTCGCCCTGGTCAAGGAGGGAGCAGCGAGAAGTGTGGTCTCAGTGCTGTGGTTACTTCAGAAGCCAGATTGAGAGATGTCCAGGATGTGGTTCTCTTCGATGAACTCAGAGTTGGGCGTTGATGGTCTTCTTGGTGATCTTGGCTGGGAAGGGGAGGAAGGAGATGGGTCTGAAGTTCTTGAGGTCTGTCGGGTCGGCTGGTTGCTTCTTCAGCAAGGGGTTGATCTCGGCGTGTTTCCAGTCGGGGAAGGTGGCGGTTTCGATGGAGCAGTTGATGGTGCAGCGAAGCTCTGGGGCGATGGAGGTGGCTGCTCTGTGGAAAATGTAATACGGGCATGGGTCCGATGGGGCTCCGGAGTGAATGCTCTTCATGGTCTTGAATTTGTCGCCTGTGGTAAGCGGAGTCCAGTTGAGCCTGTTGAGGTACGGCGAGGTTGCGTGCGGTGGCGACTGGCGTTGTGTCAGGGTCTTGGGTGTCGAAGCTGTTGTAGCTTTGCTTGATCTTGTGGTTGAAGAAGGTGCCGAGTTTGTTGCAGAGGTCTTGGGAGGGAGGGACGTTTGTGGGCTCGCTGTTGGGCCTGGTGAACCCCTTGACGATGGTGAAGAGCTCTTTGCTGTTGTGTGCGTTGGCGTTGATTCTGTCTTGGAGGACCTTTTTCTTTGTGGTTTTGAGAAGAAGGTGGTGTGCGTTGGCGGCAGTTTTGAGGGTTGTGTGGTTTTCTGGGGTTTTATTGTTCCTCCATCTCTTCTCGAGTCGTCTGCAGGTGCGTCTGGACTCGTGGTGGGCAGGAGTGAACTGACTGGCTTGCTTGTCTGGCGCCTTCTTGAGGGGTGCCAGCGCAGTTGGAGATCCATTGGTGGAGGTTGCGTGCTGAGGTGTTGGCGTCTGTTGATGTCAGCGGTGTGGTGGTGCTGAGGAAGGCGATGAGATGTTCTTCGGTGGCCTTGTTCCAGCTATGATGGGGAGGGTGGGGGTTGAGCGGTGAGGGTGGTGGTGAAATGTGGAGGTGGCAAAGGCCAAGTGCAGTGGTGGTCGCTCCAGAGGAGTTCGGTGGTGTGGCTGTAGGTGATGTTCCCGCTGGCGGAAAGACCGGGTCGAGCGTGTGTCCGGCTGTGTGGGCTGGGCGGTGACTAGCTGCTTGAGTCCAATGTTGGTGAGGTTCTCCAGAAGGGGTGCGGTGTTCTGGTCACTGGGGTTGTCCAGGTGGAAGTGGAGGTCGCTGAGTATGATGTAATTGGTGGATGCGAGAGCCTATGATGCGATGAGGTCCACGATGGTGTCGGTGAAGGGTGGGCGGGCTGGGGAAGTCTGTAGACGAGGGTGCAGCAGAAAGTGGTGTTGGGGTTGGTCTGGATCTGGAAATGGAGGTGTTCCATGGTTGTCGTTGGGTCGTTCGAGTAAGTGGTGTACTGGGAGTATGTATGCCTGGAAGGAATACCTTACATGAGAGATGTAGTGCTGTGCAGTATGTTCGCAATGAAAGCATGTGCTCAGTGTATGTGTGCTTGTGTGGAGTACAATACATGATGAGTGAAGTGTTGTGCAGAGTGCACATAGTGTGTGTGTGTGTGTGTGTGTGTGTGTGTGTGTGTGTGTGTGTGTGTGTGTGTGTGTGTGTGTGTGTGTGTGTGTGTGTGTGTGTGGGCGGGGTTAAAGAACACACCCTGGTTAAATATAGAAACGCTTCAGTGCTGAACAGTGCGCACAGACTGAGTGTGTGTGCTGAATGCATGTGTATATGTAAGAGTACAATGCTTGGAGGAACTGTGCTGGACAGAAAATGTGCTGTGGATGTACAACAAGTAAGTGTGCCTGCAATGGTACATTACATGGAGGACTCTGGGTTTCATTTTAGGAAGCTCAGGGATGCCTAGAGAAGACATGAGGAGGAGAGGAATCCCCCCAGGCATATTTGTGTATTGCTGCATTCTTGTGAGCTGGGTGTGGGGGGGGTGGGGCGGGAGCTGAAGGGAAAAGGACGAGACTCAGTTTACACTTCAAAAGATTGCTCCTTGATTCAGTGATAGATCACAAGGAAGGGGTCTGGACACATTCAGGAAGGGAGAAGTGGCTGATAAAAGACTCTTATAGAGTAGGGCTGGCGGTCTGGGATTAACCTATTGATGTGCATATCACCGTGGCCGACTTCCAGGTGTGCGCTCTGGTCACTCAAATGAACTGTGTTGTGCAGAATCAGCTTCAGAGTCATGCCTGCTGTGATGGACATATTTCATGAAAGAAAAAAGAAAATGAGAAGTGCCCTCTTCAAAAGAAGCTGGACCACAACATAAACTTCAAAGACCCAGACCCTAAATCACATTTGATGTCTCGAAAACGACTATAAGAAGGGGAGGTGGAGTCCCCAAAAATTTGTCATCTGCCAAGCAGCCAGATGGGCTGAGAAGTGGAAGCTCTGTAAGACTTCTGCCTGTGACCAGGACTGGGGGACAAGGCCTGCTAGTCTCCCTACTGGGTGAGGGGACATCACTCAAGGAAACTGTCGTGTAGCTCCTATAGTACCCCTGCAGGACCTGCGCGTTTGGATAACATATACTGCGGGCTTGGTGGCAGACTGACTCTGTGCACCCCCACCGTATATGTTAGCCTGGTTTGCATTAGCTAGCTCGCAGTGCCACTAGTGTCTCCTCTTATCGGGGAGAGATTAGTTTCTGGCAACCTTAGACCATGACAACCCTGATTCCCTCAGAATCGTGGAAACAATGTACTACCTTTCGCTCAGTCACTCGTGCTCACTTATTCTGTTTGTCTCAGAGAGTTACACAGAATAAACAGTCAGGCGTTTCAATAAGTATTTATTGAACAGTTGTTATTCTAGTGTAAAATATATGTGCTGCGGTAACTAGCAGACAATAGCAGAGATATATTATCAGCAGTACGATAAAAGCAAAGGGATAGAACAGTTCTACCATATTGCGATAATCATGGATACATACATGAATATAAAAGCATTATGCAAAGTGTGCGTACTCCTACGATGCCTACCTAGATGTACCCGAGTGTACCTAGCATATGTGTGTAGGTCTTAGAAGCTAAGAGCCAAGAATCCTCCTAGGATTTAGTCGAACCCCCATACCTGAATAGAGAGAGTGTGGGACTCCGTCCTGGTCTCGAGTTGGACACCCCGTCCGGGTTGTGTCAGACCACTGTCAGCTTGAGCGACTGCATGCAGGAGCCTCAGCGTCTCTGGTCAGTGTGTCAGCATGGAAGTCTCTGTTCCTTCTGCTTTACCGGGGCAAGATGTGGTGTATTTATACCAAAAAGAGTCTCGGTCCTCAGTATGGTTTGTATTGGACATGAGGAAGACGTCAGGGGTGAACTTTGTACCTACATATTAAGCCGGTGGTGTATTCTTAGAAAGCCATGCATAATTAAGGAGTACAGTGTGGGCCTGTGTTTGGAAGAACCCTGCTGCATTCAAAACCACTGGATAGATAACGTTCAGCCCTCCGAGCTCGTTGTGTACTAACTGGGACCAATGTAGGTGAAAGATCATGCCTATATAAGGAATCATACTATAATAGGACATGTACAGTTGTGACCATAATTGGGCATATGCGGCCATGTCCATAATTGGACAAGTACGAATATGACTATATGAGGGTAATTATGAATACGTCCATTTTAGGGCATGTACGAACGGGTCTACATTAGGGCATCTATGAGGGATATAACAAAACCAAGATCACCTGGCCAGGATTTAGTCGAATCCCCATACCTGAATAGAGAGAGTGTGGGACCCCGTCCTGGTCTCGAGTTGGACACCCCGTCCGGGTTGTGTCAGACCACTGTCAGCTTGAGCGACTGCATGCAGGAGCCTCAGCGTCTCTGGTCAATGTGTCAGCATGGAAGTCTCGGTTCCTTCTGCTTTACCGCGGCAAGATGTGGTGTATTTATACCAAAAAGAGTCTCGGTCCTCAGTATGGTTTGTATTGGACATGAGGAAGACGTCAGGGGTGAACTTTGTACCTACATATTATGCCGGTGGTGTATTCTTAGAAAGCCATGCATAATTAATGAGTACAGTGTGGGCCTGTGTTTGGAAAAACCCTACTGTATTCAAAACCACAGGATAGATAACGTTCAGCCCTCAGAGCTCGTTGTGTACTAGCTGGGACCAATGTAGGTGAAAGATCATGCCTGTATAAGGAATCATACTATAATAGGACATGTACAGTTGTGACCATAATTGGGCATATGCGGCCATGTCCATAATTGGGTAAGTACGAATATGACCATATTAGGGTAAATACGTCCATTTTAGGGCATGTAAGAACGGGTCTACATTAGGGCATCTATGCGGGATATAACAAAACCAAGATCACCTGGCCTGGAGCACCAGCGCCTTTCTGCTTGCCAAAACCAGTGTGCCCTGTGAGGAGGAGAATGCCGGAGGGAGCAAGGCCAGTGGGGAGCCCTACCGTGAGGACTCATTGAGCGAGGTGAGGGGATATCTGCTGTGCAACGATCGGGCCATTGCCCATGCGCAGGACTGTTTTCAATGATTCCCATACACCATGGGGAGGGACGTCTTGGACTGAGCCCTATGTTGAGCACCATGCGGGTCTTGCTACGCCTGTAACGCTGCGCTGTGGTGATCAGGTATGGCAGAGGGGGCCACCGGCAAAACAACTACTTCTAGGAGTGCCAAGAGTTGTGATGGAAGAGCCTGCACCTGTGTAATCACATATCCCGGCTACCCCGTATGCCAGGAGGGGCTGCCGGTACCAACATCATCAAAGGATTTGGGCCACCGCCCAAAGGAGAAACCGAGGATACGATCTGCTGGTTGGACCTGCACTGCAAGTGAACGGGCCCCCGACTCACCACTGCAAACTGACGGAGACGCCGTGGATGAAGTCGCACCCCCGCTGGCTCCAGTAGAAAGTTGAAGAAAGGATTGCCGGCACTCCTCCACCCCTGGTTGAGCAAAGTCAACCATCTGCATCTTTGCGGGATGAGAGCTGTTCCGGCAGCACTGTGTAGAACAGAGAGCCTGCACCACCGAGTGGGCCACGAGCAGCCCGATTTCTCCAAACCAAGCAGGACTCACGGGTGAGAGTTGTAGGCGTCCACTGCATCGCTAAACTCTTCGGTGCTGCAAGAGCGAGTAAGACTTGAAAGGGCCAGTTGGGCCCCAGGGGACTCGCTGCTAATGGTGCTGCGACACCATAGACACTTTTGACTAAATTCCTAAAGAGTCAAAGGGAGAACTCGGGAGTATAGCCTAATAGTTTGCATTTCATGATGCAGCCACCAGTAAATGGGGAATCACCCCAAACACGTTACACGAGGGAGGGTGGGACAGAGATTTGCTTGACATTTACTAGAACCACAGCCAAAAGATGGATTGTGTTGTTGTTTCTGAAGGTCGTACTACTTTGCATGTGTAGAGTTAGAAATCAGATACTACTTTTCTTATAAAAGCAAGTATTTGGCTGGACATTGATTTATTATTCGTACTGTTTGCACTTTGAGTTAGGAGTCGTGTTCACTGACCTATTCCTCCCAAGGGAGCCTTGACTGCTCGATCGCAGCTACCACTGAGAGTCAAAGTGCAGAAGGGGTACTTGGCCCAGTTGAGCGGGATCCAGAGTAAGACAGGCCCTGGGACATCAGGAGGAAAAGGCCTCAACCACCACGGTTGCGCCTAGAAGCCCCTGCGTGCCCTGTGGCTCTCTGAAAGGGGTTATGATCTATTCATATTAATAAGCTTAGCTTATATTTGGATTTTTAAAGTCTGGATTTATGAATTGGGATTTACACACTATTTGTAATTTAAGTATACTTAACGTACTTTGTATATCCAATAAAAAAAATATCCATCATCTTTTAAGATTGCCTTTTTTTCCTCAGAACTTTAGTTAAGCAAAGATTATTGGAGATACTGTCATAAATTATTTCAAACTTCAGCAATGGAAGTGTGCATATAAAACATTATGAGTTAATATTGTTTTAAAGTTCTTCATCCTCAGTATCCTTTCTTTTTTCTTGAACAGTAGTTTAACTCTATTCTCAGCTTCAGTGAGGTTACAACTAATAACAATTATAGTACATTGAGGCACAATATGTGTCTCGCCAAGGCAAAGACTTTATCAAAAGCATATCCCGTACATTGTAATAGCACCACGTGCTAGAGTTAATGCATTTGAGTCACACTAATAACTGGATACAAAGGGTACAAGGGTGATCCATTGGATAGAGGTCCCAGCAAATGCTCAAGCATTCCAACAAATGAGTATCGCTAAAAAACGACAGAACTCCCATTCCCAGTTGTAGCGCAATCAGCAAATTTGTGCTGAATTGTTTGGGTACATTAGGAGCACCTTTACCTCACTAAGTAGTGGCATCTTGTGGCATAATTGAATTATAAACTACAGTCAAACATCTTGTTGAGAGTCTATGGAGACTAAAATTATAATGACTAATAGGCTAGCATGTCGTACTGATAGTTGTGTCTTGTAAACCATGGTGTCTGTCCATGTAGAATACAATAAGTCTTAAGAAGTGGAATGAGAAGGTATTGGATACATTAGGATTAGTGTAAGGCATAAAAACCTACTAAGACTAGTGAGGAGAAATGCTAAATGTCTCATGGACCACAAAGGAAGGTCGATTGAACAAATTAAGAGAAAGCAGCTGTGTTTGAAAGTCAAAAGGTGTACTTCATCTGTAACACATTTAAAAAGTGAAAATTGGACACATGGTCTCACATTTTCCAGCAGAATGCACTGTACTATAGAGGAATTCATGGTGGACTCATTGACTGTTAGGTGTTTAGTTCCTGGGGCTGTAATATAGGTCCAAATAACCACCCCTCCACTACAATGCTTGACAGTTGATGCGGTTCTTGCAGTGGTACACAGTATTACAAAAAACTCAAGTTTCATCTGTCAAGAGAACATTATTTCAGAGGTCTTGTGGTTTATTCAGGTGCTAAGTAAAACCTACACTGCACAGCAACCTACACTGCACAACAATGTTTTTTTTGTGGGGAGTGATTCGCCAACTTTCCTTCCATAAGTGCTGCACTTGTTTAGTCTTTTCCTAATGGGGGGGGACTAATGAACTCACTGTATTGACATGGGCCTTTATGTATTTAGGTAGTTTCTTGCAATGTATATGAGCTTCAAATGGTCTGATCTTGTAGTCAATTTGATGGGTCACCCACTCGTGAGTAAATTGTCAACTGTCTTGAACTTTTTCCATTTGTAAATTATCTTTCTACCAGTGAATAATGGACTTCATATTGTTTGGAAATGGCTTTATAGCCATTCCTAGACGGAAGCAAGAATTCTTCTCCAAGGGTGTCAGCTATCATTTGACCTAGGCACAATGTGTTAACACAAATTCAAATGCCAAGCTCCTGATTTTAAATATAAAGATAGAACCTCTAGTTATTAAGCAATAATGTGCACTTTTTTAGCAAGACCTGATTCTAGATACCTTTGTAACAGACATGGAAGCAGAAGAGTGCACTTACTTTTCACACATGGCTTCTGAATGTTGGCATTTTTTTGGCTAATAAACAATGGTAAAATGAAAACTATGTATGCATTATTTGTCATCAGTTTACAGTTATCTGTTAGCATTCGGTGAGGGATACATGATAGACTGATTTGTCACAATATATAAAACCACAGATCTGAAGAGGGTGCACTTTATTTTTTCAGGCCAGCGTACCCTACGTATCCTTAAACTAGCATGATCATAGAATATACGGAATACCAATATTTCTGAAATGATCAAGTGGTGGTTAAGCAAACAGGCAGGTAAAAGCAGAATCCACCACTATGTGTAGCTGTGAAGCAACAGTGATCCAACAGACAATGGTTATGTGGGGAAAAGGTAAAGGCTAAATTGATAACTGAAAATGGCAAGTTCAACAAGTTCTAGGTGAGCCCACGTTGTGTAAACTAAATGCTCCTATGCTGTGTAATCAAAATCATATGACTAGTAGCCATTACTTTGTAACATAAATGGCACCTATTGCCTGTACATGACAGTTCGAGAAAAGGTGGAGGATGAGCATTATTGATAAAACAATTGATACTTAGCATTGCTCCAATGTACAGATGGTCAACATTGGGCATAGTGAAGAATTCAGGCAGCCGAACACGTGCATATCAATATTTAACATTATATAGTGAATGTGCATAATTTACCAGGAGGTTGCCTGGTGAACCATGGAATAACAAAATGAAAGGATTAAACTTAGTGACAGGAGGAGGAGTTCACATGCACATTGAGGCAGAAGCTAACGGAGAGGGAAAGGGAGTAAAAAAAGGAGACACAAATCGTAAGATATTAGAAATCACTTGAGCTTCCCTTGTAACCATATGTACATCATTGGCATCCTAAAGATGCACTACAACTACTGTTAATCTGGGAAAATTCATACTGACTTTATTTACAGATGAATTACAGCCAACATATGATGATCTAGAAAAATCCATGGCATAAGAGGATATGGGCCTAATGACGAGTTTGAAGGACCATAGGACCGCCAAACTTGCGGGTGAGGTGAAGTGGCGGTCGGGAACCGCCGCACCAGTGGTCCAACCACCGTATTACAACTACGGTCAGACTGCATTAGGAATGCCGCAACCGCCAAGTATCCGCAATCCCTGGTGCGGCGGTCTGAGGCCGCCATATGCTTGGTGGTGCCTCTGCGGCACCGCCAAGGCTATTACGAGTTGGCTGTCAGCCACCCTTTTCATGGCGGCGAGACCCCAGTGAAAAGGGTGGTGGATAGTCAACAAAGGGGGCCCTACAGGGCCCCCTGTTGCCTCAGGGGCTTTGAGATGCATGCAGGGGGCACATGGTGTGCCCCCTGTTTGCATGCACCCCCCTGTTCCAATAGGGCATGGACTTTACACTCCATGCCATGCTGGAACGTGCTGTGGCTGACCCACGGAACTGCCTTTCCAAGGCTCTCCTATGAGCCTTTAGAAAGGTAGCGCCAAGGGCCATCCGCTGCAGGACGCCCGCCCAGATTACAACTTGTAATCCGGCGGGCAGTCGGCAGTCGACTTTGGCGGTGCAGGAGCGGGCCATTGTCGTGCTGCCCCGCTCCCGCACCGCCAAAGTCATAATCAGGCCCTATGTACTTTCAAAAATTGTAATGATGAAATTTATAAAAATTAAAGCTGAAATGCAAAATGTTATGTACAGATAAAGCAATTAGTATTCAAGCTTAATAGGAATGCTTTGACTACTAGACCACAAGGTGTGTGCAACGTGAATGAAGGAGTGTGCATCCCAGCATATACACACTGGTTGAAACGAGTGAGTTTCACACAGGCCCGCTCAATACGTACACGATTGTGATAAAATAGGTGAGCATCGCATCACAAATATTTAAACAAACATTTTAGCCAGAGAAGTGCAATCCCAAATCAGGCATGTTGGAGTAAAATACCTAAATTCAATAGAGTACTTCAAATAAGTGGGTCAACCTCCATTGCTATCGAGTCTTGATCGCTGCAACTCCCTATTTATTGGCTTAGCCGAAACTGAACCTACCCTTCAGCACTCCATGTCGCTGCTCGGCTACGATCAGGAACCCTAAGATCCAAACACATTACAGCAGCCCTGCTCACTTTCAGCATGATTCCTAGTGAAACTAGGAGTCTAATCAAAACAGCCTATGTAGTGCATAAAATTATCCATGTTGGTGCTACAAACTATGTAGTAGAGGTGGGCAAGCCACTGAAAGCTCGAGTTAGAAGCCTGGCTCTGGGTCAGCTGGAGTTCTTCTTGCAAACCTAGAGCCGACAGAGAGCTAAGCTATCACACAAAGTGATGTGGACTAGCAGCCACAGCTGCCAACCATGCAACATGGGGAACCAGGTTTGAATCTGGCCTCAGCTCCGCATCCTGTGAATCTAGGTAAATCTTCCTGTGCCAAAAAAAAGTTGCAGTATAGGCTATCTGTTGTGATGTTTACGTCCTTAGGCAAGGTTTGCACTATGTAAAACTGGCAAAAATAAAAAAATTGATTCTGCCCGTCACCGACGATATAATCTCATCTTCCAACAATTAAAAACAAAGCAATAACCTTTGATGTGAGAAACAGATACCAATCTAGTGGTTGAATTGCACAGAGCATAAACAGAAAACCCAAGATCAATTCCGGCTTCCCTACTTGACCAAACTGTGTAATCCTAGGGAAATACTTTATTTCATCAACCCTCTTTTTTGGTCATTATCACATATGAGAACACCTTCAAATATGCGAGTGCAGGGAGTACGTGTTTGATTTTATAGACTATAATGTTGTTCCATCTAGAATTAGAATCTAGGACACATAGCGTGCACATGGCAACTGACTTGCCTAGTAGTTTACTGATAGCACTGTGTAAGAAATGGGGTTATTGGTTAAGGGGGTTGGAAGCCCCACTCAGGAAACAACCACAATACTTATTAAGGTGAACCACAAAGGTCACCAAGTTAACCTGTGCTTAACCATCTGGCAGCTTGGTACAAAAGCAGTCAGGCTTAACTTAGAGGAGCTGTGCTAAGTATTTACCCTGCACAGAAACAGTAATAAAGTGAGACTACAACACAAGAAAAAGCCCACACCTATTTAGAACAATTGAGAAAACTGTAATAAATAGAATGAGACCAAAACAACAACATTCTAATCAGTAGAACTGAAGGTATGCAGTTGTAAAGTTACAGGTAGGTATAGCGTCTAAAAGCACAAAGCGCCAATCACAGTCATCAGGGGAAAGTCACAAATTCAGGCTGATCGTGATAGAGTGCAGGCCGAATACAGGGGCCAGGTTAGGCCCGCAGAAAAAGTTACCTCCACAAAGTCCGTCTCGAAGTGTCCAGAACTTCAGGTTTTCTCCTTTTTTTGTAGAGGAGTGCACTCTGATGGTAGCCAAGGGTCCATGGCCTGGGGAGGCAACTCTTGGGGATAAGGGACTCACTCTACCAGAGACCAGCAGGGCTGAGGCAGTTCCAGTTGCAGCAGGTCAGATGGGCAGTTGCATGGAGGCCTCTGGAGCTTGTTGTGTCCCTTTAACTCAGAGCAGGAGGTCAGCCAACTGACCCTTGGAGTCACTCATATAGCCTGGGATGAAGAGAGCAGGTCCAGCCTTCCTTGGCAGAGAGCAGAGCAGGGCTTAACATAGCAGGGAAGTCATCTGAGGAACAAGGCAGGCCTCAAACAGCAGGGCAGTCCTCTGGGGAACAAGGCAGGCCTCAAGCAGCAGGGCAGTCCTCTGGTGAGCAAGCCGGGCCTTAAGCAGTAGGGCAGGCTTCTGGGGAACACGACAGTCCTTCTTCTGTAATGTCCACAGGTCCAGGGGTGTAGTGAAGAGTGGCTCAGGAGGTCAAATAGTTATACCTGGTGCCATCCTTTGAAGTGGGGAAATTTTCTAGACTACCCCCACATCTGGTTCTGGAAAGTTCTTCCCTCCCCTGCCAAGGTTCAAAGAAGCCTAGGTCACAAAAGACTAGTGTTAGGCTTCTTTGTGCGTGCTGGAGCCCAATACACATTCTTAATGGTGGAGCCATTAACAGGCCAGGCAGCTGGAAACTCCAAGAAGGCCTTAGACGCTTTTGGGCAGGACAATGCCAACTTTCTAAAAGTGGCGTTTTCAAAATGGTTATATAAAATCAGACTTTACACTTAAAGAAGATTTTAAATTACAATTAATTTGAGTCCAAACATGGCATTTCTACCTGTTCCCAATCAAAAGTTAACACTTATTAAATGTAATAAGGAAATCCAATGGGAGAGATAGGCCATGGAGTAGTAAACAATGAAGTTAAGAGTTTTTTACTAACAGGACAAGTAAAACTTAAACCCACATGTCCTACTTTTTAAATACAAGGCACCCTGCCCTATTGGCTGTTTAGTACCTACTTTAGGGGTGACTATAAGTATTGAAAAGGAGGTTGTAGGCCAGCCTAAAGGTTTATTTTGCCAGTTCAAAATGGCAGTTTTAAACTGCACTACAGGCAGCAATGGCAGGCCCGAGATATGTTTTAAAGGGCTTCTTTAGTAGGCGGCACAATGAGTGATGCAGGCCTACAAGTAACATTAATTTACAAGCCCAGGGTACAGGTAGTATCATATATTAGGGACTTATAAGTAAAGTAAATGAGGCAATCAGGTGTAGGCCAATTTTACCATGTTTAAAGGGGTGTGAGCACAAGCACTTTAGCACTTGTCTGCAGTGGTAAAGTGCACAGAGTTCTAATGCCAACAAAAAAGAATTTCAGAAAACAGGAGAGGAGAGCAAAAAAAGCTTGGGGGAAGACCACACCAAGGATGTCAGGTCTAACACACTGTCATGAGGGCAGGGGCAGGAATGTTTCTAAATTCATGTTTACAAATGATCCCTTTTTTTAAATAAATACCTCTCAGTGCAAAGATAGAATATGATATACCAAGATGAAATGCTTTAGCTTGTTAATACATTTTCTTGAATTCTGAAAACAGGTTATTATATTCTAATAATAAAACCTGCTGAATGACTTGCATTTCTAAAATTTTAAAGGCTCAGCATTGCATGAGTTTCCTGTTAATTTGTTAGCTCACCCATCTCTACTAGAAGTCTGCTCAATGAGGAGTGCTTATATTCTTGAACAGGAAGCAGTGTTATTTAGAAAATGTAAAACTTTAAAATAGTCATTCTCAGACATTGCACCTCAAACTTGGAGTTTATCCTTCCTGCTATGGAGACAAAACCCTTTTTCTGTCTCCATTTGTCTCAATTATAAAATAACTTAGATGCCTGCTTTGTAAACATCACATCAAACTTTGACCTGCTATGAAATAATTTTCATGGGCTGAACATGCAGACCTGAACCGGAAAAAACTCACAAAGTCTGCAAATGAAGAGATCTTACTGAGTCCCTTTTGAGTATGTATTTCTTTTTCAGTGAGAAATCGTATTTTACTCGTCAAGGAGAAACTAGTAATCGTCCATTCTCTGCTTAACCATGTTCTGGGAGACATATTACACATGCTACTTTCACTCAGTAAACCCTCTACTTCAAATTAAGGTCTGATCATACTATATAAGACCGCAATATGACTGAATAAATAATATATGTACGCACATTATAAAGGCACTATCGGGCCTCTGTCTTAAAGGTTGACACTTGTAAGAACTGTTGCCCCTCGGGACCAATCTGCACCACACTGTGGGGAAGTGGCTTACAAAAGTCTGTCTAAAAGATCGCTTGATGAGGTGTACATTGGTGGAAGCGATCAAAAATTATAAGGGAGAGTTCAAATCCTATTATTTTTCCCAATCGCCATGTTCTCATGACTCAAAAATAGTTGACTGAAAGGCCACCAAATTTTGCAGGTGCAAAGTGCAAGGCTTCGTTTGGGCCTGTTTTTGACTTGCTCAAGGTTAAACCCATGCACAAAGATAAAAATCACATTGACTAGGCCATGTGAGCATCAGTGAGGTGGATTTCCTTTATAAAATCATTGAAACATGCAATCTGAGTGGCAGCAGTTAGTAAATCTATGCTGTGGCAATACCATAGTATCAGAGGTTTGCACTACAGTAACAAAAAAGGGAATTAACGCTAAATTAGTTCACTTGTAAAAAATATATATTTGTGACATTTATTTTCAGTGGCGTGCATAACAAATATATATGTGTATATACATGTATATCTCAAAAGTGCACTGTGTTTGTCTCAAAGTGATTCAGCTGTGTAATGCAGATTTTAGTTAGAGGCAGCAGTTTATCATTCTAATCAGGTCCAGAAACAATACGCCTGGTAAATAAAGGCACAAAGGCTTACCTCTTCTTCAGAAACATTTTTACCAACAGCAGCCTCCAAGAAACGGGTTGTTTTTTCTAGAACCCCAAGCCATTCAGCCAATGTCCAAACAGTGCCATAATCCTGGAATCTGGGATGTGCACGACCACATATACCATCAATAATCTTGTGAAAAAACTGAAAGCAGATTGAAATGTAAAAATATCGTCATAAAGCTTGCAAACACTAGATTTGGTGAACGAAACACAGTAATTGTGGAAACACAAAATTAAAACTGTCTCTTTGTATCAGATATCTATAGAATCACGAATTTATACAGCCATAATGTTTAGCCACCACCCCTCCCCCCCCCCCCCACACACACACACAAGATTAACCCCTTGGCTCCTGGGACTTCACCACTCCAGTGCTGAGCCTCTTTTGATCTTTCATACATTCCTGCTTAGGCTTTCATAACGTTTTTCCACAAAAGGTATCCAACCTTTTTTTCAAACATTTTGTGGATACTAAAGGTCCCCAGGGTTTAAGGATTCCCCTAGAGGTAACAGAGAAACGAACCAAAACATGACCAATTTTTGCAAAAAAAAAGGGAAAAAAGGGCAGTGCATGAAGCGTATTTTTTTTCTAAAAATGACATCAGCAAAAGTTTCACTGCGTTATGATAGCCATCTTTCCAGCTTTAGGGAACAAGCAGAGTTGTTTCTAAAAGTAATTATTTACCACAGTTTTGCATTTTTCTATGTGGTAGTCATTGTTCCAGATTTCTAGTTTCAACCTATTGCAGTTTGTGGTGGAAACAGGTGTGAAACCCGTAGGTGATACCGGAAAGCTATACATTTCTGAAAAGTTGGCAAAATTCTGTATGCAGCAAGGAGTCATGTGTGTGGACCCCACAAGGTTTGGCCAAATAAACAAATGGTTGTTATGAAAATAATGGAAAGGAGTAGAAAAAATAGCCATTGGTGAGGTTTTCATCTGTAAAAGATCTGTCACAATTGCCGATTTACAAAAGCTATAAACTGATACGTCTGATAGACCCTTCTAATTGCAGGGATATATAGGGTTTGTAAGTTCAAAAAACATGCAATACCGCAATACCAGAGCCAGCAACTGAGCTGCAGCTTACAATGATTTGTTTCCATTGGTTCAGCAATTCAAATAGTAAAGTGTAAATGAAAGAAAAATGGGTATGAAGGAAATCTATGCGTTTTTCAAATGTGCACAAGATACTGAGTTTAGGAACAGTGGTAATTTGTACACCTCTGAATTTGGGGTTACCCATACCATCATGTGATTCACAGGGGATTTTGCCAAATATCTTCTTTCTTGGACATTGGCTTACATTTGGAAGCCAAAAATGCAGAGAAATCAAATTGGTAATAACAAATGTTCTACTACTTCTATGTTCCCATATGTCTCCTGAGAAAATACCTTACTTGTGTGACTGGGCCTATGACACAAAGTTTTCCAAAACGTGACCTAGAGACATCACATTTCGCAGAGCACAAGCAACACCTTTTATTTTTATTTTTTTTACAATGTGGGTAGCTGCAGAATTCAGGCCCTAACACAACCACTACCCAGGAAAACCTACAAACACAGATATTTCTGAAAACTAGACACCCGGGGAAGTTCTGGATGGTGGATGCCCCTACTTTTTCTTACCCACAATGCCCTTCTAATCTTACAAAAACAAGCCATTCCTACCACCCAGCTTTCTCACACTTTTCATAATTAACAATTCCTGATTAACTTTATGTGGTTTTAACAAAGGGTGCCAAAGTTATTAGCAAAAACATTTTATGCCTCCCCAACCACAGATTCCTTGTTGAATCTGCATGAAAATCAAATTATAAGAAGTTGAACATGGCAAAGTCTGTCACACTTCATGCAGATCTTTGAAACTGCACCAATGTTAAAAGCAAATGAAAGCTTTTTCTCGCCCCTTACTTTTAACCCCATTCCCCCTCCATCAGATCTCACGAATACAAGAAATTCCTGCACTGGGCTTAACTTGGCAACAGCCTGCAAAATTTCATACAGATTAACTATTGAGTACCAATGTTATCAGCATATGAGCACTTTTTTGACTTATGTTCTCCCCCGACCACCAACCCCCTTTTTTGGGTCTGAGTCATACCGGAGATTCCTGCAATGGGCTTAATTTGTTAAATGCTTGTCAAATTTCATGCATTTCATTAAAATCGGCATCAAAATTATTAGGAAGTGTAAACGTTTTAGTAACCCACATTTAACTTTGCATTTACCCCATATATTCCCCCTCCCCGTATCTGCATGAAATTTAGCATATTCACATGATAAATATCTGCTATAATCCATGTGAATTAATCAAAAGATGCAACAGATATTAGCAATTTAGCACTTTTTTCAGACTTTAACTGTGCCCACCCGTTGACTAATCGAAATACTTAAAATCTAAGAGTAAGGCAAACATGCTAAACATCTGCCAAATTCGACAAACGGTGCTAAAATTACTGGGAACAGAAAAAACAGTGCCCAGATATCTCTACAATTTAAGACTTTAAAGCCCGCCTGACACCTTTTTCAAGTGCTTTATTTCTCAAAAACTACTAAACTGATTTCAAGCAATGGCACTACTGCGACTAAAGTTATGCTTCCACGTTAAGGTTGGTGCAATTCCATTCATTAGGTTTTTTTGCAGTATCAGAGAGCAAGGTTTCATACGGGAGCTATTTTTTACCCCTCAACCCTGGACATATTTGCACAACGCAGATGTAAAGGTTGAAAGAATAAGTTTTTTTTAAAGTTATAAGTATTATAACAATTGCCTTTTTAGTTCATCTAACCGTAACTATAAAATCGATATCTCCAACAGTGTAACAGGAATACATATATGACATACATGCACATACAAAAAGAGATACGGGTACGTACATAAAAATATATTTTCAATTTGATACATTCATATACTTGCCAGCAATGTAATGACTCCTTCAATACAGTGACAAGTGGTGTAATGTAATTGTATTAAAAACTTACATGCAATGTAGTACCTACTAAAGTAGTGCCTACGATATGGTCTCTCTCAATGTTGCGCAGTGGGGGTGAACCTTTGAGTCTTGGTCAACAAGAACCCAAGACCTGCAAAGGGGTCAGATTCGGAAAAACTCATACAAATAATGGGTATGTGCTACACAAATGCACTTAACGCAGCACAGACCAGACAGAATGAAGTGGCTTTGCCAACTGTTGAGATCCACCAAAGCCCTTGACTGGCATGTGTAATATCAAACAAGTGTCAATTAGCAGAGTCTGGAAAAATGCAGACAAGGCTGTGGAATGGACCTAGAATATGACAGCTCAGTCCAATGTTGGCATTTGTACTTGACAACGGTTAAAAGAGGAGTTTAAACTCAGCAAAATAGGAGGGACTGGAATTCACAAGCAAATCTGCTTCATAGGTTTATTGTTAGCATTTATGTTCCTGCTCAACTGAACTTGCTGAACGGATGCATCTAACCATGTCAATAAAAATAACCAAGTTGATGATGATTCTACAAGGGGTAACTGTGCAAAATGTAAAAAACTATTGATCTTCGGGTCTCACAGCAGTCACAGCCATCATATGCCTGGGAAACTAGCAGGCAAACACTTCAATAAAGATTAACTCCTGGATTGTAGATATGATGCAATAAACTCATATACAAAAAATATTTTATAAGACAGGTGCTCACAAACTTTTTATAGAAGCCAAAACGTATAATTTGGCGTTTGACTGAGAGACTGTTTCTAGCTGGTCACTGTCCAACACCGTTCCTGTCCGTTCCTGTCCCTGCACGAATATAACCGTCTGTGCTAATGACGTTCTTTTGTTCTTAACCAAAAGTAGCCGATTTTGAAAGACTTAAGTACACTGCGCAGGTAACTACTAAAAATCACTTCTTACTTTGCTTTTGAAGTTCACCCAATGGAATTTTCAGGACAAATGGAGCAGAATGGTACATTTTTAGGCACAATGGGGCAGGAACATTAGCAAAATATGGCGATGACCTGCAAAAATGCTTTGGGAATAACTTGTGTTTTTTAAAGCAGTTTGGTCAGTTAGGTTAGTAAACAATGAGGATTAAAAAAAGGCCGGGGTGCTGTGCATTTTCTTGACTACATGTTTTGAGACAATAGTGACAAACTGTGCTTCTGGCAACATTTGTAATATTAACAGTAGGAACAAGCTTTGGCAAAGAGAGTAAATCTTCCTTTAACATGGTTACTCATGTAAACAGCAGTTGTGCATGGTGTTTGCATCCATTAGCACATTAAAACCAGATCTATTGGCTTTGCTAATGGTGGTTTCATTGTGAATTGGGTACCTTGGTGCACTAAGACACCAGCAGCCTTCCATCCGTCTGCAGAACACTATTGATAGTGGTAGAATAGCTACACCAATGAGGCGAGTAGCACTATTGGAATATTGCCCCTGTAAGAATACATGTAATCTAGCAGAAGATGGTGAATCCCCTATCAATGTAGCCCAATTCTAGGCCTCAGCCTCTCAGCAGTATGGCTCAACTAAAGGAATACCAAAGCTTAGGGAACAGATATGTTTTCAAATTTTTTCATTTGCATGTTCCAGATATGTATGAAGGCAGAGTACTGCGGTTGCACGAACCAAATGATATAATTGCGCTTTCAGTGTTTTCAATCTCCATTGTCTATATTTAAGGTCATTATTCACTTCTCTACTACAGATGAAGAAAGCCTCCTTGGTCGCTTAATTAAGGCCAAGGAAACGCATTAATATATGATTGGCTAGCCTCTATAAAGGTGCTCTATAAAAAACAGAAATGTCTCTAGGCACTTTCTGGCATGTTTCTACAGCCACCACCCCAGCTGTGTGCAGTAGGTTTGACTTGCAGTAGATGTTGGCTGCATGGTAGGTAGGGCTGCCCTACCTACCAGGCAGCCAACATCTACTGCATGTCAAACCTACTGCACACAGCTGGGGTGGTGGCTGTAGATTGTTCATTGTAGATGGACTGGTATGCATTGAGGATTGGCTGCATGATGGTTTGAGTGCAGAGCACAGCCTCAGGGGAGACCATGCAGTCAACCTCTGCTCCCCATGGCAGAGTCCGTGAGCAGTGCAGGTTGGTTGCAATAGAGATTGTGTTAGACCTGGCATCCTTGGCGTGGGTCTCCCTTCCATTTTTTCGCTATGCCTCCTATGTTGTTGACATGTTTTTGCTGGTTTAGATGCTTTAGGCACTTTGCCACTGCTAACCAGTGCCAAAGTGCAAGTGCTCCCTATGGTAAATTGATGTATGGATTAGTGACTCCATGATTGGCCTATTTGATTCACTGTCAGACCCTAGTACAGTGCACTGTTTGTGCCCAGGGCCTGTGAGTCAAATGCTGCTGGTGGGCTTGCAGCACTGGTTGTGCCACACACAGGAGCAGCTTGTAAAGTGTGTCTCAGGCCTGCCATTGCAGAGCCTGTGTGCAGTCTGGCACTGCCATGTCGACTTGGTAAGTGCACCCACTTACCAGTCCCCAAACCTTCCCTTTTCTGCATGTTAGTCAACCCTAAGGTAAGCCTGCGGGCAGGGTGCATTGTATGCAAGAGGTAGGACATGCCCTGGTGTGTGTGGCATGTCCCGATAGTGAATTACAGCCAATTTCGTTTTTCACTATTGCAAGGCTACCTGTCCCCCATAGGCCAGAATGGGCAGTTTGATTATAACATCTTATAATCCTAACTGACCCAGGGAACATGGTAGAAAAACAAATGTAGTATGCCTGAACTCAGAATAATAAAATACATCTTTTAGTGAAGTTGGTTTTAACATGCTGTGTTTGAAAATACAACTTTTAGAAAGTAGGTATTTTCTTGCCTAACCCTCCAGCCTGCCTCTGCTAGCTTGTGTATTGTATGTCTGGGTTTGTGAGCGACAGGGGCTGGGGGACTCCAGGAGACAGGGTGAGTCAGCACAGGGCTGAATAGACCATCTGCATGTAGAGTGTTGGGAGGAGTAGCACCTGGGCCTGAATAGGGCTGTGCCTGCCTTCCACAATGCTGGCTCCACCTCCTGTGGTGCGTCTGATGTCCCTGGCCCACATTGACAAAGGAAGAAGGTGTGCACTGGCAGAATGCCCCCAGAACTGGTTTGGACTAGGTACAGGACCCTCTGCCTTCAGAGGACAAAGGATTTATGGGTATAAATACTGGGGCCCAGACCCCAAGACTTTAGATCACTTCTGGGAAACAAGAAGAACCTTTGCTGAGGAGAGGAACCAGAGAAACTGAAGGAGGAGACTATCCCTATGCTGTGTGCTGTTTGAGGGATTGGCCTGCAGTGGTTGCCTGATTGCCAAAGAAAGGAGAAAGGAACTTTGTGCTTACTTTCATCATCTTGCAGAAAATCTCCAAGGGCTTGAAGATTGAGCTTGCCTCCTGCTGAAGTCTCAGGGATACAAGACTTCACCAACCAGCTCCCCTGAATTCCCTTGCTGGGAATTTGAAGTGCCTACTGTTGTGTTGGGCCTTCTGAGAGACTGCGTGTCGCTGGGAGCTGGAAGCGCAACTCACGATGAAGAAGCGTGTCGCTGTCGCAGCAGTGGTCGTTGCATCACCGAGAAAGCGTGCCGCCGCTGCCGCCATCGCATCACCGAAGCGCCTCGCATCACCGGAGAAGAGTGTTGCTGTCGCAGCAGACGCCGTCGCATCATCGGAGAAGCGTGTCGCAGGGCCTGTCGCGACTCAGAAGATTCACCGAGTCGCCGCACGGCCGTTGGGCGTGCACGCATCGCCCCCTTCATTGTCGCATCAAGAAGAAGACGCCATTTTGTTTCATTGCACCGGGTCGTCATCGCATCGAGGCGCTGCTGGTCGCATCGCCACAGAAGCGCAGTAAGAAACCGACGCATCACCTCCTCTCCGGGAAGGAACCGACTCATCACCGTCCCCTACGCAGCAGTAGGGAACCGACGCATCACCTCCCCCGGAGCAAGGAACTGACGCATCACCGTTCTTGCATGTAAGGAACCGACGCATCACCTTCCCTGCAACTCTTTTGTTTGTATCGCGTTACGCATCCAAAGGTACATTGAACGTAGAGGGTCGCATTTATCACCTTTATTGAACTGAACTATTTTCTACCATTGACAGTCATATTTTTCATAGTGTATTGTGGATTTGTGTCATTTTGGGTCTTGTGTTAAGTCTATATAAAAATACTTATTTTTATAATACAACCTGTGTGGTGTCCATCTGTAGTGTTGTCACTGTGTTACTGTATGTGTGCACAAATGCTTTACACACTGCCTCTGAGATAAGCCTGCCTGCTCGTGCAAAGCTACCAAGGGGGTGATCAGGGGTTATTTTAGTAGTGTATCCCCCTTACCCTGACTAGAAGCAAGGGTCCCTATTTGGACAAAGGTACCTACCTCTGCCAACTAGAGACCCCCAGTTCTAACAGATTGGAATACATTCAATATTGTTTTTGGGTAAAAGAAAAAAGCCTCAGGGGAGTTCAGGCCAATGTTAGACCTCAAAGATGTCAACTCTCACATACCCCATGTGAGATTCAGAATAATGATACTACCGGAGATTCTACAGTTCTTGAACCAGGGGGATGTTCTGGTGTCCCTGCACCTGTTGGATGCATATCTACACGTTCCTGTCTATCGCAGCTCCCAAAGGTTCCTCAGGTTCTGTGGGGACGATCGGCATTACCAGTTCAAGGAACTTCCATTTGAGCTTCATTCGACATCAAGAGTATTTACTAAGGTGTTAGAACTTTTGGTGGAGGTCATTCATAAGACAGGAATTTAAGTAGTTCTGTATCTGGATGACTGGCTCATTTCTACCTCTTCTTTTCCTAAGGTCCAAGAAGTTTGCAAGATGCTCCAAGATCATGGGTTACTGTTAAACACCAAATGGTCATGTCTGACACCAAGACCTCATTTTTATAGGAGATCATTTCAAAACAGAGGTCAGGCGGGTGTTTTTACAGGTGAAAAGGAGTGAATAACTGAAGTGGGAAATCCTAGACTTTCTTGGTCAAGAATCTCCTCCAGTAACACAAAGGTTGAAACTGCAGGGTTTGATGGTTGAATAAATAAATGTTCCGCCCTGGAACCATCTCCATGTGTACCCCTTAGTCAATGAGATCCTAGCCTACTGTTGGCCATTCTCACAGGAGTACTATAAATGAGTAGGTGTCTCTCAGCAGGTCAAGAGATAATTGGACTGGTCGCTAACAGATCACAACCTGGCCAGGAGTCTTTACTTTCAGATAGTTCCAACAATTGCTACCCCAGATGCAAGCAAACTGGGTAGGATGGCACCATGAAGGCTTGGTCGGTTCAAGGAAGTAGAGTCCACCTCATGCCTACTATTCTTCGAACTTCAGGGAACTCAAGGCAGTTCACCTAGGCCTGCAGTAATCTGCCCCCCATTTGCTAGGTCATCATGTCCAGACAAGAACAGATAACAGAATGGTGATGGGGTACTTGAACTATCAGGGAGGTTGCAAAACTCAATCTCTTTGGCTTATTAACACTGGAAATGAGTCCAGTCTAAATTCCCTGAAAGCAGTGTATCTTTCTGGGATAGAAAACTGAGCTGCGGACACCTAAGCTGGGTCTTCCCTCCAATAAGTGCATTATCTTTGATGAGGAATGTGTTCCTTCAAGACAATGCACTTCTCCTATGCATCTGCACAATTATTATTTTTTAAATCATTTTTATTGATTTTCTCTTAGCAACAACACAACAATTGCACAAGTCATAGACATTTGTCCATTCAGGCTCTCAGTTCGTTCCCCGTATATGCACATTCTTCAGTATGTCTTACAATCGCGTGCTCCTCTTCCCACCCTCCGGCTACGTTATTCCCGCTGTCTCTCCCTCCCCATTCCTTGAGGCTAGATCTCATTCTCATTTACTACTTGTGTGGGTTCATCCATATAGTCTAATCCATAGTGCCTCATCCAGCTTCCCCATACTTTTCGGAACTTGCCTGGGCATCCTCTACTTTTATACGTCACCCTCTCCGCTGCCATGCACTGGTCCATTCCTATACTCCACTCCTTTAACGTTGGTGTATCCTGCGATCCCCAATGGCGTGCTATGTCGCTTTTCGCCACTACTAATCCCAGGGCGCTAAATAATAATTGCAGTCTCGGTATGTCCACTTCACTGTTTATTCCTAGTATGAGGAATTTTGGAGCTAGGGGGAGGGATACCTGAAGTACCTCATTGAGTTCTCTAATAATCATGTCCCAGTATGTCTGTATCTTGGGACACGACCATAGTATATGGTAGGAATCTCCCTTCTCTCCCCAGCACCTCAAGCAGTTTGGGTTTCCGGCTCTTCCTATTTTTTGGAGCTTGGCCCTATCGTAGTATACCCTGTGTAATATCTTATATTGAATAAGTCGCAGTCGTGCCCTAATCGCCACCTCTCTGGGGAGCATAAGAGCCGCTTCCCAGTCCACATGCTCCATTTCTCCCATCTCCTCCTCCTATTTAATCCTGAGTTTACCTAGGTTCTCCGGTATGTTGTTGTTTAGCGTTTTATATGTAAGCGCTACTGCTTTGTGAATAAGGGCCTCTTGCAATAGGCGACCTTCTAGTGGCGCATATTCCGGGAGGTTCTCTACATTCAGGGATTCCGCTATCCATGCATGTCTTATTTGTGCATATTTGAAGAGTTGGGTGGTCTGAAGCTGGTATTCAGTGCATAGTATGGGAAAGGATTTTAGCGCCCCTTTATCTACAATGTCTCCCACTGTCAAGATCCCCACTAGGTCCCACTGTCCAAAGCCTTTTCAGTTTTCCTATTTCTCGCAGCCCATTCCATTTCCAAAGTGGCGTTGCCCTAGTCACCCTATGGTCCCATCCTAGGGTCTTCGTAGCCCATGCCCACGCTTCCAGCGTAGTTTGTGTGGCCGGGAGGAGGTTGTATTTCCCTGCTCCCCCATATAGGTAGTGGGTGAACGTGTGTTGTGACAGTGTTTCTTTTTCTAGCCTATATGTGGGATGATCCCCGGCTGTATGTATCCAGTCATTTATGGGTACTAAATGTTCGGCCCAATAATATACTTCTATGTCAGGTACTGCTAGGCCCCAGTTATAGGGGTTTCTCTGTAATGTACGTAACGCTATTCGTGAGTATTTCCCCAGCCAAAGCAATGAACGCAGCTCGGTCTATATATCTCGGAATACTGTCCGCAGAAGGGGATGATAGGTGTTCTGTAGGGCGTATAGGAACTGGGGCAATGAGATCATTTTGAACATTGCGGCCCTTCCCATTATCGTGAGTGGGAGTGTTTTCCAGCTTTCAGCGTTCTTTTTAAATGCGTATTATACGCGAGAAGTTATATTTGCAACAGAGATTCTTATTTGTTGTGAGAAAAATCCCCAGGTATTTGAAACCTTCCTCTACTGTCTTCAAGTCCTCCGGTAGGGGAGGCCAGTGTTCCAAGGATCTAGGGCTGTATGCCAACGATTGATGCCGATTTACCTTGTACCCAGAGTGTCTACCATACTCTTCGGTGGTCTGGAAGACTGTGTGAGTTGATCTTTCGGGCTTGGTTATATAGAACAAAATGTCATCTGCATATAAGGATATTTTTTCTTCTCTAGTGTCCTCTTTTGTAATCCTAAAGCCCTGTATTTTAGAGTGCTGTCTAATTCGACACTCCAGTGTCTCTATCGTTAGTGCAAACAGCAGAGGGGACAGGGGGCATCCCTGCCTAGTCCCCCTACCGATTGGGAAGTCCTGTGATGTCCTACCGTTCAACCTCACCGTCGCTCTTGGAGAGTTATATAGTAGAGCCACCCATTTTCTAAACTTTGGTCCAAAGCCAAATCGGGAAGGGCCAGTGCGCTGCGTCAAATGCTTTCTCAGCGTCTAATGATAGGAATATGGGTGGGGTGTCCCGCTTACTAGTCGCCATTATCCAATCGTGTTCTTCTGAGATTCCACCTAGTCGCCCTTACGGGCATGAAGCCTGACTGGTCCCCATGTATAAATGATGTTATGACATTTCTCAGTCTTGTGGCCAGGATGGTCGCTAGGACTTTCACTTCCACATTTAGGAGGGAGATTGGACGATATGATTCACATCTATTCCTTTCCTTGCCCTCTTTATGTATGGTCACGATTGTGGCCAGTCTAAGGTCAGGGGGAAGTATCCCGTCTTCATAGGCATCTTTAAAGAGGTTGAGCAGGTGGATGCTCAGGAGATCTGAGCATCTCTTGTATAGTTCCACTGGCAGTGGGGGTTTTCCCTGTGCGGAGTTTCATTATTGCTTCTTCCACCTCCTCCATGGACAAGTCCTCGTCTACTGCTTTCCTATCTGTCTTTTACAAAGACGGGATCTCTATGTCTGTCAAATAGGTCAGGATTTCGGAGATGTCAGATAAGGGTTTCTCCTTATAAAAGTCTTTGTAATATGTGGCGAACGCCTCCGCAATCTGTTCGTCTGTATTCTGTTCCTGTCCTTAGCCACCTACTATGGATTGAACCCATCTGTTTTCCCTCTCTTTTTTCCCAAGCCAGGCCAGGAGTTTCCTGGCTTTGTCTCCTGCATCGTATAATCGATGAAGAGTGGCTAAATGTTGGTCTCTAGCCGCATTGTGCGCTAGGTCTCTATACTCCCAAGTGTCTCCAGTTGCCGGGTAGTCTGTGGGTCTTGTCTTGTGATTATCTGCTCTTCTAGCATCAGGAGTTGGTGTTCTATGTCCTCTATCCGTTCCACTTCTTTCCTTTGTTCCCACGCTATGCTATTTTGCGCCCCATCTCTTAGCACTGTTTTGTATGCTTCCCAAAGTGTGACCCCCGATTCGACCGTTCCATCGTTTTCTTTAAAGAGCACAGTGGTGGCCCTTAGACCGTGAATAATGGATTCGTTTTTAAGGTCCCAGGCTTTGAGACTCCACTGTGGTTGCGGTTTCTGACTCCTATTCCCTAGCTTAAGCCACAGTGGTGAGTGGTCAGACATCCCTCTGGCTAGGTTTTCTGCTTCTTGAACCTCCCCCATTTCCCCTTTTGAGATAAGAATGTAGTCTAACCTCGAGTACACCTTGTGGGCCCCGGAATTTTATTTTTATTTTTTGGTCTGCGGTTTCTGCATCCGCCATACATCTACCAACCCCATTGTGTTTGCGAATTTCGCCAGTGCTGTAAGTAGGGTCTGCTGCGGTCTGTCTCCGGTGCGGTCTAGGGACATATCCATCACATCATTGAAGTCCCCTCCTATTATATGTAATGAGGCCGGGGCTTCCAAGAGGATTTCTATAATTTTGTGCAGTGGGCGTGTCTGTAATCGCGGAGCGGCGTAAACACAGATCAGGGTCATTCTCTGCCTACCCCAAGTAACCGCCCATACGCGGGTCGTGTCAAACAGGAGTGTCTTCATCATGATCACCACCCCCGTGATCCTGTGGTGTAGCCCGCGTGTGCCAAAACCCTGTATGCTCCTCTCCCTAGGAATCCACATCTGGTGCCTTGTAGGTGAGTCTCCTGGAGCATCACCACATCTGTATGGAGGCGTTTAATTTGTCTTAGCATCAGTCCCCTTTTTATTCTGTCCCCAAGGCCATTCACATTCCATGTCAGGCACGTGAGGGTTGGGCTATCTATGGCGGCCAGCATAGGTGGTGTTTATCTTTTGTTTTCCCTGTTCGTATATGTGTCATGTATTGAGAAAGTTTCTTTTGATATCTGTACCAGTGTCTCACCAGGACTGTGCAGAAAAACTTCTAACTCGTGGGACATTCAGTCCCCATCCCTCCCAACTAACCCCCCTCCCCACCCCAGCTGCCCTCTCATATTACTTGACCCCCCAACTATCAAGTACTTGTATGTAAGAGAGGAAGAAGAGGTCGGTCACCCTCCCCCTGAAGATTAACTAGTTTGCTACGAGTTCAAACTCTCACAGCCTAGAATTGAAACAAAATGCTTTGTAAAACGTCTGTTCGTTGCCTCTTGGGATTCGAGGCGCCTGTAGACTCAGTGTCTCATAATGCAGTTCTCCAGCCTTGTCTACCGGAGCGACCTTGTCGTTCAATCTCCTGACTTTAGCGGGTCCGTATTTCTCTACCGTGTCGCTGAATGTTCCAGATCCAAGTTTCGTTCCATATTTCTGATCTCAGCAACCAACGGGTGTGGTTTCGTTGTCTGAGGATGCGTCTTGGTGTTCAAATTCAGACGTGGATTCTCTTACGCTGGAGTCATCTGTCTCTTTGGTTGCCTTTGATGTGTGAGGTGTCCCTCTGTTCCTGGGATCGCTGCCAGTTCTTGTTACTGTTCTTGACGGATATGGGGTGCCACCTTTGGCCTGACTTCTTCGGCGTTCGAATTTGCGTTTGCGGGGTGTCTTTCCAGGTGTTCCGGCATGCTCTGCATTTGGTGGACATGATTTTGTTTGTTTTTCACCCGGTGGGTCGAAGACTGGCCTTTCCTCCAACCACTCCCACGCCTCTCCCGAGATTGAAAAAAGTACGTCTTGCCCATGAAGATGACTAAGTTTTGCAGGAAACATTAACATATATTATATGTTGTGGGTTCTAAGTTTGGCCATTACTGCATCGAAGGTCCGCCTTTGACGTTGCACTTCTCGACTATAGTCCGGGAAGATCATTATTTTTTAATTGTCATGGCGTACTTCTCCTAGGCTTCTGGCTTCCCTCAGGATCCTATCTCTATCTAGGAAGTTTAAAAACCTCACTATTATTGGTCTCGGAGATGCACCCAGTTGGGGTCGTGCGCTCAATGCCCTGTGCGCCCTTTCCATCACAAAACAAATGGAGAATTTTTCTGCTGTAATAATATTTTCGACCCTTTCGGGAAAGCCCACAAATCTGAGATTGTTCCACCGGGCCCTATTTTCTGCATTGTCGATGCGCCAGAGTGCGTTCGTGCTGGCCTCCCAGAGTTCTGCCATTCCTGTTCGCATCTTCTTCAGCGCCTCTTCCGTTTCCGCAATGCGTTTTTCGGCCGTGCCCACTTTTTCAGATACATTTCTCAGGTCTTGGCGCAATAGCGATACTTCGGAGCACACCTCCCCTATTTTAGTTTACAATATCTCTCCGGAGGCTTGTATGGCCTGGAGGAGCAAGGCCATGTCTGACAGCGGGGGTTGCTCGGTTTCAGGGGGGGTGACCGGCTTTGTATAGCGATCCATTTTTCCCTGTCGCGTAGGTTTGGATTCTTTATCTCTCCCCATCTCTGGATGCATGCGCAGAGAGGGGGGACGGTGCCCCCTTGGATGGTGCTGTGGTATACTAGCTTTCTCTCCACTCTGCTTCAGTGGTGTGTCTCTTGGGGAGCTTTGGGGGCCTGTGGTGATCTGAACCCGGCCCTGGGTTATACCCCGACGTCGTGTTTGTCTGGCCACTTTCTTCTCGTCCTTTTGTGCTCCCTCGTGTTCGGTGGGTCTTGACCCACCGTTACCCACGTTCGGCGAGGTCTCCCTCCTTTGGGTGCGCTTTCTTGTCTTCCCTCCCTCCGCTACCTAAGCGGTGTGTGGCTTGATCTCTGGTGTTCTCTAGGCCCACAGCCGACCTAGGGGAGGGGGTGAAGGATGTCTCCGGGCCTTGCGTGCGCCTCTTGTTGCTTTTTTCCTGCTCCCCCCCCCACCTCACTGGGCCCAGGTTGCTTTTGACGTTTATGTCCCTTGTTGGCCTGGGCGGGGGGAGGGGGGTTTCAGGGATCCGGGCCCTGGGGCCCCTTCTGAGCCGCCCTCGTGAAGTGACCTGTATACTCAGGCCCAGCCCCTGCCCCTATATTTACACCAGTGAGGCTCGTTACTGCCCCTCTGCCCCTTCCTGGGGGGACCGGGTTATTCCTTTCTCGTTGTTAGATGTGAGGGGGAGTGTGGGAGCGCGACCAGGGAGAGCCGGGTCCGTCTGCCGGTTGCGTTAGAGACTCCCTCCGCGCCGTCTCACTGGCGCGGGCGGGACATGCAGGCCCAGTCTTTTTGTGTGCACCCTCAGAGCCCGGCGCGGCCCCCGTAATCAGGCTCTCCCCTTTGCCCGGGCGCAGTCCTCAACTCACCGTCTCCCGCACTGGTGGGGTCGCTCGTTCCTCCTGTGCGCTCGGGCAGTGCAAGCCCAGACCCTTTGTCTTCGCCGCGGAGGTCCGACCGTGGCCTCCGCGATCGCAGCCTCCTCTACGTCTCTGCGCACTGCCCCCGTCGTACAATGGAGAGGAGTCGCTCGTCCCTCCTGGTTCCGCGCTCGGAGTCCCAGGTGCCGCTAGCAGATTTCTTCTTTCCTCCTTACGATGGGCAGAGAGTGGGTGACGATTTCCTCCAGCCACGTCACTCCTCCTTCAGGCCGCAGGGATCTGCCATTTCTCGGGCCCCTTCCCTGTCTTTGATTTCTCTCCTTCCTGGGTCGAGTCGGGGTATGTTTTCAACTCCAGCGTTGTACTCGTCGTGTTAATGCAGTCTCCGAACCTCTTGGGAGACGTCAGGCAGCAGGATTTGGGACGGATTTATCGCTCCGGCCGGAGCTCCGCAGAGACACGTCTCAGTCGGCCATGTTGCTGGCCATGCATCTGCAAAATTACCCATGTGCAGAAGCGTAGAAGTTGGACTTTGTGTCATTCAAGTGGCCATTGGATGTGGGCTATTCATTCCAATTCCGATGTTCCCAGGGTACTACAGAAGTTCAGGGAGGACAGAGCTTTAGTCCTTGTAATAGTCCCAGGGTGGGAGAGATGCCCTTGGTATCCCAGATTGTTGGAGATGGGGGTTCAACCCCATTGGGTGAATCTGGTTCAGCCGTACCCTCTAGTGGGGACTCCCCTCCCTCTCTTGATGTTACAGAAGTTACAACTTCAGGCTTGGCTCTTTAGAGGATAAATCTATCAGGTATGGGATGTTCTTCCAAGGTGGTAGAATGAATCCAGAACTCCAGATGCCCATCTACATTTAAGGCACATTCTAGGCAATGGAATTCCTTTGTGAAATGGAGCAAGGATAGAGGTTATGGGTGAGTTTCTGTACAGCTTGTAAAGATACTAGATTTTTAGTCAGACGGTTTCACGTTGGGCCTTGCCACTGTTAATTCTTCGTGCCAAGTGGGCAGCAGTAAGAGCTTTCATGAATCCTCAGTTGCATTATCTGGATCCACTGGTGTCCAGACTTTTGAAAGGTTTTTTTCTTAACAGACCGAGGCCGTTATATCCTTCTCCATCTTGGGATCTACTTTTAGTATTGAGAGCTCTCCAGCTCCCACCTTTTGAGCCTTTGGGGAAGATGGCTATCAAGTTTTTGACACTCAAGGTTGGGTCACTGGTGGCCACTTCCTCAGCTAAAACAATAGAGAAACTTGGGGCGTTTCTGAAGTCAGAACCTTTTCTAAAGGTCTTTCAGGGCAAAACTGTGATGAAACTGAACCGGAGGTTCTTACCCAAGACTTGTGCTTCGTATAGATCGAGGGAGGTAATTCTTCCAGTTTTTTTCCTAATCCCCAGTCTCAGGAAGAATCGTCCTTACACTTGTTAGGTGTAAAGAGGGCTGTTTTGCCCTATCTAGAAAGAACTAAGGATTTCAGGAAGGTTGAAAGCATATTTGTCCCATATAGTCCATAGGTAATGGTCTACAACCATTCAATTCTACTTTGAGTAGATGGATCAGGAAACTATTCTTGAAGCTTATGAAGCTCTAGGGGCAGAGTTGTGTGGCCATGTTCAAGAAGTGTTCCTACCTTGTGGACAGCTTTTAAAGGGGTTTCAATAGAGGAATCTGTAATACAGCTATATGGTCATCACCTCACATATTTATGGACCACAACAGACTGGTGTTGGGGGGGCAATACATATATTGAATTTGCTTCTACTGTGTTGAATGCAAGTATTAGCCAGTAATATGTGAATATAACAAATGAACTACTTAGATAGCACAGTCTGTTAATGATTAAAGGCTTTGGTTGCATGGCATTTACAACTCACAAGCGTGTGTAAAATATGTTATGGACATAAAGCCAATTTTTGCTTTGGTATCAACTTAATTAGTTACACCTATGGTGAGGAAAACAGACGAGAAGGTAATGCCCCAGTTACTTACCAGTAATCTTCATTACTTCAGACCCAAGTATTCCTCGCCACAGTCAAGCTTTCCCATCCCTCACTTCCCATTCTATTTCAGCTTCATTTGTTTTGAGGCATGTTAAGGGACAGGGGAATGAAAGAGTGGTACTTCCTTTAGTATTAGTATAGAGGGAAAGAGGTAAGGAGTCATCTTAGGGAGGAATGGACACAACTACATTGTTTATTTCTGCTTGAAAGGTTCTGTCTATAGGAGCTGTGAGAAGTTGGCCTGGTATATGCTGTCCACTAGTTAAAGTGGGCACCTTGCACCAGTCCAAACGACCCTTATGATGTATGAGGTCAAAGATAACCTTTAGAAAGCTATCCTAGTGGTAGCTGTGGAGAGCAGCCTTCAGGCTTAATCTTGAAGGAATATAAAGCAGCTTGTTTTACCAGAACATCACCTCCTATATTGACTAAATGAAAGGAGGACCACACAGTAGTTATATAAAAATATGTATTTATTAATATAACACTCTACTATCCTCTACACGAGGATAGAACACAAAGCACACAATACGAGATCAATAGAACAGTTGTAAGTAGCACAATACACAGTGGGCTCCAGGGGGGGAGGGGGGGGGGAGACAAAACCATATACAGAAATAGTGGTATAACAATCACGACTGGGATCAAGACAAGGTCTGGAGCACGTAGAATCGCTGGGACCCCAAGGAACCACCCAAGGTGAGTAGATAGGGACCCCACGGAGGATGGGTGCAGTGTGCTAACAGGACCGCGGGGTCCGTACAATTCTATGGGGAAGTCGCGGTTACAATTTTACAGTTTAAGGACCCTTCTAGAAGGACTTCGAGCAAACCCTTTGGAACATAAGAGGTTGGAGAGCCACCCCACCCGTGGATACCATAGTACCGAGTTACCTATCCCAGGGGAGCCGGGTGCATAGGTCTGGAGTGGCGTCGGAAACCGCCGTCGTTCTCGATGGAGGGCTGTGAAGAAATACTGCTGCCGTGAAGGTGAAAAGGGCCCGGTGGAATCCAAGCCTGGATTCTGGAAGGAAGGAACCTGAAAGCAGAGGGGACAGAGTCTGGGTCACTATATGCCATGGCCTCCTTACCATTAATTTAAAGGCTGTTGTCTGCATTTGCCCAGATTACTGGGGCTTACAAATAGGGAGGCAATATCCATGCCTCCATCACAGACTAAAACAGCCTGAGCTGGAGTTCTGACTAAGCCAGAACCCATCTCAGATCCCAAGGTTAACCCTACTATACCCTTGTTCCTTGTACCACCACTTGGAGCTGAACTAGGAGGAACAGTTGCCTTAGGGGCAGTGGTGGTGGTAGGAGGATCCTTGGCCCTTGAACAATTGGCATCCCTTGTCCAATGGGTTTTCTTCTTACACAGGAAGCACCAAGGTTTCTTTTTGCCTTTACCTTTGTTAGACTGTGACTCCCCCCCAGATGCAGGTTTTTGGGGCCCTGATGAAGACTTCTGGTCTTTACCCTTTTCCCCACCCTTATCTGAAGGTTTAGCATCTTGCTTCTTCTGGTCACCACCTGTGGTCTGGTTTTTCTGCTTCACCCTGGTTCTGACCCACCTATCTGCCTTTTTTCCCAATTTTCGGGGAGAGGTCAGATCAGAGTCAACTAAGAACTGATGCAACAACTGATTTTGGCAATCATTAAGGATCTGCTCCCTCATAATCAAATTGTACAATTCCTTGAAATCATTCACTTTGCTGCCAAGTAACCAGCCTTCCAGTACCTTAGTAGCACAATCTACAAAGTCTACCCAGTCCTTAGTCTGTGTCTTCTGGCTGTCTCTGAACTTAATCCTGTACTGTTCAGTGGTTAAGCCAAACCCATCAATGAGAGCACTCTTTAGGACTGAATAGTTGTCAGCATCCTCTTCTCTAACAGTGAGGAGCTTATCTCTACCTTTGTCAGCAAAGGAGAGCCACAAGATAGCTGCCCAATGCTCTTGAGGGACCCTCTGTACTTTACAGGCCCTCTCTAAATCAGCTATCCATTTGTGGATGTCATCCCCACCATGGTAGGGAGTGACTATCTTGCTCAGGTTCCTATGGTCATAAGTATACTCCTTAATCCTAGGGACACTGTTGCTGCCACCATGGGACTCTTGTCCCAATCTTTTTCTAGCCTTCTGGAGCTCTAGGGATTCCTTATCTAGGGCCAATTGCTCTTGCCTGAGCCCAAGCTTGACTTTCTCAAGCTCTAGAAATTGGCACTGCCTGTCATAAGAATTATCTTTCTTATGAGATATGGAGGTCCCTACAAAGTGTCCTGAATGGTTAGATTCTGCAGAGGGAGATCTAGATCTCTTCGGTAAACTCTGCACTCTTCCAGGAGGAGTAAAGAGAGGGCCTCTAAGGCCTTCTCTACCCTCTTCCTGAAGATCTGAGTTGTCCAGGTGGGGATCATCTTGATACTCCTGGCCTGGGTTTTAGTCTAGGTCAAAAAAGGTTTCACCTTCATTCCCTGCCCCACCCACTCTTTCTACCTCATCTGACCCTGGGGTCTTCCTAAGGTCATCTAAGAGTAACACCTCAATGAGACGTTGGGTGTTGGCATTTCTCCCGGTCTTCAGCTTCCTAGAAACACACATGGCTTTCAATTCCTGAAATGCAAGACCATTGTACCTAGAAAGCAGAGAGCCACTGGCTTCTCCTTTAGAAGACATAACTAAGTGTGGTGTGGTGTATGCACCCACCTAACCTAGTGGGAACTAAACTCTCTTAGGTTGGAGAAAGGGTGTGCTGGACCCTTAACTTACCCTACCCTAAGTTCAGTAGAACTTACTTATTCTAACCTTAAGTATTATACGTGCCTAATACTTTAGTGGTTTTCAGTTAATCAATACAAAGAGATTTATCTGGTAAAACAATTCAGGCTTGAATCCCAACCGCTGCATACCAATGTGAGAAGTTGGCCTGGTATATGCTGTCCACTAGTTAAAGTGGGCACCTTGCACCAGTCCAAACGACCCTTATGATGTATGAGGTCAAAGATAACCTTCAGAAAGCTATCCTAGTGGTAGCTGTGGAGAGCAGCCTTCAGGCTTAATCTTGGAGGAATGTAAAGCAGCTTGTTTTACCAGAACATCACCTCCTACATTGACTAAATGAAAGGAGGACCAAACAGAAGTTATATAAAAATATGTATTTATTAATATAACACTCTCTACTATCCTCTACATGAGGATAGAACACAAACACACAATACAAGATCAATAGAACAATTGTAAGTAGAACAATTCATAATGGGCTCCAGGGGGAGACCAAACCATATACTAAAATGGTGGTATAACAATCACGAGTGGGATCAAGAAAAGGTCTGGAGCACGTAGAATCGCTGGGACCCCAAGGAAACACCCAAGGTGAGTAGATAGGGACCCCACGGAGGACAGGTGCAGTGTGCTAACACGACCGCGGGCTCCGTACAATTCTATGGGGAAGTCGCGGTTACAATTTTACAGTTTAAGGACCCTTCTATGAGGACTTCGAGCAAACCCTTTGGAACTTAAGAGGTTGGAGAGCCACCCCACCCGTCGATACCGTAGTACCCGAGTTACCTATCCCAGGGGAGCCGGGTGCATAGGTCTGGAGTGGCGTCGGAAACCGCCGTCGTTCTCAATGGAGGGCTGTGAAGAAGTACTGCTGCAGTGAAGGTGAAGAGGGTCTGGGGGAATCCAAGCCTGGATTCTGGAAGGAAGGAACCTGAAAGCAGAGGGGACAGAGTCTGGGTCACTTCAGAGTGACCAGGGGCTCGGTAGACGAATGCCCACTGATGTCGGGTGCTTCAGGTGCGAAGAAGGGATGCTTGTCTCTGCAGCCACGAGGACCAGGATACGTCGAGGACAACCAGGAGCCAGATGCGAGCTGTCCCACAAAGGATGTCGAGTGCTGAGGGGTCGGTGTCCGACAGGAGCACCAACAATCCTTGGCAAAAGCAACCCACGCAGGAAGGTCAAACAGGTTACGGTGTGGACCAGCAAGGCCGAGGGGACTCACCAAGCAATGGGGAGTCAGGGCACATCTGGAGCAACCAGGAAAGCTCAACAGAAATCAAGATGACCCTCAGGGGGACCCACAGGCCGAAGGACCAGGAGTCGCGAGGGAACCTCGAGCAAGATTGCAAAGTACCAGCCCACAGAGCATGCGGTGCGAGGAGGCCGGAGTTCTTTGGTGCAAATACTGCTCAGGACTACACGGAGTCCAATGCACAAGCTCGGGAATCGCCAACAAACATATGCAACTGCAAATGGAAGCGGTGCACAGGGGTTCGGGTTATGCAGTCCCCACGAGGGATACTGGCCTCAAACTTGCTGAGAGGGCAGATCGACCTCAGGGACCTTCAGGGACCCAACCCCTGTGTTGCTGAAATCTTCGGAGTTCGCAGGAGCTCAGGAGCAGCAGACCGGTCAGTTGCGTTGAGGTGCCTGCTAGGGCAGGGGAGTGACTCCTTCACTCCAAGGGAGATTCTTCAGTTGTCCTTAGTGCACCACAGGTCCTGCACGGAGCCTGTAAGGAGCAAGGGAACAGACAAAGTCCAGCGAAGTCCAGAGTGTCCCGACGGTCGAAGGTCAGTGGTTTCTTCTTGTAGAATCTTGTCCACGTAAAATCTAAAGTCTTACAGCCAGGTAAGCCCTTTTGTACCCTCGGGAGAGGGTTGGACAGATTCGGGGGACCCTCCTAGGGGAGGGTCAGGACAGAGGGGTGGTTACACCCATGTCCTTTGTCCAGTTTCACGCCAGAGCAGGAGCCAATGGCTCCCAGAACTGGTTTGAGCTGGACTATGCACAGGGACACCAAATGCGCCCCAAGTGCTACCCAAGTGCGCCCCAAGTGCAGACTTTCAGGCACTCTCAGAGTGCACCCACCCAGTCCCAAAACACTAAATCCTACCTGGGAGGTGGTCACACCTCCCTGTGACAGGATTCCTCTGCTCGAGCTTGGCTCAGCAGCAGGAGGGCAGAAGTGTGTCTCTGGTCGGCATCATCCATTTTGTACTGACCGGGTCGAGAAGGCTGGCACCGGATAGACCAGTGACCCCACGAAGCTCGCTTCAGAAGGGTGGAATCATACCTCCCACACCGGTTACCGGTGTGGAGGTATTATTCCAAGGTGTTTGATACCAAACATGATATGTTTCTATGCAGCTGTTTTCGAGATAGCATTTACCGCGAGGTTATAATCCACCTCTACCTATATGTCTGGCTGTGTCACAGAAAACCCGGGAGAATAGTCTCCGAAGGCTGCAGAGGGGCTCTGCTCATGCAGGGGCACCCTCTCACTAAAAACCCAGCACCCTGCCTTCAGGATTGATAAGGCCTGCTATAGGGGTGACTTATAAGTTTTAAGTGTAGTGACCTATAGATATAGTGAACCTATATCTGAAGTAAGTGATGCAAGCACCATCTTACACAGGCTGCTGTAGCAGACCTGGAGTGCCATTTTGCATGGCCTCTCATGGGTGGCATAATACATGCTTCAGCCCAAGGGAGGCCTCTGGGGTACCTATGCCCTGGGTACCATATACTAGGGACTTATAAGGGTACCCCAGTATCCAATCTGGAGTGTACCAAAGTAGATGTGTAATAATTTAAAGGAGAAAGCAGATAGACTGGGGTCTTGATTTTCAGGATCCCAGTCAGACTAGTCAAAAACAGTGCAACATCAAGCAAAAAGTGGGGGTAACCATAAGAAGCAGATACTACTTTCCTACAGGAACTATTGCTCAATTAACTAAGACTGTGATGAGGAAGATTTGGACTCAGAGTAATGAAGATTACAGGTAAGTAACTAAACATACATATAAGCCTACATCCTTCATTAGTCTCTGATGCATGCATGTAATCCCTACACATCTATGGTAAAAGTGTGCCAGTTTGCTCCACGGTCACTGTATATCATGTTCCCTGCCCTGAGATTTTCTGCTACAATTCAATATCATCAGGCGCCCTGTTCATTAGGCTAAATAAAAGCAAAGCAATAATACAATTCTCAGAACACATTAGGTAGTCAAACCCTATTTTGAGACTAAAAGAGGTTGTAGGGATCTCAGCTTTCCCTGGTCAATGTGAGAGTTCATAAACCAGTCCAGGTTTTTGCGTTACATTCAGTGATTTATAGCTCCATTTATCTTTCAAGTTCAAATAATTTTATTAAGCATTTTTAGAAATGAAACAGGGTATAGAACATGAACGTTTGTAAATTGGTGACGTTACACAAGAGTAATTGAGTCGAAGAATATGATCCATTGCTAGCAATAAAGTTAGAAGAGCATTTACAAACATACAGCAGATTATAATACAAAATCCATACAAAAACAATCAATGTAAGAAATGAAAATAAATGAAATGAAACAATGTATAACGACAATGGGTGGCCTGAGTGCCCATGTATCGGATAAGAAACCGGTAGTTGTACAGAGATGAGACGAGGGAGAATATTATTAAGCGAGCGTGGGTTCAAACCCCGAGCATGATTGTGTAAAAGCATACGTGTAATCTGGCGTAAGCAGAGTTGAGAGAGAAAGGGCATGATTAGTGGTTGTGAGGGACATAATGTGAGAGAGGGAAACCCAGTTAAGCGTCTTCCACAACAATTCGTGTCATGGCGGTTTATTTATGGCGAAGTAATTATCTAGTTTGTCCCATATATGTCTGACAGGCAAATTCCAAGGAGAGTGTTGGAGGGTAATATTGTCCACTCCCCTAATATGGATGATCCAGTTAATCCAACTTTTAAAGGAGGCTTTGCTAGTGCCCTTCCAGTTATTCAGGACTATTTTTTATTGCAGAGGTGAGAAGGAGATCCAAAAGCGCCTTGTCTGCTTGGTTTTTTATTCCAGCATTAAGAAAACCTGCAATTAGAGATGAGAATTCTCTTTTAGGTGACAATCAAAAAAGTTAGATAAGAACTTGAAAACTTTGTCCCAGAACTTTGACAGAGTTTTGCAGTGGATGATAAGATGGGGTAAGTCTCCTATTCCTTCTTTGCACTTCCAACAGGTCAGGTCTGGACAGAGTTCTTGTGAGTGTAAGCGTGCCGGTGTCCAGTAAGCTTTAAGGATGAGCCAAAGTTTTGTTTGAGATAGGACAGGGGAGATTTTACTCTGGGTAACTGATTTGTAAATTTGGGTCCACTGTAATTCAGACACGGGGCTAGTAAAGTGTTGTTCCCAGAATGTGGTAATATTTTTGTTTAAGGACGAGGTTTTTGGCCGTAGAAGTTTATAAATATGAGAGACTTGGTGTCCCAGCTTCTTGATATTAGAGATGAAGCTTGGTAGCGATGGAGAGGATTTATGTATTTTAGATTTTAATAAGGCCGTTTTGATTTTAAGAAAGTTATAGAATTCTGTCTTATCTAAACCGTATTTACTTTGTATTTCTATGAAGGATAAGGGATACGAAGAATGTTCTAGTTGATGGGGAAAGAAAATGCCCTTGTTGATCCAGGGTTCAAGGTGTAGGGGTTTGCCTTTGTATTTGATAGTACGGTTGTTCCATAACGATTCTATATTTGAAAGTCTGATGCTGGACTGGAGTTTCTTGTCCAGTTGTAAGAGTGAGTTTTTTGTACATTTGAATATAGATTTAGATCTACTTAGTTTTGTAAAATTGGAGGTCAGTAAAGTGAGTGGGTTTAGATTGTCTAGTATAGCTTTTTCTACTAATAACCAAACCGGAACGTAATTATTGAGAGTAGAGAACCAGTATGAACCCTGTTCCACTAGGAATGCAGTTTGGTATGATTCAAAATCGGCCAGGTTAACGCCCCCCCAGGGTTCTATCTAGTCTGAGCTTTTTGAGGGAAATTCTAGCTTTTTTACCCTGCCAGATGAATTTGGAAATTAGATTGTCTAGTTTGTGGTGAAAATCCTCTTATAGAACAAGGGGTAGCATGTTGATGAGGTAGTTGACTAGCGGGGAGATCATCGTCTTTATCGGTTCGATTCTGCCACACCAGGTGATGAATTTGGGGGACCAATAGTCAAGTCTTTTTTTGATTTTCTCTAGGGTACAGTTTTCATTGTGCAGCAGAGTGTCAATGATGTGGCGGCCGAACTCAATCCCCAGATATTTTATGTAACCAGTCTGCCATGCCAGACCTGATGAAACCAGGATCTCTTTTGTGCAGTGAATGTTTAATGGTTTTACTTCCGATTTGTCTCTGTTCAGTTTATAGCCTGAGAGTATAGAGTAGGTGCTTATTGTGTTCATCAGGGCTAAAATAGAGGATTCTGGGTTTTCTGTAACTATCAGGATGTTATCTGCGCAAGCAGCCAGTTTAACCTGAATGTTATTAAAGTTTATTCCTGTGATATTGGTATTCTGTTTTATATCTTGTAGGAGGGGTGCTAGTGCTAGCAAAAAGAGAGAAGGGGCTAGCGGACAACCGTGTCTAGTACCTCGTTGGAGGGTGAGGGACTCAGAGAGTGAGCCGTTGATCGTGATGCGTGCAGAGGGCTTTGCGTAAAGTGCCATGGCCCTTTTGTCTTTAAGTCAGAATTTCAAGCACTAGAATGCAAGGAAATAAATCAGGACTGGATGAGCACAGGAGTGGCCAGTGCAGGTAAGAGGGGTGGTGGGTGGGGAGACTCGGCAGATGACGAGGGAAAATTAAATAATTGTCAAGCCCCCCACCGCCCCTACCTGCACGGGGCAACCCTGTATGAGCAACTCACGCATGCAGCTTGGAAACTTGAGAGCTGTAATGGTGTCCTGTACATGTGAAGGAAGGAGGTTACCCATAGAGAGGCATAAGTGGATGAGGGAAGGTGAAGGTGACCTTAAACACATCTATTCTACTCGACTCAGTGTCTGTTCCGTGGAGGTGCTCTTTAAATGGACGCAGGGAACAGCACCTTCCGAGCCTGGTATTGAATGGGTCACAAACAAACACTGAATATACCGATTCCTGCAATGTTTTTATCAATTGCCTTGCTATATTTTTAAGTTGGTGGGCGTTAACATGTTTTATATTATATGTGCAGTTTATGTATGGTGCGTATGATTTGCATAAAATGTAATGATACTTTGTAGAATTGAATATACTGCTGTAGTAGGTATATAAAAGTGGTCTCTATGGGGTGTTCTCAAAATTGGATTGTGGGTAACAATATGTGCTTATTTGTCGCACTGCTTGAAGTAAAGGGGTCTCAACAAGCACTGGGCTTGCTTTTTCAATGGGAAGTATCTATGTCACCTCTTAAGAGCCACTAGAAGTATTATGTACGCTACATTCCTTAGGAGCAGAATTTAAAACTGTTTCTTTCAACAGGTTTACAGCCACAAACTCAATGCCAAAAATCTTAACCTAGATATATTCCTTAAAATCTTGCATGAAAAATCGACCTTCAATGAAACTTTTACTTGCTTTCAATCCTTATGTTTTTTAAATGCATCTCTGATTCCCTTCTTCATGGTCCTACTGTACATAAACTACTCTAAATCTCACACCTATCCGTCTTAACCTCTTGGCTATTTAGAGTGATTACCAGGATCGCCACACCTAATCAGCGCCTGGATAACCTCACAGGTGATAAACTGGCGCACTAAAAATCTGCCTACATTAAATAAGATTTTGGGGAACCAAAACAATATCCATCAATTCAAGCAAGCAATTACTTCTCACATAGCCCCCTCCATTGATCACATCTATGTCAATAAGGTACCACAAAGAAACTAGAGCATACATGCCAGCATTTTAGAAAAGTGGGATATTTTAAAAAAATCATCGAGAGGATGTATTTCCCCCATTGATCTAGGGGGTAGTAAGCGCTATATAAATGTAATTTAAACAATGTAATCTAATAAAGAGTGGCAGCGAACCTCTCTGCCGATGGCACATGCATCCAATACTTACAACTGCCATGAGATTCTCACGATTTAAGCGGGAGAGACAATATTTAACAAAAAATGGCATGAAGTTATCTTTTTCAAGCTGAAAATTGCCTCCACTTTTATGCAATTTCATAGAACACTGTTAGTTGTCCTGAGTGGCAAACAGAACACTACACACAGGCTTCAGTTGTCCTTTCCCTTCCTCCCTCCCAAGGCAATCTTACCTGTGGGCTCTGACTGACCGGAAGCTTTTCCAATAGCTGCAGCATCCCTGCGAAACCCGAGTAACAGCTGCCTAAATTCCCCTGCCCCGCTTCCTGCTTCATTCTACTCACGTGACAACACACGTACAGTCCAAACTCTGAGCGTGCAACCCGGACAGCTGCCGCGGTTCCACGCTTCGTCACTCTCTGGCAAGCATAGAAGCTTAGAGGCAACGCAAAAGAGGCGGCCATGTTGAAACGGCGCAGAAACCGTTGTCCAACGTTTGCGCCACCTACAGGGATACCTACCGGACCGATAAAGATTCTATGTTAATAACTGATTGCAAGAAAATCAGTGAAGACCTAGATCTCCGGTTACTAATTTATACTTCCTTATAATGCCTCAAGTAGATGTATCAAAGTAAGTGATACAGCAGAAACAACCTTTCTGCACACGAAGCTAAAATATTAGAAGTAGTTACATTATGAGAAATGCTGTTTAGACGAATCCTGAACTCACTCACTGGCCTCCACTTTCCTGCATCACATATTAAGGCTTTGCTCGACTAGCATGAAATTAGAGGCATAATTGAGTCTGCGCTGCCTTCCCCCCTCTTCCCCCCAAGAGGCAGCAATGTGAGACTGAGAAGTTTAAACATAATATGAAAGTGCTCAAGAATGCCAACCATGCAGTATGGTTTTCGCTAGAAGAGGTGGCTCACATGGCACGTGGCTACTAACTGATCTGTACAACTGTGGGAGCTTTCACCATAAATGCATCGCAATTTGGGCTTATGCTAACTCGAGTTGTGTTTACAATATCCTCCATCTTGTACCGAAGTCACTAAGATCATGCGTTATTGTTTTGTTTCTTTCATTCCAAATAAAGAATTGTAAGACACACTAATAAACTGAAAACTGTTCCCAGAGACCTCTTTGCTGTGTACCAGGGACACTTCAACTGTCCAAGCAGGCCTGCCAAGTATCACGCATCAGGCGTGACTCTAACGCATTTCAGTGTGGTGTTCCGCATCACCGCACTGAAATGCATTGTCACGCATTTTAATGCCGTCTCCCTGCTGCGCTGAAGTATTGGCCAGGCCTGACTGCTAATGTGCGCGCCTGTGACCTGCGCCGTTTCTGCTGCTCCCCGCAGATTTGCTTGGCCCGGGAGCTGCCACCAGCACAGGCTCAGTAAAGTAACAGTTAATCTTGGGCACTCACCACTGCTGCTACAATGTATCTAGCTGGCTCCAGGGTGCTACATTGAAATTCCCGCCCGCGGCGCCGGCGCGGCTGAATTAATCAGACTACAGCCGAGGCCTGACGTCACCGGACCGAGACAGTGACACCTGCCGGGCGGGGCCTGCCCTCAGTGGGCCTGCCACTCCACCCACTCCCTATTAGTGCCACTGACACCTTTTGGCGGCCGCCTGGGACACTATGTGCCGAGGATCACACATGGGCATATTTACTAATCAAATTGGCGCCCTCTGCAGAGTGGGACCCGACCGCTGGCGCCAGTCTGTCAGGTCACGTGAACAGACTCCTACTATGTTGCACTGTTCGGACTCAGCGTGAGGCAGGCATCATTATGTGTAACTTTTTTTTCCTTCAATTTCCTGCCAATGGACCTGGGCCCCCAGGAGCTGCCCGTGCCGCCGGCGGGAGTTTGATTGTCCTCCCTGACCTCGACACTTCAGGGCAGCCGGCAGCAGGATGGTGTAGCACAAAGTTGAGACACACTATCGGCTTGACTTTCCTCGAAGTGCAGGGGCCTCCTTTTCCCAAAGTTTTAAGTTGGTTCGAGTTGTAAGGTAGGAAACATTTTTCTTTTAATAATAGAGTTGCGTTTTGTTTCAGCTGTTGTGGTGCAGGGTCCCGCATGTTCAGCACGTCAGGCTTCCCTCTCCTAATGGAGTGTTTTCAATTTGGTTTCACTTTTATTTCTTGCAGTGCAGAGGCTCGTGTGCTCTGTGTATTTGGAAGCGGATGCAGCCATTGCTGAACCCGCTTACTTTTGTTTTAATACTGGTTCCACCTGCGAGTGAGAAGGAGTCAGGGAATCGGCCCTTTTAACCACGACGATGTTTTCACAATTAAAAAACACCTTCTGCCGAAACCCTTGTGTCTCCAGGAGTTTTCTGGCAACAATTAAAATCATGCCAAGATAACTCTTGTGAATAATGCTCCTGCTGGACCAACATCAGCATTCTGTCAGTGGCAGTTTTCACCCATCCTGATGTAGCACAGAGGGTTAATATGCCTGCTGCAAAGAACGTGTACATCTTGTCCGGGACAGATTCTCAGACCTATCACCTATGCCGGGACCGGCCACCCTCAAGCTGCTGTGCAAACCTGCCATCATGGGCAAAAACAAGACTCCCACGTGACGTTTGAGACAGCCCCGGCATTGGGGTTGGTGTGACAGAGAAGAAAACATACATAGATTCGGGCTTGGCATTTTTTTTACCTATGTTTCACTGGGGTACCTACCGTGCCCCAGAGTGACACATTATAAGAAAATCCAAACCCTTAAAACAATTTTGACTTTATCTTACATTCCCTAAAATTATTTGCATTTTCCATACGATGTTGTTTCTGCAGTGTTTTCATGAAACATATATGAATCTACTACAGTGCACTCTGTTGGTTGGTTATAGGTGTCTGAGCTAGTTAAAGCTTGTGAGCGAGTATTATGGGGCAAGATAGAGAGCTGTGTGGCTGAGGCTGAAGGCATAGAGAGCTTCCCACAGTGGGTCGAATTAAGGTGTTTACACTATCCAAGCCTTGGCCTCTCAGTAGAGAGATGTTCACATGTAGGCCAATTGTGATTTCTATTTTATATAAAAATGTGTGCAGGAGTAATACGCAGATGTCGAAATATTGATTGGATAAAAAGAAAAGTGTTGTTTAAGATGAGGGAAGAGCGGGTGGGTAGGTGTGTGATGACTGGGGCAATACAAGAAGTGCATGCAGGACATATTGAAAAACAAATGAGGATGAGGAAAGAGATGATGCAATATATGCAGATTAAGGTTTTCAAAAAGATGTGGAGAAAAAGAGGGAACAAGTGGCTAACGGTGAAAGACTGCAGATAAAAGCAGTGTGAAGGGAGAATAGAGGAGCGATTGGAAACTCCAAAGACCAGCAGCCCTTTCACAGATCTTAGTAATGGTTAATTACTGCTTAAATTTACTTACGAGAAAGTATCACTCAGAGTGTTGCTCATTTGACTGTAGAATTTCACTCATACGCAGGGCCACTGCAATTATGCGGCAAGGGAGGGTCAAATTATGCGGCAGAGTTGAGTAAATTAAGGGGACAAGAAAAGGCAAATTATGCGGCACATTTTGTGATGGTACTACTTCATTAATTTGTCATTTTTAAGCTTGTTAACATTGTGTGGGCATTAGTTGTGCCTCATTAGTACCAGTTTAACACCCACATATAGAAATAAACTACCTAAAGTTGACCAGTCAACCTTTGGAAAGGGCCTTCCACTGCGTGGCAACAGGTGTCAATGTGTTTTTACTAACTTTTGAACCATCTGAGTTAGAAACATTTTTTTTTTAATCTGCAGTTTATGCCGCAGATGAAGGATTTTGTGGCAAATCTACAACTATGCAAAAATCACTGCACAATCGCATAATTCCGGTAGCCCTGCTCATTCGCACACTGACACCACCAAAACGTCACACTTAAGTAGTCTGCAAACTTGGCAGCTATGTTTCTGGTGCTTTGCAGCATGTTTTAAGATCTCCTAGAGTTTCTCATTGCTCAAATGGGTGTGATTGCTGATATTTATATGTTTCCTTTGCCTTCATTGCTTTATTTTTTCTCGGGAGAAAGTGTCACTCATAGACGTTGAATGTCACTCATAATTACACTGAAATTATGAAAATGTCACACATAAGCAATCTGAAACCTTGGCAGCTATGTCCAAGCTATGGGCATTCAACATTGGACTGCCGAACTAACAGTGAGAATGTCCGCACATTCAATGTTGTGCTATCATGAGAGAATCCTCTCATGTATCCTGTAGTTAAATGTTTCTTATTCCCAATTGGTGCATGTCCTGAGAAACGCATGCCCATGTAGAATGTATGACTGTCTTTGTCTAAAGTCCTATAAAAGGGGCCGTAGATTCCTATGGGGAAGAGGTTCCTTGCCCCACTCTTAGAAGGCAAATCTATGCCGTATTTCACTTAAAACTGGACTGAGTTCTTTATACCTATAATTTATATGCTTTGCAGCTAAATTCACTAATGGCATATATTCTGTAATCTGCACATAATTCTTTATGTAAAACTTTGAAACCATAGCCCTTGTCTGTCATACTTATAAGAATGTTTGTCCCCTGCTACTAAACTTGAAGGAGTGGCAGCTCCAGTCGAGGAGCACCAAAGTCCGGATCTGGACTACACCACTCCCGGTCCTAGTTGTTCATGCGCCCTGTGAATGGGATTTAAGGTAGAGTGTTCTGCGCTGACACAACCTCGATTAAACGTTAATATTTACAGAGTGCAATAATTACACAGTGTGCAGCTGGCTGCATAGTTCCCAGGTACATGTGTGATGTGCTGCTGCACTCCAGGTTTTTTTCCTTTAAAATTGGGGACTACTAGTCCCATTTAATCCTGGAATAAACAGAACTACAAATCCCAAAATTCAAGGAAAAAAACTGGATTGGAGCAGCATATCACACATGGACCTAGGAAACAGAAGGGCTGAGAGTTCCGTAGCACAGTACAGCTGCAGAGTATGCTGGTGGAGACGCATACATTTGATCTCACCTTGTGATGGAGTAGGAGTGCACCATATCTATGAGTAGCCAGCACTCAAATATGTTCTGTGTGATTAATGTACTAATAGGTGAAGATGGAATACTGCATATATATATATAAAGTGCTTCATGTATAACAGATGCAGCTTATACATATGTGCTTAAAATTGTGACTAATAGAGAAATCTAATGTATTGATTTACTGATGATTAAGAGAAATCTGTAGTCATAAGGTGTTTTATCATGAAACTAAGGAAGTAATATGTGCACACTAATGTTTAGGAGATTCAGGTGTAACACAATATCATGTTCACGTGAGTAAAATTTTATAAATTATTCTTAATAGCTTTTACATTATTTATGTGTAATAAGATTTTATTTTATGATGCATTTGCATTTTGTGCATGTATTTGTAACCTAGTGCACTTGCTAAAGTTAACCATTAATTTTAGTCCTAAAGTGTGTTCTAGTTTAAGTTCATGTGCCATTTCATTTTAGCCTAATGTTATGTTTCAGTGTAAGCTCACATCGCAGTTTCACGTTCTGATTGAGTTTAACCTTCACTGTGGAATGTTTCGTTGCATTTTGTTTCCACTGCAGGTGTGGACAGAGCCTCGTTAGTTAGCATAAGGGAGTTTTTGTTTTATTAGATAGCAAGGTATGAGAAGATGGAGTCTGCAGGGATAATTGCGGTAACGAGCGAGGAGAGGGGTTCTCATGGAGGAGGAGAAGAATGGCCAAGGGTGAACAAAACTGTAACTTATCAACATGGGAAAGGAGGTGATAGTGTCCAATATGTGCTGGGAACCTGGAAAAACACTGGGAAGTAAGAGTCACGTGGGATCGTCTACAGTGAATGCAACTAATATTATGTTTTGCTTAGTGAGGGAGAGCATTCATTCCATCTTTTCTCCTCTTAGGAGAGACCTTTGCAGATTGCATAGGGTGCAGGCTTATGCTTCTGCATAGGTGGCTTTATGCTACTTGACCCAAATGCTTAGAGTGCTTCTACTGAACACTTTGGCAGCTGACACCTTTTCTCCTTTTATTCCTATGCTCAAATCAAATGCTTATTAGAATAGTTGGTGCCTGATAGAGTAGTATAGGGAAAGACAAGACTAATGTTTTCTTTTGAAAACCGATTGATGCAATTTAATTCCCAATTCTTTTTCCTTATTTTTTATCTGACGATTATTGAATTGGTAGTATTCTTCCTTCTGTATAGGGTCATGTTTTGTTTGTTTTGTACTTCTATACACTCATGCTGAGATTGGCCTATGTAAACTTGTTTTTGAACTTATGAGTAAACCCTCACTAATCCCATTTTCAGTTGAGGTCTGGATTATTGTGTGACCCTTATGGTTACACTGTATTTGGGAAAATCTGATGATTAATAGTATTCTCCTTTTACCTTTCATGCTATTAATAAAAGACCACCGCTTCTGGGTAAGAGGGTAAATGTGCCGGAGCTTTCACAACTGGTCACAGAGCTCCAACAGTAGGTAGCAGTGGGTGAGCCACAACAGCTAGTAGCATTGTCGGATGGTTAGTTGAAGTAGAGGGAGAACAATCCTAACCAAAAATAGTCTAGACCAAACCCTAGTGCCCCAAAGAAATTCAGAGGACAGAATTGAGACGCGGAGGATAGACGGAGTTCCAGTTGCATATATTGACACAGCAGAGGAGTGAATATTAATAGGATGTGTGAGGATCATGTTTAGATTGCAGTGAAGAATTGATTGTGCTGTGTCTGGCGGAGATGTTGTTAGTGTCGTGTGAATGTGATGTTGAGTTGTCGAAGTTGTTGAAGTTGGTATCGGATCCAACAAGGCCTAAGATCCCGGGATATATAAAAAGGGGCAGAAGACGCTGAGTTGTATTTATCTGCTAAGTTTTGTGGGGTTTGTCGTGAGACATCGTCGACGGCCCAATTGAGAAAGGGAATCTTTGTGTGAAAGAGACAGTTGTAATTGGTGTAGTGGACCTTTGCGCAGAAGGAAAACTGTACTGATTTGAATGATTTCCCCGCTGTCCAGGATTCATTGTGTATGCATGTCTTCTTTGAGTGAATTAATTCTATTGATCTTTTTAGTGGAGCAGATAATTGTTGTTGTTTAAGAAATCAAAGTTAATGAGCGAGAGATGGAAAAGACAACATTGTGCAGAAGGGTGAACTTCTGTAAAGAGTGAGAGTGACGTCAGAGTTTGCAATCTGGAATAGGTCGGTTGGTGTAACGCCGTGCTGGGATTGGTTGGAATTGTCATTTGGTATTGAAATGTTATTGTCGGTCGTATTGAGACAGAATTTGGAATTTATTGACTTTAGAATTGATTGTAATTGACTACATTAAAAGAATTTAAAAATGAGACACTTTAGAGCAATAAGACATTTGATACGTGGAAATGTAGATGTTCCTACTAGAGTGGACAAAGAGGCGGCACCGGAAAATACGCCAGCTCATTATATGGCAACAAATGTAGGACTCCACACTATTGCTTGGCTTAAAAATTGCACAAGATCACAGAAAAAGAGGGTGCATTGTCATTCCCATGCTATGGTATTTTTAATTTGAGAATAATTAATAATCTGAGAGGAATTTTATTTGCGATGAAGCCATTACTAGACCCACACAGTTTGAGGCGCTCAATGCAAGGGAACGTGCAGCGCATGTAAAACAAAGAGACAGATACCAAGGGAAGATGAAGAAAAGGATGCGTACCTACGCAGATGCAAGATGGGATGATCAACAAAGGAGATGGAGAATAGACAGTACTGAGTGAGCAAGTTTATACCCTGCTATAACGAGCGACGAAAAGGATACTGAGAAAAAGAGAAACGATAATAAAGAAAGGGGAAATGAGTTGGAGAACAGTGATATTGATGCAAGTGATAGCCTTTTGGATGGATTGTTAGCTGATCATCCACCACTATACAATCAGACACACCTTGGAGGTGGGGGAAATATGAGTGGGACTGATAGCTCTGGGACTGCTTCCGCACCGATTGCCTCCAACTCCGGTGTTGTAGGGGCCATATCAACTGGCACGATTTAGACTACAGCAGGAGGGAATAAGGATACAGATGCTCCAGGTTTGACAGGAAATTGTAACACTAATTTGGCTTCCTAACTTCCAGATGCTCTTACAGTGCTGGTAACTATTGGCCCAAAAGTCCCTATGTACGATCCTAGCTCTCTTGGAAATTGAGGTCAGGAAATGCCTGCTTCTACATAAATAAGGGTGGTGGAAAGTCAGAGAGGGCAATTTGTTCCATTAGTTGCAATGATTGCGAGCTCACCATGTGCAGCGAGCGCAGACCCTTCAGTGGTACAGAATGGATTTAGACCCATAAGGTCATTTCCAGGATTGGCAGGAATAGATTCTCCTGTATGGGAAACTCTCCCAAATGCAAGAAATAGTACACCGCAAGAAAGTGATACACAGAAAAAAGCTACAGAAGGCCAACACTTATTACATGGCCAAGATTTGGAACAATGGCTGAAAGAGCACAGTAACAATTTGAATGAAACCCAAACTACCAAAACGAGTCATGGCACTATGAAAGCTGCAATAAAAGTGGACTTGATTAATGTGGTCAAATTAAAGACTGAATTGGATGAAATGATAAGTGGAAGTCTAGAACTTAATAGGATGGACACTTATCAACAAAGTGAACTACCATTTATGACCAAAGATGTCACTAGGAGAGCGAGACAAACACATAAGAAACTGCCTGAATTGGCACAGAGATATGACGCTGACATAGAGAGAACCAAGGCTTTACAGAAGAACCCCAGGCTTGCCTTTAGCAATCAGAACATAGAGAATTTGAGATTGGCAGGATTGAGAACACAAATTCAAGAATTAATTTTGAGCATTCGAATTTGGGGAACTTTGGACAAATGAGAAGAAAGATGGGCAAAAAAGAAGTGTTCTAAAAGAGCAGCAGGAGAACCTCCCCCTTCAGTGGAAAAGAGAATGGGTGTCATTGTTTTCCTTTTACAGGAAGTACAGAGTGGAGGCTATGTGCATGTAGCTCGGAGCAGAGGTGATCTTGCTGCATTTACAAAGGATTTCCCGAGATTGAAAGAGAAGCCTGTAGAGTGGTACAAACAGGTTGATCGGTTTGTGAAGATTTCGCAGGTGTTGTGGACAGACCTAAACACGCTGTTTGAAATTGTGGTCCCGAGTGATTTGTGTTCAGCATGTAAAATAGCTACGGAAGGCCTGAAGGTGAACATGATAGGGACCCAGTGACACATGGTCCGTCACCTATAGTAATGAAGAAACACGAACAGGTGATTACTTGGTTGAAATCTAAAGTGCCACCACAGGATATAAATTGGGTGAAAATGAATAGAACGGCCGTAGAACCTAAAGAGACGATTCATGCAATTTACGAGAGATTGCTGCAGGCTTTTAAACAGTATAGTGGGATGGATACCCTTGATCCCAAAGACATGGGGGCAAGTTGTGTCTAGATTTGTGACTGGATTGAGACCTGAGATTAGCATGATCATTCAGCAGCATTTAATCTGATGGCAGAACAAGTCTGTCAATGAGATTCTGCGTTATGCAAAATATTGTTGCGCTGAAATTGAAATGAAGCACAAGAGGCTGCAAGAGAAGCTGATGATGGTGCAGGTGAAAGCTGCCCAAGGGGGTCAGGGACAACCTTATGCAGGAAATGTGGTCCAGATGCAGGAAGTCTATCAGACAGGGCCTCTGGTGCAACAGGGAGGAGGATTTCAGCAACAGGGAAAAGGAAGAGATGGTCCTATAGATCCTAAGACTGGAATTTACATTGCCACTTTGAAAAAGACTAATCCATGTCACTACTGTAATAGGATGGGGCATTGGAAGCGGGAATGTTGTTTAAATCCCGCAAATCAGGAACAGAATGGGAGTATGGTCCAGTCTCAGGGGAATGTTGTGCCGTCTCAAAATGTGCCCAGATCAAGATTTCAAAATGTTTCAGGTTCACAAGGTCCTGTGATGCAAGTACAGCAACCTCTGATCCCACAGCAGTCCGAACATGGACATGAATGCAAATCAGAATACGTCTCATAATTACCCGGTGTTTGAGACTTCCAATGATTACGGTTCAGACCAGTCCTTGTGACAGTGCCTGAGAGGGGAGGAAGACTGTACACTTGGCGCAGTCTTGGAGGTAGACCAGAGCGGACCATATGTCGATGCTGATGTAGATGGCCACAATTTCACATTTTTGATCGACACTGGTGCTACCCGCTCTACTCTGAGAACAGCAGAGGTCCCAACCTACCTCTGTTGGGAAAAACAATTCAAGTTGTAGGAGTTGCGAATAAGAAATTAGCAAGCCCTCTGTCTAAGGAAGTACCTGTAAAGAAGGGGACATTTGAAGACAATCACCAATTTGTGATATGTGACTCAAATCCTGTATGTCTCTTAGGACGCGATCTGTTGTGAAAGTTAAACTGCACTATCTATCGCACACCAAAAGGAATCGAGCTCCATCAAGCGATGAGGATGTTGCCTTAAAATTATCAAATCTGAAACTGAATGTCTCATTGTTTCCCTTGTTAACATTGGACAATTTTTTAATTGGACCTTAGAGACTCAGCAAGAGACATAGCGTGGGATTTTTCAGGAAAGAATATTGGACTCACAATATCACGATTTGGAGCGACCATACTCCAATGAATTGAATACAACACTAATTAGGAAATACAACCTGAAGACCATGCGGAAAACATCATCCGCATGCTAAGCCTTGAAAAAGTCCCAGGGGGACGAAACGCGTCGGCTATCAGTTGCATGCTGTGTTTTTATGGACAAGATCTGATTAAAGAATAAAGAATCTATTTTCCAAAGAAGAAAGACTCGTACAAATGTGTTACTAAGAAAACTGTTACCTTGTTCTATTCATGTGCAGATTATGGACTATAATCCATGCTATTTGACCATTTAATTGCAAAATTGAGTGCTGAACCACGTTGTGTGTTTTGGTTTGGGGTGGTTTTCTTCCCTATATAGAGACGTAGTCGGGTCACGTCTTTGGTTCTTTGCACCATGTCTCAGAATACAATTTTCTAACTACAATCATTTAGTATTGACGAGTGCGGGACTTGTGTGCCTTGACCCTTCCTTGTCCTGTTGTAATCTTTAAAGTCCCATTAATCTGCTCCACCATTCCTGACAACTCTGGCCTGTAGCTACAGTGCAGTTTCTGATCAAAGTGAAAGGCAGTGCACAACAGCTTCATGATCTCACTGTGAAAGTGAGATCCTCTATCCGACTCCAATGTAGTTGGAAACCCGAAATGTGGGATAAGTTCCATTAGCAGTAACTTTGCTACTGTGAGACTATCACATCTTCTAGTTGGATAAACTTCCACTTACCGTGAAAAGATGCACACAACAACCAGAATGTATCTCAAGCCATTGTACCTGGGCATCTCGACAAAATCCAACTGTATTTGGTTGAAAGGCCCTCCTGACCATCCAATGTGATTCAAAGCAACCACAGTTTTCTTTCCAGCATTCATCTGTTGACACGTGACACATCGATGACACACTGCATCTGAAAACACATGGAATCTTGGGTTGAACCATGTTTGCCTGAACAATCTCACAATTGCATGTCTCTTAATGTGAACTGCTCCATGAATCTGTCTCGCCATAGGGTTCAGCAAACAATCTGGTAACACTGCTGTACCATAAGTTGAAACCCAAATGTCATCTTCCCTCTTTTTGCATCCTGCTCTGATACAACCAGCTTGCTCCTGATCTGACGCTTCTCCAAGCGGATGCCTGACCTCATCCCAGGTATCTGCGATGGCTGGCATCATGCTGAGCTCGGTTCTGTCTGTGCTCTCGCCAGAATATTCCCCATTAAAAATAAATGCATGAGTAGAAAAGAAGCAGGTGACTTCATCCGCGTATCGGTTTCCCACAGTCACAAAGTCTCCCCCATTCCCATGTGCAGCGCATTTTACAGCTTGGTCACTGCAAGGCTTCCAACAGTTGTCTCACATACTCCTGTTTCTTGTAGGAGATCCTGATGATGTTAAGAACCCCCTCTGTGACCACTGCTGTCCGAAGTCATGAACTAAACCGAAACCGTACTGGCTACCGGTATAAATGGTGACTCAGATCTGATCAGAAACAAGGCATACACTGGTCAAGGCGATAATTTCAGCTACCTGTGCAGAGAATACTCCCCGCAAACAAGCAGCTTCCACAACTCCAGAAATAGTACAGACAGCAAAAGCTGTACTTAAGTAACCCTCATTGTCTCTTAAGCATGAACCATCAACAAAAAGGATTTGGTCAGAGTCGGGCAGAGGCTCATCGACAATGTTGGGTCTCGGTTTAGTGCAAAGTTCAGTCACATCCAGACAATCATGGTCCTCACAATCGTACCCATAAACATTTGGAACAGGCAACAAGGTAGCAGGATTTAACACGGAACATCGCTTCAGGGTGACATTCTCAGTGGCCAGTAAGATCTGTTTGTACCTTGTCAGCCTGTTATTTGTCAAATGCTGTGTTTTGGTTCTCGTCATCAGAAGCTCAACTGAGTGTGGAACATATACAGTAAGTTGATGACCCATCACGATACTTACACATCTTTCAATGCTGACACCTGTTGCAGCAACGTATCAAAGACATCCAGGCAACACTGAAGCTACAGGATCTAATGTAGCTGAGAAGTAGGCTACTGGTCTATGGACACCCCCATGTATTTGGGTGAGTACAGATAGAGCGCAATCCTCCCTCTCACAGTAGAATAGTGAAAATGCTTTGTTGCAATCAGGCCTTCCGAAAGCTGAAGCGCGACAAAGGCACCCTCTCAGCTCTAAGAAGGCAACCAAGAAATTGTTATCCCAGGGTACCGGATCGCTCACATCTTTGTGTATCAGTCTCTGTGAGGGCTTCGCCTTCAAAGAAAAATTTGCGATCCATTGTTGGCAGAAGCCAGCCATTCCTAAAAACATCCTGACTTTCTTGTGTGTGGTAGGCGCATTCATTTTCATGACCGCCTCAATGCGGTCTGGTGACTCCTTGCTCTTGCCTTTCTCAATGCGATGACCCTAGTACTGGACTTCTGTTAAGCAGTACTGAAGCTTGCTCGGCGACACCTTGTGTCCATTTTCTGCCAAATGGTTCAGTAAGGCAAGGGTATTGTCCCTACAAGCCTCTTCTGTCTCCGATGCAATTAGGAGATCGTCTGTGTACTGCATGAGCACTGAATTCTGTGTCATTACCAAGCTCTCAAGATTCTTTTTCAGAATTTGGTTAAAGATAGATGGACTTTCAGTACACCCTTGTGGGATACAACACCATGTTAAAACATGATTCTCCAGCTGGAAAGCAAATAAAAATTGACTTTCCTCATGCAATGGGATGGAGAAAAATGCTTGGCACAGATCAATCACCGTAAACCAAACAGCTTCGCAAGGGATCTGAAACAGGATCACAGATGGATTCGGTACCACTGGACAACATGGAATCCAAATTGCGTTAACTTTTCTAAGGTCCTGAACTATGCGATATTTGCCACTCGGCTTCAGTAACCCCATGATAGGTGAATTGCATTGTGTTCCTATTTTCTCCTTCAATATACCATGCAAAATCATGGAATCAATCACAGGTGTAATCCCTGCCACCGGTTCCGGGATCAGGTTGTATTGGGGGGTTCTCGGAAATTCTGCATTTGGCTTGATTTGTATACGTACTGGCTCAACTCCTCGAATCAGCCCTATCTCTTCTCCTGTAAAATACCACACCACTGGAGACGGTGTCTCTCAGATCCAGCGGCATGTCTTCCACTATCAGTACGGGTAACATGTCTACACAGTGGTTCTGATTTGCCAATTTGAATGCGATGTCATCATCATTAATCTGCAATTCAATTCCTTTTGGTGTGCAATAAATGGTACAAATCAGCTTGCATAAGAAATCACGCCCTAACAAACAGTCTGGACTTGAATCGCACACCACAATTTGGTGTCAGTCCTGAAAGGTTCCTATTTTCACTGGTATTTCTTCTGTCAACGGATTTGTCATTCTCTTACTGGCCACTCCTATGACTTGGGTCGATTGTCCCGAAAGGGGTAGATTTGGGACTACTGCAGATCTCACAGTAGAACGGGTAGCACCAGTATCAATCAGGAATGTAATGGGATGACTGCCTACATCTGCCTCCACATACAGTCCGCTCTGGTCTACCTCTAAGACTGCTTCAAGGATATAGTCTTCCTCCCCTCTCAGGCACTTTCATTGTGACAGGTCCTGATCAAGTCCGTCCAATGCTTCCATAAAGGGCATTTGGTGGTAAGCTCAATTACTTTGTGGGACTCTTGGAGGTTGTGGCACTTACACTAACTGGTTTTGACCTCCCCCATTATAGGATTTTGGCCTTGTCACAGTATTTATCACATCTGGCACTTGTACTAGATCTCCCTCTTGCATCTGATTTGCTGTATTCAATCGACACTCGTGCTTCGAATGCCCGATTTTGTGACAAAAATGGCAAGCGGTCATTTTCTTTAGTGTGGCAATGTCTATACCTGTCTTGGGGTCTATCGGAACACCTCTCCCTTTTCCCTGTCCAGTGTTATTCGGAACGTTTTGAACCACTCCTTGATTATTTCCGATTCCAACCTATTATTCTCCCATTTGTCTGCACCTGATCTACTCTTTGCGCGTTCCTCATCTGGACCAACATCAACATGTGGTTTATTCTCCTGTTTGGAACCCACCTCATCACTGCAATACCTAGCATACCGTAAAATTTCGTCCACTGACTTGTTTTGCCAGCAGATTAAATGTTGCTGGATCATAACACTAATTTCTGGTCTCAACCCCATCACAAATTTGGAAACAAATTGTCCCATATCTTTAGGATCAAGAGTATCCAACCCACAGTATTGCTTGAAGACTTGCAAAAGCCATTCATAATAGGCATGTACTGATTCTTTAGGTTCCTGAGTTGTTCGATCTATTTTAACCCAATCAATATCTTGTGGGGCTATTTTGGACTGCAACCATGTAATCACTTGTTCAAACTTTTTCATAAACAAAGGTGAAGGACCGTGAGTTATAGAGTCTTTGTCTGGTTCAGCAGAAGGCCAATCAATAGCAATTTTACAATCAGACCATAAATCACTAGGAACCACAATATCAAACAATGTGTTCAGATCAATCCACAACACCTTCGAGATCTTTACAAAGTGATCAACTTGCTTATACCACTCAGCAGGCTTCTCCTTCAGCCGAGGAAACTCATTCGTGAACGCTGCTAAATCACCCCTACTCCAAGGAACATGCGCATACCCTCCACTAGGCGCCTCTCTCAGTGTATAAGCCTCAAATCCTGCTGTTCCCCCTCCTGGAGGCGGCGTTTCCCCCATCACCTTCCTAATGCTCTTTTTCTTTGACCACCTTTCCTCCCATTTGTCAAGCATACTCCATGCGTGTATCCCTATGATCAGTTCTCAAATGTATGTTTTCAAGCCTGTTACTCTTTTTTTTATTCCAGTTCCTAAACACTGTAGTTTAATCTATGGTTTCCTTGTAACATTTTTGTTTTAGACAGGTCTACATCATATTTTTAAGCCAATTCTGTCAATTTCCCATGTGCTTGTCTTGCCTTATGGATGACATCCTTCGCCACAAACAATAGCTCGTCCTGCTCATCAGTGTCTATCCTCTCCAAAGGCAAGTTCCCACTGATTATTTCATCTACCTCAGCCTTCAACCTCACAACAACTTTGCCTTTACCGCAGCCTTGATCGTGCCCTGACTCGACGTGCTATTCTGTCCTTCTCTATCACTATTTCAGGTTCTCAGCCAATTCTCTAAATTTGTGGACTCTAGGACATGCTGATTTTCAGAGGTTCCCTGACCTGCACTTGCTTCTGGTGTTCTTACCATGGGACCTCTGACTGCAGCTTCCCACATCCTCAAATCTGAATTTGAATTAGCTAAGGACACAGATCTTATGGCACTAGACCCAATGCGTATTCTGGAAGGATCTGCAGTCGCTGGTAAAGGGGTACTAGATTCTACAGGCACCAGGGACTGACTGTTTCCGTTCATGGTCTAATTCCATCTTAAGCCAATCCTCTCCTCCAACCCTGACTGTTGCTGACTGCACAGAGACTACAGGTCCGATGTGACCGGTACCGTAAGGGCTTTTGGTAACCATAAAGCAGCATTGACTGCACTTGACTCTGCACCTCCTAAAGCAGGTAACCCTGTTCCTTCTACTCCAGTTGATATCCTTCCCACTATCCCTGCATTAGAGCCTGTCTGTGATGTTGACATTACTTCCGTATTCCCTGCATTCGCCAGTTCTCGCCTTACCTCTTCTGAATGTGGATTATAAGGTGGAGGATGCTCTGACAATAACCTATCCAATAAGCTGTCATCCGATCGAGAATATAGAAGATTAGGACGGACGTGAAGGTGCGCCGCTGTTTTCCCCGTATATTGTTATAGCGAGGGACTGAATTTCTACACCCAGAGGACCCGAAAACATCACGTTTATCAGAAGAGGGGTCCCTCATTGTCCTATAAACTCTCCAGATCTGGAGTGAATTAAGGAGGTCTAAGGAGCGTTAAACATATAGTCAAGAGATTTTTATACACTCACGTCGTTTTTATGGATGAGGAGAAACTCACCATATAATTATAATACATGTTGCTTAAAGGTGCTAAATAGGTCCGCCACGCATTGGTTGGGAATTGGATTATTGTAGCAGTTTCCCAAGCAGATTTCCTATCACTAGTAGTGGTGTTTTTAATGTGTTTTACTCAACGAGAGCCCATCGAGTTGTAGTCTTGAGAAAGATGGTCCAATCAGCATAGCCATCGAAATGCGTCGACGCCTGTCTTCCATTAATCCGTCAATCTGATGTTTTCCTAGATGTTGATTGTTTGTTAAGCATCAGGGTCCATCTTAGCAATGTGTATAGACGGATATGGATTGTTATGACAAAGATTAATGTCTATTTTTAACTGTCGTCTTGTGTTTTTAATATTACTAATTTTTAATGCATGAAGTTTTTACAAATTATATGTAATTTGTTTTTGCAAAGTTTGTTATGAAATAATAAGGATAATTATTGTCTTTTCAATATTGCTCGAAAAATTATTTTAATAAATTGTGTTGTCACAAGCTCAGTCCTAGGTTTTTGTGCTAAGACATTGAGCCAGTTGGACTTAATAGTAATATTTATGGTTGGATGTTTGTTGTATAAGATTGAATTGGGTGAGTGGTGTTGTGCTGATTTATAGGTCTGCTATAAACTTTACCAAAGGATACCTTTTGTACTCATCCGTATCACTCTCATCATTTCCGTTTTCTCCTCCATTCCTATCCTGAGTATTTCCTTCTTTCTCCAGCATCGGATACAACCTATCTCCCTCAATGGTGACTACTCTCCATGTTTTAAGTTTTGCGTCCCATCGTGCATCCTGATATGCCTTCATTGCCTTTTTCATCTTTCCGTGGAATCTCTCCCTGTTCTTTGCATGCGCTGCTCGCATCCAATGCCTCAAACTGTGTTGGTCTAGGCAAAGTCCGTAGTGAAGACATCACTCCCCTCAACTGATACAACACCTCCAATCTGAAAGAGCCATAACGTGGAATTGCCAAATCTCCCTCTTTTTCTGTGATTTTGTGCCAAATTTGAAGCCAAACTATAGTATGGAGTCCTACATTTGTCACCTTATAATGCGCTGGAGTTTCCTCGGGCTGTACTTCCTCACCCACTAGAGTGACAACTCCCTAATCTCCCCTGAACAAATTTGCAACACCCTAAAGCATTGCATGGTTAGATCAAAACTTTCCCCCAATAGATAGTTTTTCAATTGCAGCTTCCTGATGACTGCCACCCAATCCTATCGCAGCGCGGCATACCTTGACGTCACCTTTTCCTCCTCGCAGCGGTTTAACCTCGTTCACAATTTCTCCGTCCACGTTCACTCACGCAATAACAACTCCGTAATTGTCTGCCTTTTAAAAAGATCAATAGAATTCAATCACACAAGCACATTCACACACAGCAACCCTCGACCTGCACTGGTCACCTGAATCGATATAGTCCACCCTTGTACACAAGGTTTATCACACGATTCCCACACGTCCCATTCACACAAAGTTCCCTGTCTTAGGTGGAACTGCCGATGACGTCTCACGACAACTCCTCAAATCTGCAGTCAGACAATCACAATAACTCGGTGTCTTCTACACTATTTAACAAATCCTGGGATCTTAGGCCACTTTGGGACCTGAAACTCAAATCTCAATCCTTGGAACACGTCCGGCCTGAAACTACATTCACCCGACTTTCACACAAACTCCGCCAGACATCACACAATCACATCACTCCCGCAGTCTAACACATGATCCATCCCTATTGATACTCACTCCTCCGTTCACCGCTGTTCCTGCCGCACCATGAAACTCTGTCAGTCTCTGCCAAAGTCCGTCGTTCTCCACTCTTGATCAATGGGCTCTATTTTGGGGTTCTAGGGGTCTAGGTCTTTTTCTAGATTTTTCTGGATTTTCCCCCGCTACGTGTGATAACCATCCGACTCTGCTACCAACTGAAGGAGCCGGGTTCCATGTTCTAGATCTGCTCTGGAACCTCAGGTCGATGGGACGTTTTATCAGCATGAAAGCATAGGGGGGCGGAGAAATAGCTAACAGATCAGACATTTCATTTCCAAATTACTACGCCTCTTAGGAATCACAGACTCCCAATCAAGTTTTAGGGGGTTTATTACAAAGCCAAAATAACTGGACATACAGGCACCTCAAAGTGAAGGTGTAAAAATACATTGGAACTAATACAAAGCCAAACCTACGGATGAAGTTAAGGCGGTGCAACATGCACAAGATGCACAAGATAATTAGTTCCAAAATCAGGATACAGAAGTTTATTGAGCAAACATTAAATTCCCCTTCAACCGAAGTTCGTGGGTATAAAGCATTAGTCTGTCCCTACACTAGCACTAACGTGACATCCCTACATAGCATTTCCCAAGGCAAGATCAGTTAAGGTGTCAGCTTGTGAAGTCTTCCTAAGAAGTCTCTTCACGTCAGTTGGGTCAAGTAGCATGAAGCTACAGAGCTCGTTCTAAGATGCTCTCTATTTCAAGGCAAGGCAGAAGTCCCCGGACACTTTCCCTAGTTACGATACATCAATACCACAGGTAGTATCCCATGATCCTTTGCAAAATCACACCATCCAGTGAGGCCACCTCCTTGTAGGTAACTTTCCATTAGGCAGCGATGCTCCCAAACTTTGGCGCGATGACCTTGATTCCCAGGCTTGCTCCGATGAGAAAAGTACAACAGTTCTCCATTAGCAGTATCAGCGCTCAATGTATCCTCTTCTCCCTAAGCCTAACTCCTAAAACAAAGACATTATTCTAACTAACAAGGATGATTCTTCCACCTGCAACAGAAACGTGAGAAAGAACAAATCCTACATGCACATGAAATTCAGCTATCAATTCTAATGCGAGAGCTTCCAGGGAAAATGCATTTCAGGCCTACAGAAATCGGCCAACATAAGAAATAGCACAGAGGCCGTACGAAATTACATATAAATGAACACTCTTTGCTGCGCTCCTCTCTATCATCGGGTTACATAAGTACATGAATAATTGTCAGCAGCATACACAATTTCTGCACGTTAATGTTTTCAGCTAAACACAAATGAATTCATCATTAATTTTCTTCACGTTTATATGAAAGTATCCCTACTACACCACAATTCACGTTATTACAGTTCACATTCTACTGTCCCAGGTTAATACGACAAAGGAATGTATGCGGGTGTGAGCTACTCATGATTATGATGCACCCGTAAATGAAAGAGCAAAAATTGTGCTACATCACTGCAACAGATGTCAGTATTGAGAGATGCGAATACATTGTGATGGGTCACCCTTTAACTGTATACGTACCTCACTCCATTGAGATTTTGTTGACCAGAACTCGTACTCAGCACCTGACAAATAGTAAGCTCACTAGGTATGAGCAGACTATTTTGGCTGCTATGGACGTGACCCTAAGGAGGTGCTCTGTACTGAATCCCGCAACATTGCTTCCACTATCTGATTTTGATGCAGATGAGATCGAAGTAGAGCATGACTGTCTCAATGTCAGAGAACTGTGCACCAAGCCACGTCCTGATATTACTGATGGGCCATTGCCTGAATCTGATTTCACCCTATTTGCGGATGGCTGCTGTCTTAGAGATAATGAGGGAAATTTGAGGGCTGTCTGTACTGTTTCAGGAGTGGTGGAAGTTGCCTGGCTTAAAGGCGTATTCCCCACGCAGGTAGCAGAACTGATTGTCTTTACTAGGGCATGCTGCATTTCAGACAAGTGGAAAGTGACAATCTTCACTGATAGAAACCGAATGGTATGCTGTTCCTAATGAACACTGTTGGTTGATGTCAAAGTAGTGATATATAATTATTAAATCACGACAGGCAGGAGAAAATTTCCTCCTTTCGGAAAAAGACCCTCACACACCCAAGTCACAGGATGTATTGCCTCATCATCGGGTCTGCTCCTTATCGGGTCGGCGCTGCAATACCCGATCGGCGCCCGAATTGGGGCCTTTTAGCGGAGATCTTTATTCCTGTTGCCGTAAGGTGTAGTGTGTGTAAGGGTTTTGTGGAAAGTGTAGATGTGGAAGGTGCAAAGGTGAAGTTAAAAATAAGAGGAAGCGATCCACTCAGAATTATTTTAATGAACGTGGTCGCTCTCTTAATTAAAAAACGTGATTAGTGCGCACCCCTCTTATAAGGTATTGGGGATGTGCGCTGAACAGGTCAACATGTTTCTTGCCATTGATTCAATTAGAAGGCAATTCTTCAGGACCAATTTAAAATCTAACTACACTTTTTGGTGGTGGATCCCAATGGTATAATTAAGTGTCCACTCGTACAGCACCCTAAAAAGTGGTACCTGTTAAATTAGAGCATCAACCTATGGAGAAAAATTCATAAAAAGTTAATTCAACATGAATTGTAATCATTACATTGCTGATGTGGTGTTCAGTGAGTGAAACTTACTCGTGCTACTAGCGCATGCATCACACTAGGTTGTTTGTGACCATGCAGGCTGGCTAAGATTCAAGTAAAAAACATTTTATAAAAATGTATATGTAGACAGCAACCAAGATCGTCAAATTATTCTGTATAAGTACACACTCACCCTAATTGGGTCAAATTACTGCTTCATCGTATACCGGCAGAGTTTTGAACACTGAATAGTGCAGTGCCCTGGTCACGAGTAGATGAAAAAGATATGGAGATAGGTTAGTATTATTATAGTCTGCTGTTGAAGGAGGCTTACTCTAAGCTAGACCACCCCCGGTGTGGGGGTATCTGCAATGATGTGATGAGAATGCGGTCCGTCGGGGCGTCATGAAATCGAGCGCAACCCCGTGAATGGCCCTGTCCCTGGAATCTGGACTGAGTCAGACGGTGTGGCTGTACCTCGCTTCATGCGCCGACAACCCACCCCAAAACACCAGCAGCGTCCCACATCAGGGAAACCAGAAACAGAGGTGTCGCCAGGAGCTCAAGCAAGGGTTCTTGCTGTGCCCGTTTAACAGTAAGCGGTCATTTAAACCATAAAGGTCAATCGGTCCCCTTGCTCAAATAAAACCAGCATTGCGAGTAGAGCTCAAACAAGGGTTCTTGCCAGGCCCGTTTTGCAATAGGCGGTGATTTAACCCCAAGGACCGACTGGTCCCATTGCTCAAATAAAACTGGCATTGCCAGAGTACAATGTCGGAGCTACGGGAGGCGCCTCAGTCTGTGTTGCCCATGTTCAACAGCCGGTGGAACGGCTTTTGCTTTTTTAAGCTGTTTAGCAGCGAGACTATTATATCGCGTTAGCGGTATACTCACATTTGCAGTCCGCAGCTACTGGCGGGTCAACACCTACCCACAGTCTGCCGGTCCCGGGAGGTACATGACAGTGATGGAGACGCTTAGTTGTACTCCCTGATAACGCGTGCAGTGGGCGGTGACTCCCGTGTCAGTGCGAGCTCCTGCTAGTGCGTAAACCTCTCTCTCCCAAAAACGGGCACCATCTTAGGGCTGGGTAACTCGGTATTATTGGCGGTATCAAAGTGTGTTGATTTAGTGCCTCTCTAGACATAACGAGGATGCCATAATGGAATAGGCAGACTAGAGTCTGGGAGGCAGTACAATTGTGTAAGTCTGCATATTTATTAATCTAAGAAAATTGTTCGTTAAGTTAGAGTGGTCAAAACGGGCTCTTGTTAGTGCGTCACCCTTTGTTTCCCAAAATGGGCGCCATCTTGGGGGTGGGAGACTCGAGATTAATAGGTGGTATCAAGGGGTGCTTATAGGGTGTGTTAAATCTGTGCCTCTCTAGACACCAAGAAGAGCGCCATATTGGAATTGGCAATATAAAGTTAAGAAGAGAATAAAATTGTGTAAATCACACTTTATAAAGCCCAGAAAATTATTTCATTGAGTTAGAGAGTATATCAATGGTAATATTCACTGGTGGAGTGCCCAATTAATTGAGATGGGAGAAGTCAATATGGCAATCGTGGAAGGAATGACCAGTAGTTAACCCTCCCAGATTGATGAACACGTTGTTAGAGTTCAACCACAACTGGTTCAATGCAGATAAATCTCTAGATGGTCAAGGGATTCATTAAGGTGTTAGTTTGTTATTTGATCAGTGATGCCCAGGGGATATCTTCGTTCAATCCCTCCTTGTCCGAGGCTAATCTCAGTACCCATCTTTGCTCAATTCTGAAGAGGGTGTCCTTGGTCATGCCCGGATGTGTTTCAAGGACACACCATCTGATTGAGTCTGGCGGATGTTGCATCTGTTCGTAGTGGCACGTCATTTTAGTGTTAGTTTTATGGCAATGGATATTACTCCGGTGTTCTGTAATTCGGGTTCTTATTGATCTGGTGGTCATCCCTATGTAAAGGAGATCACAGGGGCATTTTAGCATGTATATGCAGTTAGTAGTGTTACAGTTCGTGTGTCTGTTGATTATCCATTTGAATCCATTGGGGAATGTAATCTCTTTTGTCATCTTTGTAAAAGGGCAAACACTACAAGAGCCACATGGATGGTGTCCCTTCACTGGTGGTAGGTCCCACAAGGATCTCTGTGTGCCCGTATCTTGATTTTTGGGTCTTGTATGGACTAACATATCCTTAAGGTTGCTAGTGCGTTTGAAAGCAAACCTCGGGGCTGGAAGGTTGAGGTTACCTGTATTCAAAATCCCCCAGTGTTTTTTAATGACATTCTTTACTCGATTGGAATTGGGTGTAAATGTAGTAACACACGTAAGCTGGTCACTGGGTTCTTTTGTATGGGGTCAAGTAGACCTTCTCTGTTGTTGTTTCTTGCTCTTTTCAAAGAGCGAGACACATCCCTTTGTGGATATTGTCTCATGCATAAATGTGTAGCAAGGACCTTAGATTCTTTCTCAAAGTCAGTAATTGTACTACAGTTCCTTCGTATACGAAGGAACTGTCCAAACGGTAGATTCTGTTTCAAGGCTCTTGGATGGTGATTGCTAAAAAGTAGCAGGCTATTTTTGTCTGTTGGTTTTCGGTAAAGGGTCGTTGTAATTCCTCCTCCCCCTAACCTAACCAATAGGTCCAGAAATGGTATTTCAGACTCCGAAATAGTGCTGGAGAACCTCAAGTGTGGGTTCAATGTGTTGATCCACTTACAGAAATCTTTGCACTCGGTGCGGTTTCCTTTCCACAGGATCAAGATATCATCAATGAACCGCTTCCATAGGAGCACATTCGCCAGATGGGGGTTGTTGGCGCAGAGGATCTCCCTTTCCTCAAACGCCGCCATGTAGAGGCATGCCAGGCTCGGGGCGAATGTGCTGCCCATGGAAGTGCCCTGTGTTTGATGGTATAATTGTTTGTTATATTCAAAGAAATTTTCTGTAAGGGCTAAGAAGGCACATTCGAGTATGAAGGCTACTGGGGTTGGGTAGTTCCACTCTGTGTGACTCAGTGCATCCTCTATTACCTCCAAAGTAGCCTGTTGCGGGATGTTAGTATAGAGGGCCTCAACATCCAGAGTGACTACTAGGTTCACCTCCTCTGGATGTTGGACCTCCTCAAGTAAGCGGAGCACGTCTGTGGTGTCTTTCACAAACGAGGGAGTATTCCTGACCAAAGGCTGGAGAAAGTGATCACAGAACTTTGAAAGCGGCTCGAGGATCGAGCCGATCCCTGACACAATAGGTCTGCCGGGGACTGGGGTGATCCCTTTATGCACTTTAGGCAGGATGTAGAAATAGGGAGTCTTTGGATTATTCTGGGTTAGAAAGGTGGCTTCTTTGTTTGAGACCCAGCCCTCAGTTTCTGCTGTATGGACCATCGTGGCAATTACGGTAGTGAGCCGTGGTGTAGGGTCTTCTCTAATGGGTGTGTAGTATTTTCGGCCACTCAATTGGCGCAAGCATTCCCTGTCGTAGTCAGCGGTGGACATGATGACAGTTGCCCCACCCTTATCAGCCTGTTTGATGATAATCGAGGGGTCATCTGACAGTGCCTTAACTGCAGCCTGTTCATTGGACGATAGGTTGTGAAAGGGAGTGGGCGCAGTATGGTTCTGAAGATCAGTAAGGACTGCTTGCTCGAAAGTTAGGACTTCATGGGGAACCATTCCACTGTTAGGTGTAAAAGTGGAGGGGTTACGTAGCCCAGAATCCTCCTCTGGTGGTCTTAATCTGTCCTGAAAAAAGGCCTTCAAGCGTATTTTTCTGAAGAAGCCGTGTATCTCACAAGTGTCGCGAAATTTGTCATTTTTTGGAGTGGGGACAAACCCCAATCCTTTCTGTAGTACCGCCTCTTCCGTTGGACTGAGAGGTCTAGGAGAGAGGTTAATTACTAAACTCTCCTGCCTCTTGTCTGGCTCCTTGTCTCCATTGAAAGTGTCGATTGATCTTGCCACTGTATTGTTTTTTGGTGACCTCTTCTGCGCCCTTTTCCTCTGCCCCAACCTCTGCCCAAAAAAGAAGGTGCATTGCCTTGTTGAGGAAATGGAGGCGGTCCATGGTGGTACATGGGGTATTGCCAAAATTGGGGTCCCTGAAAATGGGGTCCTTGGTAATGTGGTCCCTGGTAAGGCGGTGGACCATATTGGGGGTACGTTTGGCGCGTATTCTGTCGGATGTTTTTATTATTCCAGCTCCCGTTGCTGGAGTCACTATTGGAGGAGCCTCTCCTAGAAGGATTGGAACTCTCATCCGATGAATACGACCCCCCGGGCGTGGTGTAATCTGCCCTGAGGTATGGGTATATTCTTTCTTTGTCAAATTTGGTAATGTCTTTTTGAAGCTTAGCAATTTTCTGCTTCATCAAATACTCTTTATTATCCGCAATTTCTGCATTAATCTCTGCCAGTTTGGTCTTGAACACAGTGGTTTGGACAGTCACCTTAATTGCCCCTCTGCAGTCTGAATCCTTATTAATAATGCATCTGCAATCCTCTTTGCAGTATTGATGATGAGGATGAGCCAGTCCCTAGTGCATTTCCATGCAACTAGGGACCACTCTTTTTTAAAGACCGCATCCTCCAGAAATAGGCGAGGGAAATTGCTGACCAAAAGGCCATTAGGGGCTAGATTATCCCGTAGATATTCCGTCATCATGTCCCCGTGTAACGTTATTTTAAGCCATTCGCGCTTCATGGTGGATAGGGAGGTCCAGTCTTCTGACTGGCTCCCAGAAGCGGAGTTACCATCACCCCCAATAGGGACGGTGTTCTAAGAATCTCGATTGCTATGTCATCGCCAAAGCTGAGTCCCTGATTGTTAGAAATGGGATCTCTAGTTGGCAAGGGCTTGCACCTTTGTCCAAGTAGGGACCCTTCTTCCTAGTCAGGGTAAGGGTTGTTACACTCGTGAAGTAACCCCTGCTCACCCTCGTGGTAGCTTAGCACGAGCAGTCAGGCTTAATTCAGAGGCAGTGTGTAAAGCATTTGCACATAACCAACAGTCATACAGTGTAAGCACTACAAACGGACACCACACCAGTTTAGAAAAATAACCAATATTTTATATACTCAAGACAAGACCAATTACGACAAAAATCCACAATACTGTACTTTACGAATGAATGCTTGATAAGGTAACTTCTTCTTTGCAGGAATAGCACAAAAGCAAAGTTCGTACGAGTCGGTAGCTCCGGTCCGAGCCTACCGTGATGCTGAAAACCACAGAGTCTAACAGTTCCAGCCGACCGCGTCGACACGGGCCAGCAGAGTCGTGAACAGACTCGGTTACAGTACCTTTCTCGTTGTGGCTGGTACGGAGTGTACGAGCCGGTCGGCGTTCGTCGCGGTTGCGGTGCAAGACGGAGCGATGCAAGGTGCGGTGTCCCTCGATGCGGTGCAGGAAGCGGCTCGATGAGCGTCGTGCAGACGGATTCGGTGAGTCCAAGGCGTGCGATGCAGGGTGAGACGATGCTCGATGCGGTGCTGACAGGTTGCGATGCAGGCGACCAAGCCGGAGTGCGGGAGCTGGCGTCGGACAGCGGTGCGAGTCGGAGCGGTGCGTCGCAGACGTGCGAGCGGTGCCCCAAATGCGATGCGGTCACGACTCTTGAGCCAGTTGCAGCGACAGTGTCGGTCTGGTCCGGCTGGCCCAGTGAAGCGATGCGATGCGAACTGCGGTGCCCACAGGTCACAGTGCAAGCAGCGGCTCGATGTTGGCGGCGTCGGACGTCGCCACGGTGAGACCAGGGTTGCGATGCGAAGCGGGGCGATGCGGTCTGCGGTGCAAACAGGTCACCGGCCAGGGATGGATTCGGTTGACGGAGTCGGTTGCGGTTCCCTTCCTCTGT